>CM038144.1:109758562-110168100 GCA_021437245.1 Aegilops speltoides | reverse complement strand
GGACCCCCTACCGAGATCCGCGGTTTTGACACCGACATTGGTGCTTTCATTGGGAGTTCCTCTGTGACGTCGCCGCAAGGCTCGATGGCTCGTCTCATCATCAAGGACGACATTACCTTGGAGGGAGCTTTGGCTGTAGGCCAGATACTGCGACTTGACGGCTTTGTCATGGCCGCCCCATTGGCGGAGGCGCCGACGATGCCCTCTCGGGTCATCAATCATAACCTTCGCGTCAGTTCGAAACTTGCCGAATAGATGGAACCAATGGAGCTCTCCTCCCCTAATGAACTCTTGGATCATATCGCCGCTCTGGGAGTCGCTACGAACTATGACCGGATTGGGCTTAAACCTGACCGAAGGGACATCAGGTCCCCGCCGGCCACCCATGAGGTAGCGATAGTGGAGGAACCACACGCGGATTGTCCCTCAACTTTGAGGACGAATTATGTTTGGATTGCCGAACTCCTCGAGCCGAAAACCTGCTCAAAGGAAAACATGACCCAGGCCCCGGCTTAGAATCGAGCATTGGGCCAAATAAATTGGGTGGCATTCCGGATTACGAGTACATTAAGCTGGAACCGCCCATATTAGGCGTTGGATCGGATCAAAATCCAGATTCTGCTAACAACACCTATCTAGACTTAAACTGTCTCTCCCGCATCAGGCAAGAGCCCCAGGAAACGGTACATCATTACTGGGCCAGATTACTCCTTGCGCTTAACAAGGCCAAGGACTGCCGCGAGGAGAACATGGTCTCGATCTTCTGCAAAAACTGCACAAACAAAGGGCTCCTCAATCCTATAAGCCGCCACGACATAGTACGCTTCGCGGACTTGGCAATCATAGTACGGAAGTATTGTGCGATGGAGAGCGCTTGGAAGACCCAAACAGAATTTTGGGATAGTACCGCTCTCACCAAGACCTTTGTCCGAACTAAACGGATGAGCTCTCGTAAGTCATCAGATCCAATCCCCAAGAAACCAAAGCCCACCCCAGGGTGGGGATCCGTATTGGAGGAATGGCTCGACGGGCCATGTAAGCTCCACAGCACTCCGGATACAATACCAACTCAAAGCCTTAGGGCATGTTGGATACTCCGGCATGTGGCAAAAAGCGGTAGGAATCTTCTTGTAAGCCATAAAGCGGAACAACATCCTGCCAGCGGACACAATACGGTACTAACAATGTTCGAGACTTTCGCCTCGAACAATAGGCGCAAGCGAGCTCATCGAAGCTCTGCGGAAATTTGCCATGTGGCAAAGATAAACCCCTGGAACGACACTGCTATAACTTTCAATGCCAGTGATGAACCTCGATTCGGATGTCCGGCACCGCCGCTCACAGTCCTTAGCCCAATCGTGGGCGGCTTCGGCTCACCAAAGTACTCATGGAAGGCGGAGGCGGGTTAAACTTGATCTCTGAAGAAACGATAAACAAAATGGAAATTGATAAAGGCGCATTGAGCAAAGTAGCACCACCTTGAGGGAATCATCCCTACTCGGGAAGCATGGTGTGCGGGAAAAATCACACTCGATGTGGTATTCGGCACCGGAGAATTATAGGTCGAAGAAATCACATTCCAAGTGGCTCCTTCAGCGGCGGATACCACGCACCTCGGCGGACGCATTTACAAGCTTTCAAGTTGTACCCCATTACGGGTACATGAAGCTTAAAATGCGGACCGCGGAATCATCACTCTAGCCGATGATCGGGCGTCGCGCCATGCGAAAACAAAACCGCAGCACTAGCCCTGGAAGCATTATATGAAGCCCTAGCAGCCGAAGAGTTAACAACACTATGGGCCACCATGGACAGGGATGATGTGATACTCGACAAGTGACCCAAGTCCACCTCATTTAAACCTGTAGACGAGATAGTCAAATTCCAGGTCCATCCAACGGACCCCGCGAAGACAGCATCCATCGGGACACAGTTGAGCCCCACGATGGACGCCGCACTGCGAGATTTCTTGCACGAGAATTGGGACATTTTCGCTTGGCACCCTTCGGACATGCCAGGCATCCCACGCCGGTTGGACGAACACAGTATCAATATACTAAAGGGATACAAACCGGTCAAACAGACCCTAAGGCGGTTTCGAACCCAAAGCGGCAAGCCATGGGGAAGAGCTAGCCAAGCTACTTGAGGCGGATTCATCGAGATATTAAACATCCGGATTGGTGGCAAATTTGGTAATGGTGCCAAAAGGACAAATCTTGGCTCCTATGCATCGACTTCAAAGACCTCAACAAGGCTTGCCCCAAGGATCCCTTTCCCTACCTCGCATCGACCAAATCATCGATGCCACAGCTGGACACCACTATTTGTGTTTTCTCGGCGCATACTCGGATACCATCAAATAAAGATGACGGAGTCTGACCAAGCTGCAATAGCTTTTATATCGCCATATGGCCCTTTTTGCTTCAACATTATGCCCTTCGGGCTCAAGAATGCCGGCGCAACCTATCAACGCATGAATCAAACATGTCTGGAAAAACAAATCGGCAAAACAGTGGAAGCATATGTGGACGACATGGTCATAAAAACTAGACACGTCGAAACCCTAATAGATGACTTGAGGCTTACATTCGATAACCTCCGGACATACGACATCAAGTTGAATCCGGAAAGGTGCGTTTTTGGTGTCCCCTATGGGAAGCTGCTAGGCTTCATTATTTCCAATAGAGGAATCAAAGCGAATCCAGCAAAAATCCGAGCTCTGTCGTAGTTGGCTATACCAACACACCTCAAGCACATCCAGAACCTAGCTGGATGCATGGCCGCCTAACGCTTTATATCCGATCTAGGAGAGAAGGCATTGCCTCTTTACCGCCTCCTTGGTATGCCTTGAACACTTTGTATGGGCCGGATGCGGCAGGCGGACTCGATGAGATAAAGACCTTATTGGCCATTAATCCGGTCTAACAGCGCCAAACATCGGCGAACCTATGCTACTATACATAGCTGCAACACATCAAGTGGTAAGTGCGGTGCTCGTCGCGTCGAGCGAGAATGACGGATACAAATTCCCGCTTCAAAAGCGGTTTATTACATATCCATGGTTCTCGCCCCATGCAAATCCCGATACCCACACTATCAAAAATAGCATATCGCCGCCTCCAAAGTACCACTCAACGACATAATTAATAACCGCAATGCTACGGGCGGATTGCTAAATGGGCTATCGAGCTCCTGCCGTTTGGCGTAAGATACAAACCGTGGCGAGCCATTAAATCGCAAGTATTGGCTGACTTTGTCGCCGAATGAATGACCGAACTCAAGCTGGATCATGCACTTTGCGGCTCCAAAATGCTGGCGGATGGGAGCGAGGTAGTCTGGCGTCGCCACGGGGACACGATCGATCGTCCTAAAAATATTATATCTGAGACTTGACAATGCGGCGAATATGAGGCCTGTTGCATGGTCTTCGGATCGCGGTCTCTATGGGCATCCAACGCTGGAAGTCTTGTGAGGATTGAACCTTGCAATATCACAAATAAGCGGAGACTTTGATGCCAAGGATCCGAAAATGGCGACCTATCATAATGCCGTCCTCAAAATGTCATTTCGGTTCGAGGGTTGAATTCCACCATGTGGCTCGAGAAAACAATCAAGCGGCGGACGTCCTTGCCGCATTGGCGTAAGCGCGACCTGTCCCACCTAATATATTCCTAGAAAGGTTGTTCAAGCCATCCGTAGTATGGGAAGAAGTCCGCAATACCAACCGCGGATCCGAATACACCCCAAGACTCCGAACCATCCGACACAATCGGAGGCTCTGCTACTGAAATAACACCTTCATTACGAAATCATGGCCGTAATCGCCCCATGGACCGAGCCTTTCTTCGCCTACCTAAATAGGCAGGAGCTCCTCGGAGACCAAAATGAAGCACGCTGCATAGTCCGGCATTCTAAAGCTTACAAAGTCCATGAAGGGGAACTCTACAAGAAAAGCGCGACCGGAGTGCTCCAAAGGTGCATCTCCGAGGAGGAAGGGCAGCAACACCTGGCTGAAATCCATGCTTGGATGGCGGACACCACGCCGCAACTTCGGCGCTAGTCGGCAAAGCCTTACATTAAATCGGTTGTCAACTCTTCGCCAATCAGAGTCATATGCCCCCTACCGCTCTCCAAACAACCCCCATAAGTTGGCCCTTCGCAATCTGGGGGCTAGATATGGTCGGACCCCTTAAAGGGGGAAGCCATAAGAAAAAATACCTATTGGTCATGGTGGACAAATTCACCAAATGGATCGAAGCCAAACCAGTTAAAACGGTCGAATCCGGACCAGTAATAGACTTACGTATCCGGGTGCGTACCTTTGATGCAGTGTCCCCATAGATCATCAACGATAATGGCTCAAATTTCACAGCCGATGAAGTGAAAACTTGGTGCTGACAAAATGGGCATTAAGCTCGACTACGCTTCCGTCTACCACCCCAAACAAAGCGGCACAGGTCGAGCGGGCAAATGGTCTCATCATGGCGGCATAAAACCAGATTAGTGAGATCTTTAACAAAATCGGATCGCCTTTGGGTAGAGGATCTCGACTCCGTACTCTAGGGGCTGTGGACCACACGAATCGAACTACGGATAAACACCATTTTTTATGGTGTGCGGTGCGAAGCGATACTACCGCAACATAATACATGATTAAGCCAGTGCGCATGTCTGAAGAGAAGGAAGCCTAGCTAGATCGGCAGGATAACTTGGATGCCCTGGACGAGTAGCGCAATATCGCAAAAGCCCGTTCCACATTCTATCAGCAGTAGGCTCGACGATATCAAAGCAGAGAAGTGCAGGCCAAAACTTACAATATTGGCGAACTCGTTCTCGCCTACGGGAGAAGAAGGACAAACTCAAACCCAAATGGGAAGGTCCCTTTGTCATTGAAAAAGTTCTCACGGAGGAGCGTGCCGTCTCGTAATGGATCGATAACGAGACTCAAGCGAACCCATGGAGCGCGGCGGACTCAAGATTCTCGCCTAACGCCGAACTTCGATATTCGTCTCCTTACCCCTCCTTTTAATTATGCTCCACCCTTTTCTCTCCTTTCTCGACCCTTTTTTCTTCACACAAAGTATCTGTCTGGTCACGGACTCCGGGCCATTCCTACCGTACTAGTTGTGTGAGCTGTACCTGGGGGCTTCCTATTCGGAAGCTAGACATAATTACTCTACACGGCTTTTTACCCATCGCATATGTGTTCCTTATTCCATATGAGCCTTTTCTTCACCATTATATGCATCAATATGACTTAAGATGTTGCCAAGCTGGGTTGCCTGGCTCTTGTGTTTATGCCCTACGTTCCTGTTAATTCAACTAGGGCATAAGGGGAGCACCTCTGTGATTGTTACTGCCGGTTAAGCCAGATGTGTACCTCAGACTGGGTGAAGCCGAAAGCTAGTTTCCTTAAGAGAATATTCGATCGGTGAACAAAGGATGTATTCGTTGGTTACAGCAAAAAAATAGAAGCTTTGTATCCTGTGCCATCGCTCGCAGTCCAGACATGTGCATCGACACATGCATACCTAGGGAAAGGAACCCCTAACGGAACTATTCTCCCTGGAAGATGTTTCTTGCTATCCATGCAACATAACATAGCTAGTTGGGTACTTGTCTATTGAAGCACTTATGACCCCTACGTCTGGTCTCCACGCATACCCCGGTTTTTGTATAACCGAGCAAGTATTAGGACACACCCCGGACTATAGGAGCCGGGGGCTGAAGCGGAAAGGTCCGCCATGACAAATGATTTCAATCCGGCTAGGGGCTACTTATGCCAATTAAATTACGATCACTAAGATTGATTATATTCCTCCTCTATACCATCTAACAGGCCATCTAGCCTATAATCCTGCTGAGAATACTTAGTGGCTAATGCTACACAGGTGGTATACTAGGCTCATGGAATTTCTTGCCCATCGGGCCCTTGATCCCACTTGACCATATGGTTGGGTCCACTTGGTGTAGCGTCTTCACCATTTCGAGCTTCTCTTGCTCCTTGCCGGCATCTTGATACCTTCCATAGGCAGGCGCCGCCGGCTCCTTAAAGCAGGTCATAAGCTCCCCATGCCATTGGCGGGGAGGCTTGATAGCCACAAGGCACGAGCAACGCCGTGCATCACCTACTGAGCACACTCGTGCATCTGCGACAGTTCTTGCAGCGAATCACCTGCAGATGAGGGCATCTCCTCTTTAGGGCGACCCGTTCACATTCCTGTAAGGAAAAATCTTTTCAGTAAACTTCCTCACCGAACTATCAAACAGTTCGCTTGAGCTCTTACCATAAATGCCGCGTCGAAGCTTTTTGTTCTACTTCACGGAGTCCGCCAGTTGAGCGCGGACGTCCTTTAATTCCACATCCAGATGAATATTGGCATCGTGAAGCTTGTTCTTCTCTCGCGTCACCTGCGTAAGGATGCACTCGCCAGCTGAAAGCACAAGTGCTCCCTAGGTGGTTTTGGTAATTAATGTCAACATATCTCTTGTTGGACTAACACTTTTATCTAGTATATTTCAGATAAGTTCAACAATGGAGTGGCATGGACTAAAGGATGTGGGAACTCCTTCAAGATGCTAAGGACAAAGGATTGGCTCAAGCTTCAAGCTCAAGACTCTTCATTTTACATTTTAGTGGTCCAAGATCACATTGAGTCTATAGGAAAAGCCAATACTATCAAGGAGGGATGAGGTGTTGTAATGAGCCTCTTGCTTCATGTGCTTAGTGATATGCTCCAAAACCCTCAACTACTTTCCCACTTCCACAAATGACCTAAACCCTAAGCCAAAATTGGTCACACGAAACTTCCTATCCGGCGCCACCGATTCCACAAGTCATAGCCACTGCCACAAACCCTAAGCAAATCGGTCTTACCGATAGGGATCTCGGTCTCACCGAGATGGGATTGTAATCTTTCTGCGTAAGCCCATTATCAAAATCGGTCTCACCGAGTTTGAGCAATCGGTACTACCGAGATTACAATGCAAACTCTCTGGAAACTTATTACCAAAATCGGTTCCACGAGTTGATGTCGGTCCCACCGAGTTTGCTGACCAACTCTCTGGAAAGCCTCTTACCAAAATCGGTCTCCACAGGTTTGTATGTCGGTCTTACCGAGATTACGTTATGCCCTAACCCTAACCATATCAGTCTCACCGAGTTGCATTTCGGTCCCACCAAAAACCCTAACGGTCACATTATTTGCTAAATCGGTCCGACCGAGTTTAAGGTCCCACCGAGTTTTGTAGATTGTGTGTAACGGTTAGATTGTGTGTGGAGGCTATATATACCCCTCCACCTCCTCTTCATTCATGGAGAGAGCCATCAAAACGAACCTACACTTCCAGCATACATTTTCTGAGAGAGAACTACCTACTCATGTGTTGAGGCCAAGATATTTCATTCCTACCATATGAATCTTGATCTCTAGCCTTCCCCAAGTTGCTTTCCACTCAAATCTTCTTTCCACCAGATCCAAACCCATTGAGAGAGAGTTGAGTGTTGGGGAGACTATCATTTGAGGCACAAGAGCAAGGAGTTCATCATCAATGCACCATTTGTTACTTCTTGGAGAGTGGTGTCTCCTAGATTGGCTAGGTGTCACTTGGGAGCCTCCGACAAGATTGTGGAGTTGAACCAAGGAGTTTGTAAGGGCAAGGAGATCGGCTACTTCGTGAAGATCTACCGCTAGTGAGGCAAGTCCTTCGTGGGCGACGACCATGGTGGGATAGACAAGGTTGCTTCTTCGTGGACCCTTCTTGGGTGGAGCCCTCCGTGGACTCGCGCAGTCATTACCCTTCGTGGGTTGAAGTCTCCATCGACGTGGATGTACGATAGCACCACCTATCGGAACCACGCCAAAAACATCCATGTCTCCAATTGCGTTTGAATCCTCCAAACCCTTCCCTTTACTTTCTTGCAAGTTGCATGCTTTACTTTCCGCTGCTCATATACTCTTTGCATGCTTGCTTGATATGTATTGTGGTTGTTGAAAATGTGCTCCAACTCCACTTAAACCCGAAAAATCTTAAAAACTGCAACTTTGGTACTTAGTGTCTAATCACACACCCCCCCCCCCTCTAGACACCTCTTCTCAAGGTCCTACAAGTGGTATCAGAGCATTGGTCTCCATTGCTTTGGTTTAATCACCATTGAAGGAAGATGGATGAGTCTACTATTGGGAGTATTAGGCATAGAGTGCCTATACTTGATGGAGAGTATTTTCATGAGTGAAAAAATGAGATGCTTGTTATTTTCAATCAATATCATTTTAACAAGTACATTGCTAGTACTTGTGCACCTTATGTTGATACTATGCATCCTACCCATGATGAGTCAGTTGACATGATTAGGAATCTTAGAACTGCCGATCTTATCATTAGAGGATTGGCTAGAAACTTGCTTGGATGCCTGCCTACTTTAAGGGTGCCTACACCATGTGGAAATTTCTTGAGGAACGATTTCCCGATTATTCCTTGAAAAATCTTGATGAAATTCTCCATAAGTCTATTGCCTTGAGTAAGATGAATACTAGTGATCCTATGTTTGGTGATCATCTATTTGAGCTTACAAACCTTATGCGTGCCAAAGGAACTGTTGGTATCATTAGTGACATTATTTCCGAAGCTATAAAAATTCATAAGCAAGATTGTCAAACTCATTCTAATGAATCACCCTCTCTAGGACTTGATCCACCACATGACGATGTTGAACATGGATACTATGATGAGGATGATGAGAGTGACTTCGATCTTGATGATGCAATGAGACATTTTGGTCTTATGGCAAATCTTCGGGGATATATGTCAGGAGGAAAGGAATGGGTTCTTGATAGTGGATGTACCGATCACATGACCGGAGATAAAGACATGTTCCGTGAGCTTGCTGATAATGATAGTCCTCGAAAGTATGTTACCTTCGGTGACAACTCAAAGGGTAAGGTGGTTGGCCTCGGTAAGGTGGCCATATCACATGATAGTTCCATACAAAATGCCATGCTCGTTGAATCTCTTGGTTACAACTTACTTTCAGTATCTAGACTTGCTGATTTCGGTTTCAATGTTCTATTTACTGAAGTAGATTGCCAAGTGTTTCGTCGAGATAATCATAAAATGGTCTTTACCAGTGTGCATAGAGGTGATCTATACATTGTTGATTTCACTAAAAAGGCTCAACCTAAAACTTGCTTCATTGCTAAATCCTCAAAAGGTTGGTAATGGCATAGATGACTTGGCCATGTTGGCATGCAAAACCTTGACAAGCTTATTAAAGGAAATCATATCCTTGGAGTTAATGATGTCATATTTGATAAGGATAGACTTTGCAGCGCTTGTCAGGTCCAAATGATCTTCAAAAACTTCGCTAGGAAGGCCCAAAATCAATTTGGAGTGAAGATCAAGAAGGTTCGCAACGACAACGGAATGGAGTTCAAGAACGCAAATGTGGACACCTTTCTTGACGAAGAAGGGATTTCACACGAGTTCTCTTCTACGTATACACCTCAACAAAATGGAGTTGTTGAGAGGAAGAACCGAACGCTCATTGAGATGGCGAGAACGATGCTTGATGAGTACAAGATGCCGAAGCACTTTTGGGCAGAAGCAGTTGAAACAGCTTGTCATGCAACAAATCGCTTGTATCTTCACAAGCTACTCAGCAAGACGTCATATGAGCTCCTCACAGGTAACAAACCCCAAGTTGGATACTTTCGAGTATTCGGCTCAAAGTGTTACATTCTTGATAAGCATCGTCGCTCTAAATTTGCTCCTAAATCTCATGAAGGTTTCTTACTAGGTTATGGCTCAAACTCTCACACTTACCGTGTCTACAACAATTTCACCCGAAAGGTTGAAGAGATGGTAGATGTGAAGTTTGAGGAATCTAACGGCTCGCAAGTAGAGCAATTGCCAATTGATGTAGGTGACAAAGATCCTTCAGAAGCAATTCAAGACTTGGCTATTGGCAAGGTTCGTCCAACGGAGGTGAAGGAGAGTACCTCGTCCATCCAAGTGGAAGCTTCAAATTCACAACAAGGTGAACCAAGAGTTGATACAGAAGCATCCACAAGCGGGACACATCAAGATGAACGTCAACAACCTCCTTCTCCACCACGACAAGAGAACGACAATGCTAACAATGAGGAAGGTCAAGAAGAAGAAGAAGAAGATGATGATGAAGAAGATATTCAACGAAGACCCAAGCAAAAGCTTTCACGAGTTCGAGCAAGAGTTGCTAGAGATCATCCCGTCGAGCAAATCTACAATGACATTCAAACCGGGAGAATCACTCGCTCTAAAACTCGTTTAGCTAACTTTTGTGAAAACTATTCTTTCATCTCTAGCATTGAACCTATGAAGGTCGAAGAAGCATTGGAAGATCCGGATTGGATAAATGCTATGCATGAAGAGCTACATAACTTTGAGAGGAATCAAGTTTGGACTTTGGTTGAGAAGCCCGACAACAACCACAACGTCATCAGTACCAAATGGGTGTTTTGCAACAAGCAAGATGAAGATGGACAAGTAGTTCGCAACAAGGCACGTCTCGTCGCCCAAGGCTACACACAAGTCGAAGGTATGGACTATGGTGAGGCTTATGCCCCCGTTGCTAGACTTGAGTCCATTCGCATCTTACTTGCCTATGCTAATCATCATGATATCACCTTGTACCAAATGGACATTAAAAGTGCTTTTCTAAATGGTGAAATAGAGGGGGAAGTTTATGTTAAGCAACCTCCCGGCTTTGTCAATCCTAAGAAACCCAATCATGTTTACAAACTTCACAAAACTCTTTATGGTCTTAAACAAGCTCCTAGAGTGTGGTATAAATGCTTGACCAAGTTCCTTATTGAAAAAGGCTTTGAAATTGGGAAAATTGATTCTAGTCTTTTTACTAAAAGGGTTAATGGAGAATTATTTGTGTGCCAAATTTATGTTGATGATATCATATTTGGTTCAACTAACCCTCATTTTAGTGAAAAGTTTGGGAAGCTAATGTCGCAGAAGTTTGAGATGTCCATGATGAGTGAACTCAAATTCTTCCTTGGGTTGCAAATCAAGCAAACTAAGGAAGGTCCCTTTGTTTCTCAAACAAAGTACACCAAGGACTTATTCAAGAAGTTCAATATGCAAGAATGCAAAGGTATGTCTACACCCATGCCTACTAGTGGACATAATGACTTGACCAAAGATGGTGAACCAGTTGATCAAAAGGTTTATCGCTCTATGATCGGTTCATTGTTATATCTATGTGCTTCACGTCCCGATATCATGTTAAGTGTGTGCATGTGTGCATGATATCAAGCTGCCCCTAAAGAATGTCATCTTAAGGCCGTGAAAAGGATAGTGAGATACTTAATCCATACACCAAACTTTGGCATTTGGTATCCTAAGAGGGCCTCTTTCAATCTTGTTGGGTATTCCGACTCGGACTATGCCAGAGACAAGGTTGATAGAAAGTCCACTTCGGGTACTTGTCAATTTCTTGGTAGATCTCTTGTGTCTTGGTCCTCCAAGAAACAAAACTCGGTATCCTTATCCACTACCGAAGCTGAATATATTGCCGCTGGTTCATGTTGTGCTCAATTACTTTGGATGACCCAAACTCTTAAAGATTATGGGATATATGTGAGACATGTTCCATTGCTTTGTGACAATGAAAGTGCTATTAAAATTGGTCATAATCCTGTGCAACATTCTCGAACTAAGCATATTGAAGTTCGTCATCACTTCATTCCAGATCATGTTGCTAATGGTGACATATCTTAAGCATGTTCGCACCGAAAAGCAATTAGCGGATATATTCACTAACCTCTTGATGAGAAAGTGTTTTGCAGGTTAATAGGAGAATTGAACATCATTGATGCTTCAAACTTGGAGTAGAAACTCCATTGGATACATGCAAGACATGAGCTTATGACTAATCCTTGATATTTCTCTTATGATGAAAATCTTATGTCTTGGATATATTTGTATCTTGCATGTCATCTAACCCATGTAGGTACTTGGTGGAATCAAATTCCATGATATTGTAATCTACTCACATCTTGAGCAATCTCTACATCACCAAGACTCTACACTATAGTGGTTGAATACAAGGAAGCACGGAACCACTCAAACATATCGTTTGACAAAATTCTATGTTAACCTTCATGATTGTCATTTTTGGATACACAAGTGCTTTTCCTTGCAAGGACTAACCCATGTAGGTAGATGGACTCAAATTCCAAGTGGTGCTCCAATTCTTGATGAGCTATATCAACCTTGAGCAACCCACACAAGTTCAACTACATGGACTACAACCAACAAAGGTATGTCATTCCATCTTAGAGAAGCTTTACTCCAAGACATGAGCTAAAGCAACTCGACAAGATGAGAATACATCAAGATGCTTAACCGAAAAATGGCAACCCCATTTTGAGCTTAAACGATGAGTATGACCTATGATCAAGTGATCTCACTTGACTCCTAAGTCAATATACTCTAACATAGGTGTCGCCGACCATCTCTAGATGAAGTTCTCTTGTGTTCTTTTCTGTGCTTTTGCATTTGTCACGTGCATATTTGTTTCCCCTTTAAAAAAACTTCATCTAGATTTCTTTATTTCTATTTGCTCTGCATTTTCAACATTCCAATTCATTGCACATCTTTCAGAAAATTCCTTGCAAATCTTTGTGAGACCTTACTAGTCTAGTGAGCTGAGGTGACAAGTGTTTTCTCTGTGATGAACTCGGTTTCACCGATTTGTTATTTTCGGCCCAACTGAATCCTTTCGGTCCAAACGAAGCAACTCACTCGGTGCCACCGATCTCACAACAGGAAAATCAGTTTGCCACATAATTCTGTGTTTCTTCTGATCCAGCTCCACTCAATGAATCTTGTCCTCTACAAGCATCACATTTTTATCATTGCTTTGTCCTGTGTCTCAAGGACCAAATCCATTCGACAGATTCCAGAAGACCCTTCTTGGAAATTGATGTCAAAGGGGGAGAGAGAGAACATCAAAGCTTATCATTTGAAGAGAGAGAGAGCATCAAAGCTTATCACCTTCTTGAGGGAGAGAGATATCATCTCCTAAAGGGGGAGAGACCCTCAATGGAAGAAAGAGATCTCCAGGGGGAGAGAATACTTAAGTCGAAAGTATTTCTCAAGGATCCCAGATGCTTGGTGTTCAAGAGGAGAGATGACCACATGTCTTCTTGAGGGGAGAGACATGTTCATATGTTCTGTTATGCTTATTTGCTTATTTGCATTAGCTATAAATATTAGCTCTGATCATCATTCATATCTCTCAGATCTATTGTCTTTCAGCTCTGATTCTCTATCCCCTATCTTCTCCCAGTATCCCATGTTAGATTCAGGGGGAGCAAGACATCTAAGGTAAAGAGATCATTTAAATTCATTGCATATCTTTACTCTTGGGGACATGTCCAATCCAATGTGGTACTTGGTACTCACTCTCTACATGTCATCCCAGTCTTGGTATTCTTGTGATTTCTTCTGTTTGCTCTGGCTAGTAGATGTATCTGTGTTATCTAACCTTGTTTACACAGGTTCATTTCATCCTAAGACAACTCAGGACTACAGGGTAAGTATATGCATCACAATCATGTGTATGAGGAATTCTTGCTGATGTACATATTGTTTGCAAGAAGAACTCATGAGCATGAAGGTATTTTCTTCAACATTCTTTGCTCTGATGCATGTGACCAAGATACATGTAACACATTGTCTGCTCTATCATGTTTATGCTCTCACATGCTTCTACATTCCATATTCACATGATTGCATACATGAAGGGGGAGCCTATGCTTGTTACATGTCTTTCCAAAGCTTTTCTTGCTATTCTTTATATCTTTGTCTAAAGCTTTGATGTATGTTGCCATCAATTACCAAAAAGGGGGAGATTGAAAGCACAAGTGCTCCCTAGGTGGTTTTGGTAATTAATGTCAACATATCTCTTGTTGGACTAACACTTCTATCTAGTATATTTCAGATAAGTTCAACAATGGAGTGGCATGGACTAAAGGATGTGGGAACTCCTTCAAGATGCTAAGGACAAAGGATTGGCTCAAGCTTCAAGCTCAAGACTCTTCATTTTACATTTTAGTGGTCCAAGATCACATTGAGTCTATAGGAAAAGCCAATACTATCAAGGAGGGATGAGGTGTTGCTTAATGAGCCTCTTGCTTCATGTGCTTCGTGATATGCTCCAAAACCCTCAACTACTTTCCCACTTCCACAAATGACCTAAACCCTAAGCCAAAATCGGTCACACCGAAACTTCCTATCCGGCGCAACCGATTCCACAAGTCATAGCCACTGCCACAAACCCTAAGCAAATCGGTCTTACCGATAGGGATCTCGGTCTCACTGAGATGGGATTGTAATCTCTCTGTGTATGCCCATTATCAAAATTGGTCTCACCGAGTTTGAGCAATCGGTACTACCGAGATTACAATGCAAACTCTCTGGAAACTTATTACCAAAATTGGTTCCACCGAGTTCGAGTAATCGGTCCCACCGAGTTTGCCTGACCAACTCTCTGGAAAGCCTCTTACCAAAATCGGTCTCACTGAGTTTGTGTAATCGGTCTTACCGAGATTACGTTATGCCCTAATCCTAACCATATCGGTCTCACCGAGTTGCATTTCGGTCCCATCGAAAACCCTAATGGTCACATTATTTGCTAAATCGGTCTGACCGAGTTTAACGATTCGGTCCCACCGAGTTTGGTAGATTGTGTGTAACGGTTAGATTTGGTGTGGAGGCTATATATACCCCTCCACCTCCTCTTCATTCATGGAGAGAGCCATCAGAACGAACCTACACTTCCAGCATACATTTTCTGAGAGAGAACTACCTACTCATGTGTTGAGGCCAAGATATTTGATTCCTACCATATGAATCTTGATCTCTAGCCTTCCCCAAGTTGCTTTCCACTCATATCTTGTTTCCACCAGATCCAAACCCATTGAGAGAGAGTTGAGTGTTGGGGAGACTATCATTTGAAGCACAAGAGCAAGGAGTTCATCATCAACGCACCATTTGTTACTTCTTGGAGAGTGGTGTCTCCTAGATTGGCTAGGTGTCACTTGGGAGCCTCTGACAAGATGTGGAGTTTAACCAAGGAGTTTGTAAGGGCAAGGAGATCGCCTACTTCGTGAAGATCTACCGGTAGTGAGGCAAGTCCTTCGTGGGCGACGGCCATGGTGGGATAGACAAGGTTGCTTCTTCGTGGACCCTTCTTTGGTGGAGCCATCCATGGACTCGCGCAGCCGTTACCCTTCGTGGGTTGAAGTCTCCATCAACGTGGATGTACGATAGCACCACCTATCGGAACCACGCCAAAAACATTCGTGTCTCCAATTGCATTTGAATCCTCCAAACCCTTCCCTTTACTTTCTTGCAAGTTGCATGCTTTACTTTCCGCTGCTCATATACTCTTTGCATGCTTGCTTGATATGTATTGTGGTTGTTGAAAATGTGCTCCAACGCCACTTAAACCCGAAAAATCTTAAAAACTGCAACTTTGGTACTTAGTGTCTAATCACCCCCCCCCCTCTAGACACCTCTTCTCAAGGTCCTACACCAGCCTTTGGAGATGCGAGTCGTCACCCACTACGCCCTCCGGATTCACCCCTGTTTTGTCTGCAGAATTTACTGTTAGACTAACCGCACCAGCCATTTATTAACGGGTACATTTGCGTATAATGGAGACAAATATTACCAGAGGGGGCCTTTCGGCATCCCTCTAACTTGGCTACCACGTCAGACAACTGGGCCTTGCATGCCTCCAGCTCCCGCGCCAATTGTTCATTCTTGTCGATAGGGACCTGTGGAAATATTGATCCTTCAAACAGTTCTCCCAACTATTCTAAGTCTCAGGGGCTACTGCTAGGCATACTTATCAAAATTTCTTACCCGTATGTCTTTGGTATACTGGTTTGTCGCTTGGGCCAGCCCGCCTCGAGCAGCTTGGACATATGTGTCCGACGAATTGAAGGCATTAAAAGCCTCTTCGAATAAGATGTTGTTCCGGAGCACGGCCCTCCGGCGCCAGTGATTCATGGCGCTCTCCACTTCGGATTTCATGGCCGAACACATATCCGCATCCTCCGTCGGGAAGTTATGCGGTGCTGGCCCCGTGTCCGCCTCCGCCCCCGAAGCCGGTTTTGGAACCCGGCTGGTGGAGGCGTGATTGGTGGGGTCTCCGGATATAGTCCGGTTATTCCTCTTCCTTCCAGACACAAAGGGCGCTGTCATATTTCAAATTCTATAATTGCAGGACAGGTTATTATTTTACCTCTGCAGCGGAGTGTCCATCCTCATCGCCTTCCTCTTGAGCCTACTCGATCCGGACGCCCGTGGTTGATGAGTCCCTAGGGGCTCGGCCCCTTGCTCCGGCCGCCGTTTCTACAAAAAGAACGACGCCTCGAGAGTAAATTATAATACCTGGGGAGAGTCCCCTTCGGAGGATAGGGTTTTTTAGCTCGGCTTACACGCAACGCAGGGAGCAGTCCAGGGTAGTCGGTCGTAATGGCCACTAGGGCGCCATCCCAGCTCGCCTGATAAAATACCCCATTGACTAGCTCCACAGTAATATCCGGATCTACTTTGAGTCCCGGATCTAGGGCCCTTCCATGGTCCTCTGGTTGCAGGGAGGGGCTGAAGATTCCTTCTACGGCCCTCCTCAGTTCCTGCTCAGAAGCATTGATGCAAGTAATCTTAGCAGAAGAACGCTAGATCAAGGGAAGCAAGGAAAAGAATGGCAACTTACACATGCTGGGGGGTTGTGCATGGAGAATCCGTCTCGCGTTTTTATGCGAAGGAATTCCTCCTCTTCCCCTTTGTATAGATTGGACAATATCCTTGCCAAAGCGGCAGCGGAGTCCGGACCCTTACGGCCGTAGCGGGTGGCGTCATCTTCCCCATTGAAATGCCACATGGGCTTTCCCCGATATTGGAGCGGTTGCACTCCCCACTTTATGCATATCACCATGACCTAGACTATCGTCAATCCGGATTTGGCCAGCAACTTTATCCTGTTCATCAGGAGGTATATTTCGCTTGTATCCTATTCTTGAGGGCCCCGGGGGCGCCAACTTAAGCGTGCCCTCGGCAGGGCGTTGCTGAACTTGGGGAGACCTATCCAGACTGGATGCGGGAGGGGAACGTCATTTATATAGAACC
This sequence comes from Aegilops speltoides, assembly GCA_021437245.1. NCBI lineage: Eukaryota > Viridiplantae > Streptophyta > Magnoliopsida > Poales > Poaceae > Aegilops > Aegilops speltoides. Next base: position 110,150,907 of record CM038144.1, on the reverse strand, counting down.
ACTCTGAAGGCCAATTTCCCGGTGCCTTCTCAGGAGTGCCGGACAGGTACCCGGTCTCGGCGATGCGTCATACTTCGGCCCCGCCCACTTGACATAGGGACTCTCCCTGGGTGCGGGGTACAAGGCAGAACAACTTCCTCCATAATCCGAAGTGTGGTTCGCAGCCTAGAAACAGCTCACAAAGGGCGACATACCCCGCTATGTGCAGAATAGAGGCTGGGTTAAGATTGTGTAACTGGAGGCCGTAGAACTCCAGGAGCCCGCGAAGAAACGGATGGATAGGAAACCCGACGCCCCTTAGTAGATGTGAGATGAGGCATATCCGCTCCTCCAGAGATGGGTTAGGAGATCCCTCAGCTTGTTCACCTCCGTCATAAGTGGCTATTCCAGCTCGGACGGGGACCATGAATGCCGGTGGGAGAAACCCTTGGGTTTGTAACTTCACCAAACGGCTGTGGGGAACTGAGCACTCTCCCCAATCCCCCGACTTAGAGCGAGGAGGGCAAGCAGAAGAGCTGCGACGGCCAGCCATGTTGGAATGGTTTTTCGCGGAGCGCTCTAGGATGCTAGCTCAAGGGAGGAGATTGAGGTTCGGATCTGAGAATCCCTGTCCCTTCAAATAGATGATTGGCCCGGAGGATCGAGGGTGGCAAATGCAAAAATGCCTCGACTCCTCGCATTCACTCGACATGTGGAGATGGTCATTACTGAGGTGCGGAAGCCGAGGAGCACAACATTGATTGGAGGCAGGACACTATTCGTTGTAACATGTACTTTGGAGTATTCGGAGAAGGAACCCGCCTTGCAATTCCGAAGAAAATACTGCGCGTTGGACTCATCGTCATTGAAGCCTGGTTCAGGGGCTACTGAGGGAGTCCTGGATAAGGGGGTATCCGGACAGCCGGACTGTGTAAACCGTCCGGACTATTGAAGCATGAAGATACAAGACTCAAGACTTCAGCCCATGTTCGGATGGGACTTCCTTTGCCTGGAAGGCAAGCTTGGCGATCCGGATATTATATTTCCTTCCTTGTAACCGACTCCATGTAAACCCTAGCCCTCTCCAGTGTCTATATAAACCGGAGAGGTTGGTCCATAGAAGGCCAATCACAATTACAATCATACCATCATAGGCTAGCTCTTTGGGTTTAGCACTACAAAAAAAAGACACATCCGTGAAATTTTGGGCCGAACAAATTTTTTTTCTCTCATGCATATGACACTTCTATGACGATAATTGTGACAAAACCCGGTATCATCATAGATGTGGTGGGCTCCTACTTCTATCACAAAAAATCATGACAGAAAATGGGCTTTTCGTCCTGGGTCGGCCGGAGACGCAGCTGCATGACATTCTTTGGGCCGTCCATGACAAGAAAAAACCGTGGTAGAAGCAAGGGGATTTCGGGAGTTGCGATTCACGGTGGGAGGTCGAAGCGAGCGATCGCGTTTCTCTCATACGTCTGTGGCGTGTGTGCGAGCATTGGCTCTAATCAACCCGAAGCGGCGTTGGGCTCTAGCGAACCCGGCGATTGCCTGCGAGCTACCGTTCTTGAACCCGGCGATCGGTCGATGGCTGTTAATCGAACCCGATGGGCGATTCGCCGCTCTGCTGCTAATCGAAGCCGATCGATTGGATGAGCAGTGAGCATTGCGGGGGTTTGGATGAGCGATGGCGGTGGCATTGCCTCTGGATGAATAGGAACCCGTGGTGTGGAGGGCTGGATGAGCGATGAGCGGTGGAGGGTGGTTGAGCAGGACCCGTGGTGTGGAGGGCTGGATGAGCGATGAGCGCTGGAGGGTGCCCGTGGAGGGTGGTTGAATAGTAGCTGGTGGAGTAAGCGCGGTGGAGGCTGGATGAGCGAGGAGCCGTGGAGGCTGGGCGAGGTCGATGGTAGCCCGTGGAGGTGGAGGAGGTCGATGGTGGAGATGAGCAGTATCCGTGGAGTCCGTTTTGCGGTATGCCACCCTCTCCCCCCGTTTCGACCGTGGCGCTCCAACACAAGTCCATTTCGTTCGTTTTGCGGTATGCCACACCCCTCCCGATCAGCAGGACCCCCTTTTCGACCGTAGGAGGTCTGTTTCCTCCGTTTTGCGATATGCCAAGCCCCTCCCGATCAGCAGGACCCCGTTTCGAACGTGGCCAGTCGAACACAAGGCCGTTTCCTCCGTTGTGCGGTACACCAGGCCTCGTTTCCATCGCCTGTTCCGTCCAAGCCCTCCCGATGAACATGACCATGCATTCCATTCCGACCCAGCCGGTTGGCTCCCCATGAACACGATGATGATGTTGTTTCTCCGTTCCGACCCAGCCATGTACGTATGCGCGATAGGCGTTAGAGACCCTGCCCGTATGTACGTACATGGTTGTATTTTCTTTCTTGCACCCTCGCCGATGTACGTACGTGTACATGCTACATGCGCGCCTCTACTACGACACATGCGCGCCTCTACATCCACTAGTATATATGTACGTACAAGTTCGCGCCAGAATGACAATGCTACGTATGCTTCGACTAGGTGGGTCCCGACTGTCAGGCAGTTCCTTGCGTGCGAAAATGTAGCCGGTGGGTCCCAGCAGCCAGAGGGGCTGTAATAGCCTGGCTTATTAGGGATGATAGACTACTCATATCAATAAGGAATTCCTTCTTTTCCGGGAGCCCATTGGAAAGAACTCCAAAGTTAAGCGTGCTCGGCTTGGAGTAGTTTCAGGATGGGTGACCGGCCGAAGATTGCTCCAGTGCGCATGAGTGAGGACAAAGTCGCGAGAAAAGACTAGTATTGATCTGTGGGGCCGATCTAGATCCCGCCAGAGAATGCTGACCACCGGCGGGTGTGTCCGGCGTTACAAGTTGGTAATCGAGCCTTCCCGACCTTAGGAGCCCCCTTTGCTTGATCGTTTTTAGCGGCCAAGTTGTGTCTAGAAAAATGTTTTGAGTCATTTAGGATTATATATATCGGAGAGTTAGGAATTCTTTTTACTCCTCGGTCCTTGACCTTACGGTGAGGTATCTGGCGTGAGTTTTGACTCTTCTCTTCTCAAATTTCACTAAAAAATTTTTAGGATCACGCGGGTATCTTGGAATCGTTCCGATATTCTTATGGCGAGAACATTGTCTTGGTGCCTCCTGTCATTTAGGGGTTGTGGCGGTGTCCGGGAGTTGAGCTCCGAGTGTTGTCGTCATAATTTTATCGTTGCAGATTCGGAATACACGAGTTTAGTCTGCCGACATCGAAAATCTCTTTTATGCAGTTGTTGGTGAGATAACCCCACTAACCCGATCTTGAGGTGAGTACGGGAGTATTGCCATGACTTCATATAACGGATGCTTTTGAAGGTTGAGGTAGCGATTTCGAAGGTTTCTTGGTTATGTGTTGACGGATGGATACAATTTGGATGTAGGGATAGTTAGTTTGGGTGAGATATATTGCTCCCTGTATCCCCAACACCAGTTTGCATAACGAGAAAATTTCGGGAGTTTCATAGGTGGGAATTCAAGTAGCTCTTAGGATATCTTTCCGGCGGATGTATGATATGAAATTGGGGTTCGGCGTCTAGTGGTCCGCCTATTCACGGTTGGTTTCTGATGGTCTCGTTGTGTCTTAAAGAGTCCTTGGCTATGCCGACTTCGGGGGCGCTTCGTATGTCATGTGCCTTGCCTTGTACATGATGGTCTTTGTCTGATTGAGCCGTGTAGGCCCCACCACGAAAACTTGGACGAAATCTCTATCATATGTTTGTTCCGCTTATTCGCAAGCCAAATCCTTTGTTTTGTTTTATTTGTGGTATTGAGTTGCTTGAAGTCAAATGTTGAATCCATACCTTTCCTAAACGATGTTCTCATATTGCTATGTGAATACTAATCCTTTTGATCATTGAGGTTGTCATGTCAACTCCTTTCCAACCGGTGTGCTTCTCTTCAAGTGGATCCCATCATTTTTTCTCATCCGCAAGATCAATTCTAAGTTTTTCTCAACGGTGTTTGTTTCATCTGTCCCAAGTTGCCTTTGTTTTCCGCCCTCCCACCCTTTTTCTTCAAGGACACAGATTTCTTAATCAAGTATCCATTTATTCATGAGAAGTCTCTTCATTCTTTTCAATCAATGTTCTTACCCGGTGGTTCTCAAGAAGATGTTCTACTAGTTCGTCATTCCTCATTCTTTTCTCTTCTCCGGTGGATTCAAGTCAAGTTTTGTTGATCATACCTTTTCCCTCATTTCAATGTCTTCTCATACCGGTGCACCTCATTATCATTCTACTTCTCGCTATTTGTTATTCCGGAGTGCTCAAGATATCTCAAAGATTCGTGTTTCCACTCTGCATTCGTTCAAGCTCTTTGAGATTGGTATCTCATTCAAGTCATTTAATTCAACGGTGCAACATCTCTTTTAAATCTTTTCAACGGTGTTCTTTTGAGTGGGACCTAACCCACGGTCTTTTCGAGGATCTTACGACTCTTCTATTTTCCCGAGCTATCCTAAATTCTTCTCCAAGTTTGGCGTAAGAATGAGTTATCATCAGTCAAATGCTTTTCTCCAAGATCTTTCAAATTCTTTTCATAGTTGGCTCAACCTCTTCGCTTTTGATTTTTTCCGGTGTGCCTCAATAATTCTTGGTGGTGTTTCTCGTTGTCATTCTCATCATTTGAAGACCGAAGAAGAGTTTCTCTTTAATTTTGCTCTATTCTCTTCAAGATTCATGGTTCTAGCTTCATGCTATCCTCATAATTGTTTTCGATTACCATCCGGAGCATTTCTTGAGTTGTTTCCATTTCTTTCCTCTGAAGGCCATCATGTCATAATTCTTCATTCTCAGCGTGTAGCTATCGTTCTCCAAATCTTACCGGTGATTCGTTCGAATATCCTCTAATTAGTTCTTGATCTCTTTGTTCTCAGGTATCTAGTTTGTCTCAAGCACCTTCGTGCATTTGCTAAATCTTACCGGTGATGCACCCCTACTTCGATCATTTGCAATTCTTACGGTGGTTCGTTCAAGATTTCACTTCCTTCGTTATCATATCAATTATTCGTTGCTTCCAAATCCTACCGGTGGTCCGTTGAAGACCTTCTCAAGCTTGCGCCATATCTATCTTAATCCTTTCTACAAGAATAAGTAGTATGCCAAATCCGTTGCTTGTCATCAATATAAATTGGTGAAGGATAAGCATAACATAATTCTTATTCTCGTTCATCCAAGTGATTAATTCTTTATTCCGGAGGCCCTTAAAATTCTCGGTTTCATTTTTTTCATCTTCTCTTTTTTTCCGGAGTTCCAAGCTCTATTTAACACGGAGATCCATCTAAATCATTGCAAGGCTTCACCTTGTGTTTTCAACTTCTCTTTCTTTCTATCACCCTTTTGTTTACCGGAGTTCTTCATGGAGGTTCTACATGGTGGTTCATCAAGGATTCCTTTCATTCTACAATTGTTCTTCAAGATTTCTCTTGAAGTTATGACCCGTCAAGCTATTCTTCAAAATAAACATGGTGCTCAACACATGTTTTGTTTTGAGGAGCTCAAGTATTCTTCTTCTTGCATTCCAAAGTGCAATTCTTTCTACCTTATCTTTTGAGGTGGTGTTATGTCACTCTTGACAATTTCCTTCATGTTTCTTGATTCATATTGTTGTCAAGAATGAGGTATTTTAAATCCATCATTTTCTCTTCATTCAAGAGATCTTTTTGACCAATCTACTTCTTCATTGGAGTTATCTTGTGTCAGGTTTCACCTAAAGCCTTTCCGTAAGGGTTGTTGCTACTTATGGTGTTTATCAATGATCCAAGTTATCTCCTATCCTCTTGGTGAAAGAAGTTTTTCATCTCTTTGGTGTTCTCAACCAATCAATTGTTTCCGTTAGTGGCCGGTTGTCACCTCATAGTTTTGAGATGGTTTCCATAAGCCCACTACAAGCTTATTCTTTTCGTTGTTGATTTTCCAACAACTCCGTTCAATTCTTCTTTGCAAGGATGCTTTCCAAGTTCATTTCTGGCAGAAGATTTCATTTTCTTCTCCGTCCCTTTTATCCCAACAATCTAGCTTCTATTCTTTCGTTCCGGAGGCATTGTATTGTTGATTTCATCAAGTATCTTCCCATCTTCTCAAGTTCATGTTCTATTCCTTCCATGTTCAACCGGAGTGCTGCCCGAATTCTTCCCCTCTCATCTTGTTTTAACCGGAGTGGTTGAATTCTATTTTGTCCATTAAACTCTTGATTCATGTTTTTGCAACCTTCAAGTTCTCGTAATACTCCTTGTTCATCTTTTCTAACGGATTGTTTGCATTCTCGTTCATCTCTGTTGTACTCTTTCTTTCAAATTGCTCAATCTCTCAAGGTTCATGGTTTTACTCGTTGGTCAAAGAAGCAACTTAGTTTTACCTCTTCTCTTTCTCTTCCGTTTTCCCTCCGGTGCCATCCTAGATCTCGGGACGAGATCCTCTCGTAGTGGTGGAGTGTTGTAACGCCCCGGTTCCGATGCGCCAGGTGTCCGCCAGTTATTCGTCGTCTTTGCCATGTCATCATATGCATTTCATATCATGTCATCATGTGCATTTCACTTTGCATACGTGTTCGTCTCTTGCATCCGAGCATTTTCCCCGTTGTCCGTTTTGCAATCCGGCGCTCCTATGTCCCCCGGCGTCCCCTTCTTCTCTCCTGTTGTGAGTGGGTGTTAAACTTTCTCGGAATGGTCCGAGGTTTGCCAAGCGGCCTTGGTATAGCACCGTGAACCGCTTTGTCAAGTTTAAATGCTATTTGGAGTCGTTTGGTACTCCAACGGTTAACAAGTAAAGTAAAGCCCTCTTTTGTTTGCAGCCCAACACCCCTTCCAAAGTGGCCCAAAACCCACCTAACTCCTCTCCATGCTCTCGATGCGGCTATATCTCCCACGTGTCGAAGCACGACTTAGAGGCATAACCGCATTGAAAGCAATGTCGCAAGTGAGGTAATCTTCACACAACCCATGTAATACATAAGGGAAAGAGATACATAGTTGGCTTACAATCGCCACTTCACACAATTACATGAATAAAGCATTACATCATCCAGATACAATCAAGGTCCGACTCTGAAACCAAAATAAAGAAAGAACCCCAAATCGACAAAAGGTGGCGATCGATAACCGGGCTCCCTCTTGATCAACTAGAACGAAACCACACAAAGGGCAATATCTTCATCAAGCTCCTCCTTGAGCTTGGTTGCGTCACCTTTCATTAACATAGGCACCGCAAACTGGTTTTGGAAGTATCACGGTGAGCCACGAGGACTCGGCAATCCCATTACCATGGGTATCAAGACTAGCAAAGCTTAATGGGAAGGAAGGGGTAAAGTGGTGAGGTTGCGGCGGCGACTAAGCAAGTATGGTGGCTAACCAGCGCAAATGAGGCGAGAAGAGAAACAAAGGAGCGGTCGTGAAGCTAGCAATGATCAAGAGGTGATCACGAACACCTACTTACGTCAATCATAACACGAAACCGTGTTCACTTCCGGACTCTGCCGAGAAGAGACCATCACGGCTACACACTCGGTTGATGTGTTTTAATTCGGATCAAGTGTCAAGTTGTCTACAACCGACATTAACAAATTCCCATCGCCACATAACGGCGGCACGGCCCTCGAAAGTTTAAACCCTGCGGGGTGTCCCAACAGCCCATGACAAGCTCTCGTGATCATCGAAGGAATAGACCTTCACCGAGACACTCCGATCGGACTCGGTATCCCGTACATCAAGACATTTCGACGATGGTAAAACAAGACCAGCAAAGCCGCCCGGCGTGCCGACATCCTGATAGTAGCCGCACGTATCTCGTCTCGAGCCACGACCGGATAAGCGAAGCGTATAAGTACCGGCGTAACCCAAGTTGCCAAGGGATGGTCCCACGGTGCTCTAGTTTGGACCAGCGCTTAGACAAGCAACGGCCGGGGCTATAATAAAGATGACCCTTGGGTTAATTACTCCCAAGGGAAAAGTAGGTGGTGGTGAGGCAAATGGTAAAAGGCAATGTTGGGCCTTCTTTGGACAAGTTTTATTCAAAGCGAACTGTCAAGGGGTCCCATAAATCACCCGACCGTGTAAGGGGCGCAAAATCGGGAACATAACACCGGTATGGCGGAAACTAGAGGCGGCAAGAGTGGAACAAAACACGGGCATAAGGCCGAGCCTTCCACCCTTTACCAAGTATATAGATGCATTAATAATATAAAAGATATTGTGATATCCCAACATAAACCCTGTCCACCATGGAGAAATCTTCAACTTCACTGCAGCTATGGCGCTATAAGAGGGGCTGAGCAAAAGCGGGAACATAGCCAAACAACGGTTTGCATAGGAAAGGTGTCAAGGTTAGAGGTTCATGGCAATATGGGATGGCTGGACAAGCAGGTAATAGGTAGCGCAGCATAGCGAAAAAACGAGGCAACTAGCATAGCAATGATAGTAGTGAGATCCGAGTAGCGGTCATCTTGCCCGAAATCCCGCAAGGAAGAAGAACGAGTCCATGAAGAAGACAAACGGACGTAGTCGAACGAATCCTCACAACTCCGGAACGAAACCGAAGCTAACGAGAGAGGCAACCCGGAAAGAAACAAATAACATAGTAAACAACCATCACATAAACATGTCATGATGCACAACCAAGGATGATGCATGTCCGGTTTAAATATGCATGGCTAGGCAAAGTGCACAAACAATCCTACAAATTAAGTGGAGCTCAATATGCAACGAGTTGCATATTGACAAAATACCACGACAAGTTATTTAGTTCGCTCTTGTTTAGGTACACAACAATGTTAAATGTTGTTAAACATGGCAAGGGGTGAATCAAAAGTAAACTAACTATTTAGTCAAGTTTAAATGAGGCCGGAACAACAAACAACAATTCCGGAAAATCCTCATGAGCATATTATGAATTTGGTACTGTTCTGTCCTAAACACAATTTTAATGTTGTTTAACAGGAAAATAAGGTGTACCATTTAAACTAGGCATTTTTCCACCCCATTTACATATAAAGAACATTTAATTCCGAGCTACAGTTATTTAGTTATGAATTAAATCATTTTAACATGGCATTTAAGCAAATTTAAACAAACATCATTTTAATCATTACAAACATGGATGAAAATGGCATATTATGAAACTAGATGAAATTCTAAGCATTTTACATATAAAGTTTGTTTTAATCCGATGCACCGTTAATTAGTTATTAAATGCATGAGGTCTAGGGGGTTTTCTGCAAAACAGTAATTCGCTGGAAAATAGCTAAATCGCAGCCGAGGAAAAAAAACATGCATCGGGCCTAATCTGGACAGGAAGCCCAACAGAATGGAAAGAAGAAAAAAAAGGAAGGAAGGCGCGGGGGGGCAGCTCACCATGGGCCTTGGCCGGAGTTCTTGAGGAGGGCAGGCTTGGGCGGTCGGAGCTGGGGCTGGGCAGCGAGGCTGGGCCTTAACCCAGTGGGCTGGCTCGGCGCCGAGGAGGCCGGCCGGTGGGATCTGGGCCGTGGGCGGCAGGTGGGCGTCGCCCCTGCACGGACGGTCGACGGAGGCTCTTGCCGCGGTGGTCTCCGGCGAGGGGGCGGCACGCCGGCGATGGAGTAGGCTGGGAGCGGGGTCGCGGGATGGATCCGGCAAGGGTGGGGCCGGCAGAGGCTGGATCAGGCCGGAAGGCCGACCTCTGGGCACGGAGGCGAGACCCCATGGCGGCGGCGGCGGGGCAAGGCGCGCTCGGGTGGTGAGGAAGGCGGGCGCCGGGCGGAGGCGAGTGTGTGGCGGCTCCAGCTGACAGAGGTCTGCGAGGTCGGGGTCGCGAGAGGAGCTCCGTGAGCCGCGAACCTGGCGGAGGGCGATCGTGGCGGGCGAGAAAAGCGAGGCGTGAGGCGACCAGCGGCGAGCGTCGCGGCGGCGGCGGTGGGCCCATGATGGGCTCCATGAACATGGCGGCGGGGAGGACGCTTGGTGCCACGTGGCGCTCACGGAGTGGTGAGGCGGGCGGCGGACGTGTCCCGGCGGCGGAGCGGACATGTCCGGTCTTGTGGAGAGGGCATTTTAGGGTTTCGGGGAATTAGATCCAAAATGGAGGGAGGGTGTTTATATAGGTAGAGGAGCTAGGAGAGTCCAAATGAGGAGCGGTTTTGGCCTTGATCGTGATCGAGCGACCGAGAGCATGGAGAAGAGTTAGGTGGGTTTTGGGCCACTTTGGAAGGGTGTTGGGCTGCAAACAAAGAGGGCTTTACGGTTACCGGTTAACGTTGGAGTATAAACGACCTCCAAATGGCACGAAACTTGACAGCGGTCTAACGGTGCTATACCAAGGCCGCTTGGCAAACCTCGGACCATTCAAGAAAGTTTAACACCCACTCACAACAGAGAGAGAAGGGGCGCCGGGGGACATAGGGCGCCGGATTGCAAAAGCAGACAACGGGGAAAATGCTCGGATGCAAGAGACGAACACGTATGCAAAATGAAATGCACATGATGACATGATATGAAATGCATATGATGACATGGCAAAGACGACAAATAACTGGCGGACACCTGGCGGGTGTGTCCGGCGTTACAATTTGGTATCGAGCCGACCCTCGCGGTTACGGATGGTTGCGGACGGTCTTGCGGTCATGTTGTTCATGACGTTTGTGACCCGTCGTGGCACCGGCGTGGCACATGTACCGCTTGGATGCCTGAGACGATTGTGCCAGAGGAGCGTTCTGTGGCCCGACGAGGACGTCGGTTCCTCCGAGTGGGGGTGTATGTAATAGCACGGCTTATTAGGGATGATAGACTACTCATATCAATAAGGAATTCCTTCTTTTAGGAGCCCATTCGGAAAGAACTCCAAAGTTAAGCGTGCTCAGCTTGGAGTAGTTTGGGATGGGTGACCGACCGAAGTTGCTCCGGGTGCGCCGAGTGAGGACAAAGTCTTGCGAAAAAGACTAGTATTGATCTGTGGGGCGATCTAGATCCCGCCAGAATGCTGACCACCACCGGGGTGTGTGCAGGGCGTTCTGAGGCGAATCGTTTTTGCGGACACACTTCCTTTGATCGAAGATGTAGCTGGTGGGTCCCAGCGATCGAAGCGAATCATTTTTTTGCCGGACGCACTTCCTTGCATGCGAAGATGTAGCTGGTGGGTCCCAGCGATCGGGCGAATCATTTTTTGCGGGCGCACTTCCTTGCGTCTGAAGGTGTAGCTAGTGGGTCCCAGCGATCGGGAAATGTTTTTTCGTGAAATATGGTGGCCCTTCCGGTCGGTCCCCGCTGTCAGGTGGAGGAATAATTATTTTGCGTGTAATAAGGAGGCACTTCCTTGTTGCGGCCGTGGACCCAGCTGTCAGCCTCTCCACATACAGTCCACGTCCGATGGAAGCCGTTCCTTGACCACTTTGACCACGCCGCGCCGAGAGCACCAGGGCGGTGGACGACGGCGAGGCCTAGGAAGGGGACGACGCGGAACCGGGGAAGACGCGGAGCCGGGGAAGATGCGGCAGTGGATGCCCACGTGTAGAGGAGTATGAGGGTTCATTGGTTCGCTGCGGTGTGAGGTTGCCGTCGCCGCAGAATAACATGGGGTGTGGGTGAGTAGAGGGATGGCCTGGCCAGCGGTGGGAGTAGTAGGGGGCGGTGAGGCCTCCGCCGCATCGCAGCCGTCCACGGGAAGCAGGAGCACGAGGCACGATCGGCACTAGTTTGGGCAGCTGGAGCAAGAAGACCAGAGGTTGAAGAAGCACTACGGCCGTTGGATGGACATCGTACAGTCACTAGAGCTAGAATCGTGCATATTGACTAAGTTGACAAAGCCCTCCGTCCCGTCAACTTAGTAGGCCCTAAAGTCAACTGCCACTATCTTTGGGTCCCAGCTAACGGGGAGTATTCATTTTTTTTGCGTAATAAGGAGGCACTTCCTTGCGTGCGAAGATATAGCTGGTGGGTCCGAGCTATCAGTGGCGGTAACATTTTTTCGCAAAATACTGAGGCCCTTTCGGTGGGTCCCTGATGTCAGGTGGACGAGTCATTATTTTGCGCGTAATAAGGAGGCATTTCCTTGTGTGCGGCCGTGGACCCAGCTGTCGGCCTCTCCACGTATGGTCCACTTAAGATGCATATCGGTCGTTTACCACGTTGACCAGGCCGCACCGAGAGCACCAGGGCGGTGGACGACGGCGAGGCCTAGGAAGGGAACGACATGGAGGCAGGGAAGACTCAGCAGGTGTGGGTGAGTAGAGGGATGGCTAGGCCAGCGATGGGAGTATGATGGGGCGGTGAGGCTGTGGCAAAGGCTGACCGGCCGTGGGGAGGAGGGAAGCGAGGCGTCCCTTGGCGCTTGTTTGAGCGGCTGGAGCAGGAAGAGCAGAGATTGAAGAAGCACGACGGCCGTTGGATGGCCATCCAACAGTCACTGCTTGTGCGTCAAACTTTTTTTAGGAAAGCCTCAAATCTGTGGAAAACACATACAACCCATCTGCCATTATTCTAATAATTTACAGCCCATTTGCTAATTCTTAAGTTTTTTTTCTGGAGCCCATATTCTTTTTGTTAGCATTACAGCCCATATTGTGGCCACGGTTAAAAAATTATACGAAATTTTGCATATTTCAGTGCGGTCCGAACTGTTTTTAATCCTGAAATTTCGAATCACATTCAAACTGATTTTAAAACTAAATGTATATCAATATAAAATCCAACAAATTCTCAACGCATAAAACTTAATGTAATTTAAAATCTCGAAATGAAAAAAAGATATTTGAAACTAATTGCCGCTTTGATGTGTTTTAAAAATGTACAACCCATTTCTCATTACTGATGGGCCATTTTCTCGGCCAGCCGAATGAAAGCTCTCCTCGTCTTGAAAGATTTGCAGCCCAACAGGCCTGACAAAGCGACTTACTTGGCAAATCACAAAAAAACTGGGCTGTGGCCGTGGACCCAGCTATCAGCCTCTCCACGTCTGATACTCTTCGATGGAAGTCGTTCCTTGACCACGTTGACCACGCCCTTGAGAACACCACAGCGGTGGATGACGGCGAGGCCTAGGAAGGGACAACGTGGGCCGGGAAGACGCGGCGGTGGAAGCTTGCGGAGAGAATCTGAGGTTCGATGGTTCGGCTGCGGTGTGAGGCTGCCGTCGCCGCAAGGCTGGCAGTGGTGGGAATAGTAGGGGTGGTGAGTCCTCCGCGGCAAAGACCTGACCGGCCATGGGAGGCGGGAGCATGAGGCATGACCGGCGTTGGTTTGGTAATTTGGAGCAAGAAGACCAGAGGTTGAAGAAGCACTACGGCCGTTGGATGGACATCGTCACGGTCCTTTGGAGCTAGAATTGTTCATATTGACTAAGTTGACAAAGCCCTTCATCCCGTCAACTTAGTAGGCCCTAAGTCAGCCTCCCACCAAGGTGGGTCCCAACTAGCGGGGAGTATTCATTTTTGTGCGTAATAAGGAGGCACTTCCGGTGGGTCCGAGTGACAATGAGGCGTTTTTTTCGCGAAATACGGTGGCCCGTCAGGTGGGTCCGAGCAGTCAGGGGGCAAACATTTTTTTCGCAAAATACGGTGGTCCGTCCAGTGGGTCCCTGCTGTCAGTTGGAGGAATCATTATTTTCCACGTAATAAGGAGGCACTTACTTGTTGCGGCCGTGGACCCTGCTGAGACTCTCCATGTACAGTATACTTCCGATGGAAGTCGTTCCTTGACTACGTTAACCTCGCCGCGTTCCGTTGCATGCATGCGTCCACGGGCGTGGTGCGTCCCCACTGTCAGCCTCTCACGTACAGTCATCTTCCGATGACTCTCGGTTGTTGACTACGTTGACCACACCGTGCCGAGCGCACCCAGACTGGAACGACCCGGAGATGGGGAAGACGGGGTAGTGGAGTCGCAGATGGAGAGGAGTGGGAAACTTCACTGGTTCGGGTGCGTGGCAGCACAGCCGTGGTGCCGCCCACGGGAGACAGGAGCAAGAACAGAGGTTGAAGAAGGAGCACGGCTGTTGGATTAACATCCAGCGGTCCAGCTGCTAGAATCATTTGTTGATTAAGTTGACAAAGCTGTGCGTACACGTCCGCTTAGCAGGCCCACAAGTCAGTCACCAAATCTGACGGGTCCCAGCTATCAACGGGATGAATAATTTTTTTCACAAAACAAGGAGGCACTTCCTTCCGTGCGAAGATACAGCCGGTGGGTCCCAGCTGTCAGGTGGAGGAAACATTTTATTCAGCTTAATAAGGAGGAACTTTCCTTGCGTGCGACCATGGACCTCGTGGGTCCCAGCCATCATGACTCTTGTTTGTTGACCACGCCGCACCGAACACAGCGAGGCGGTGGACGATGGCGAGGCCCCAGACGGGAACGACTCGGAGATAGGAAAACGCGGGAGTGGAGTCGCGGATTGAGAGGAGGAGAAGGGTTATAACTGGTTCTGTTGCAATTCATATCAAACTCAGGTTCACAGGACACGTTCATATTCATAGCCAACATTCACTATCAACAACTCAAAAGATTCATATATACACAAGCTCAGCATATCTATGCATCCAAATGATTGATAGATCACACGACAATATTCATACATAATTCACAAAAGATTGAGATATACACATGTTCAGTATGTTTATGCATCCAAATGATTGAGATCACAGCCAATATGATCCATGGACGAACTTTAATTACCTAGGGTACAGACTGGTAAATGGTGTTCAATTAGAGGTACTTTTTGCTAAAATTAGTTCTTGTACGGGTAAACTTTCGAGTACATAAGAGGCGACCTGAGACAATCTAAACTTTGCTTGTAGGTTTATCCTCAAATAGTGGCCTCGTGCCGACGGAGGTTTGAGCAACTTGGCCACTACTTTCATCCAACTAGTTCTTGGCTCATCTTGGTCACATATCTCGCCAAAATTCTACATTGCGAGCGAGAAAGGAGGCGGTTGAGAAAATGAACCACCCAAATTTTTTGTGCAGTTCAACTAAAATGGAGCATCCTTGGCGTGCAGACTGATTAAGTCCCAGATGAATATACACGTCAACCAACTTGTCTGGAATCTTTAGACTCCATGCCATATAGTTCGCTACCATATGTGCCGATAACCAAAAGGAACAAGTTGGGACCAAAGACTGGACTGCATTTTTCTGGGCTATGCACCAAGGAATATTTTTGGCGTTCACTCTCATAATACTTGGAGTTTGACAATTGGTTGACGCCAGTAGATACTCGAATGAATATAGGCACTTCTTGTCAACGTCGATGCTTGTCTGAGTGAACTTTGGAGTACATAGCAGCAGCATAAGTACCTGTCCATCTGATCATTTTGTGCAGTTCTACTGAAATCACCCGATGTAATTATTTGCTTGCGAGTTCAGGCTCCAAATTACACCTTTATGAAATCGGCAAACAGTAGCAAAATACCAAATTACCAATACATATGACAGGCACAATAATCAGGATAAAGACCAGTACCAACTTTGTGTGAGGTAGCATATCAATTACTATTTCCTTTGACTCGAAGCGAGATAAATAGCGGTGACGACAAAGGAAGAAAGCAAGCGGAGATTAGCGGTGACGAGGAAAGGACGAAGTATCGAGGCAATGAAGCACCCAAAGTTTTGTGCAGTTCCACCAAAATCGAGCATCCTGTTGGCACATATATTGAGAGAGTGAGATTCTTGTAATAGTGGGACTAGTTGATGAAACATACACTAACAAATAGAAGCACCCTCATTATCTTAATGGGTAAAGTTAGCAACATAGTAGTCTTGCTTAAAGAGAGGTATTAGTTTATTTAATCAGTGCCAATTAGCTCAACTCAACACTCAAAGCATTGCCATTTATCATAGGTTGCAAAACTTAAAAGTGCAAAGATAAAGGAGTTTCTCATGACAGTAGCACAATACAAATAGAGATGACAGCAAACTAATATGGATGAAGGCCTTAGGCCCATACCAACTGAGAAAAAAGCTTATTCATGTAGTCCCATAAGAGATGATAAAGCACTCACTTTGGAATCACACAATAGTATATATTTTGTGCACTTCAAATGTATGGTTGAAATCACTCTTGTTTACCAGTCCTTGAGATTATATCGAAGATTATCAAGAACTTCCAGCAGAGTTAAAGCACTGGCTGGGATACAGTTCATTGTATTGTCTTGTGTAGTTCCACTAAAATGTATGATTGGCACAACATGATCCCTGTTTGCACAAGTAGGAACAAGGTGAAACCTTCATTAGCTTAGTGAGAAAGGATAGGAAGACATTAGCATATTACTCAAGCAGTAGCATCAAATTCATGATGGACAATCATAAAACATTGCCTCATTGAACCAATGACAATAAATTGACATGCAAAACAATAGCACTATTATGTCATGACACTAATAATATTCCCTCCCTGCTCCACCACATGATTCACCTCCATAGACAAACATTCACATGTACATGATTCAGCATAGGGTCCTACTAAAGATTTGTTTAACTCCAACAGGAAAATTAGGCAGTAATAAATTAGTGGTACTTAAGTGCTCCTAGTTAATTAAGTGAAATAGCAGAAGTGGAAGGGCTCCCTGGAGGATCGTCTCACATGTAAGGTAGTCGTTGCCAGAGCCCTTGAATAGCCTCGACTGAGGCCTCTAGCTTCAGCAAGATCGCCTTGGCACTATTTATTATTCTTCTTCTTCCTCTTCATGCTATGTTTCTATTTCTCCTCACCAGTTGGTGAAACCAAGTACATGATTGGCCTTCTAATTCAGAATTGGTTTTGTCAGTGAGGGAGTACAAGTGTACTAGTAAAAAACAGCATTATTTTCTCATGGCAGTCGGAAAATAGAGATGAACACATGCATTAAATATCAATCTTACCTAAAGGAAGGTTATGGCGCCAATATGGATGATGAGGATTGGAACACAGATCTCCCTTTGTGCAGTTCCACCAAAATGAACCAACTGTTCCATCGACATTCGGTTAAACAACACAAAAGTCACTTCTTTTAAGAAGAGTTTTGTGCAAAGTGCACCAAAAGGTCTACAACAACAACTGGTGAATTGGATATCCTGTTTGCACAAAAAGGCATAGATGAAAAAGTCAGAGTCTCAAACAATTACAGGCAAAAACATTGGCTAAACTTGTCAGAGTCTCAAACAATTACAGGCAAAAACAGTGGCATGGCTTCATTTTTACCAGGGACATTATATTAAGAACAACTAAGGCTGTGTTCGGTTCACAGGTTTGGTGCAGGATTTTTCGTAGGAACACAATTCCTACCGTATTCTTTCCCTTCCAACCATTCGGAACACGGGAAAGGTGAATAGTGTTTCATAGGAAAGCTGGTCTGGTAGTACTAATTCCATCGGATTAGAAACATCCACGCGCTGCTCATTTTTTGGGCGGAAGCCCGAGGCAGGCGCTCGCTGCCATGCGTTAGACAGGTTGTTGTGCTGTGTTTGCGGAATAAAAAAATCAACCTATGTGTGGTACATGAGGTGAGGACAAGAGTAGTCACTGTGCAGCTGAATAAACAAATAGCATCTCATACTGCCAAGCATGCTACTCTAAAAAAACAAATCTGTACATTTCATAGTCCATCCGAACACATTCTCTTGAGAGTTTCCTCCGGTTCACTGTTCCATAGTTTTATACCTACATTCCTTTCCTATTCCTCTATTTTCATCAAGACCTATGTTTTCGCCCTTTATTCCATTGGAGCCTAAATATTTGGTATAAGGGCATGGGACGGTGGGTGCACCAATGAGTACAAAGATAATGTACGTAAACAGGGGCATAAAGTGGTGATTCATAGTTTGTTGCCCGAGAAACAAACATCCAAGAAACATATCTAGGTTGGTCCCATTTTTGTTCCTCTAGCCACCTACTCCTATGTGTGGATAGCAAATCTAGTCCGGTCATACCACTTTGTGTACAACGTTACCCCTATATTTCCTTTTAGACCAAGAGACCGGTTGGATGACGATCGGTACTACTTTCATCCCTTTCCTTCTGTTTGTACCAAGTCCGATGTACATACTAAATTCCCCAACCCCCACTTTATATCAATGACAAGTATTTTCGGACGGAGGGAGTACAAGATTCGACTCCATGAAGTAGCTTTACCTCTAACAACAGAAGAAAAAAAATAGGTGACATTGGACCATCCGATCGAGAGGGGCTGAGAGGTAGAAAATGATGCACATGCAGCGACGTAGCGAGATGGGGAAGTAGAGCTAAGGCGGATTCGAATGAAGATATACCTGAAGGTCGTCGGGATGTGGATAGGTGGGCGGCGGGAGGCCGGATCCTCCCACATGCAACGACGAAGGGATCGGAGGACCTCCAGCGCCAGCGCTCGGCCAGAGATAACGGTGCGGCCGGCAGTGGGTCTCCTCCCTCGCTGTCGACGACGGCCTAAACGCTGCCCCTCCTCCCCTTCACCGACGGAGGGGGATACGTCCGGATCTGTAACAAGCGGTGAGGATAGAAAGCCAGTGTTTTTTGAAGGGAGAAAGACAGGGTTACTACCCCTATCTTGTTTAGATCTGGAGAGGATGAGAGTGTGTGAATAGAGCAGCCCTAGCAAGCAAGCGCGGAGGCTCCGGTCTATATATAAGTAGTGGGGTAGTTTTCCTTTTTCACTCCATCAAAACAATCGTTTAAAATTGTGTACTATACTACATGCCAGGTCGTGGTTTTTTTAGTTGTTGATTGTTTTTTGAGATAGCTACCCGCTTGTTCCAAGTGGTGTTACGGTGTGCCAGGTCGCACTTTGTATCATTCAAGTCTGGTAGTACTACAAGTCCCTCCATTAAATGAACAACCACCCCCTCGTAAAAATTGTGAACAAGCCCACGGCTAAAATTAGCGGAAACGTGGGTTGCCCCAAAATGCATTATTATTTATATTTTCTACTCCCTCCGTTCCTAAATATAAGTCTTTTTTATTAGCCACACCTAAGACAAGAATTTTTTATTAGCAGTGAACCCCACATGTCATAGACACAAAAATTGTGGCAAGATTCCCTTAGGCAAGCCAAAGTGTGTCTAACAATTTGAGCAACTCAGGTTAGGCAAGTGTGGCAAGTGTGGGAAAAATAATGTGGCCCCCGTGATTTTTGTGACACGCATGAAAATTTGGTTAGTTAAATTTATAGTCAAAATTTGGCAAGGTGCATCAAATCAACACATGCAAGTATCAAAAGGAAAGTCACTGCATGCATGCATGCGTTGTACTCCCTCCGTTTCCAAATATAAGTCTTTTTAGAGATTGCAACAAGTGACTACTCCCTCCATTCCTAAATGTATGTCTTTTTAGGGATTCCACTACAAACTACATACGGATGTATATAGACATATTTTAGAGTGTAGATTCACTCATTTTGTTTCGTATGTACTCCAGTTCATAGTGAAATCTCTAAAAGACTTATATTTTGGAGCGGAGGGAGTACATCTGGCAGAATATGTCTACTCCTACATACAAGTAGCCCATTTGAAATGTGTAAAAGAGTTTTATCGAATGCGGTGCTTTGATGTGTCGCGTCAACTTCGTACAAGCCCGAGAAATTTGATTACTACGACGCCCTCTCCCTCGCGGATGAGCTCGGTGCCTTACACTTTTGCCTTTGGCTGCATGATAGGTGGGCCAACCACTGTGGGCCCCACATCATGGATGCAAAGCGCAGAGCGATAAGTAGAAGCTTTGGCTACACGATATCCCTCCCGCACGAGGTGGACGGACATGCAGCAGTTGATTCGATATTGTAGAAGTAGGAGTAACATCATTGTTCGTCTTCGTGAAGAGGCGAAGAGCCAAGTGCAAACCAAACGTGGCAGTTGCAAACGCTCGCGTGGTGCGGTTCCTTGGAGTACTAGCCAGGCTCTTGCATGAGACAAAATTGCTATTGTTTAACAATTGAACTCCATTATCCATTGGTTGATACTCATTCTGCATAGGTCCACGCGCTTAGCACCGTTTCCTCATGGGGTCACCAATGTTTATTTGCTAATTAATAGCATGACATGCAATGAACTAGCCATTGCAAGTCATTAAAAGCATGCACACCTCTCATCTCTTATTGGTTGATACGTATGTCAAGAAACAAGAAACAAGGTAGAAGTTAATGCACCGTGCCTAAGTGTTTTAGGACTATTTGGTTTTCGTAAGATGACTTACACACCTGGACGGAGGGAGTAGTATAGACCTGTAAACCGGAAAAGATTATTTGCCTTTCTAGAGATTTCAACAAGTGACTAGACTTCGGCTAAAAAAACAAGTGACTAGACTACACCGTGTGCAGTACCCCCTCCCCTCCGGTTTATAGGGCTCAAATCTCAAATCTCATGAACCAAGGCATTTTGCGATTGGAGGAATGTATCTCTTACTTTACAAAACTACCCTAATTAAACTCATGCATTAATTACGTAGTTCTCTCGTTTTCCTCTCCGCCTTGGTCGCGGTGCACAATATTGAGGCTAGCCATAGTGGGAGTAACTTAGGTAGTAACTTAACACATCCCAAGACAATTTTACTTATGTGGCAACTATTTAATGAGGAAAGAGGTGTTTGTGGTAACATAATATGTTACGGTAACATAGCGCTTTCTGAGGCAAATGAGTCTATGAGATAATAAATGAAGCAATCTATGATACTACTACTATGTTACTTTGCACTATGGAGGTAGTAACTTACACTAGTGTCATATGCATGACACTAGTCTAAGTTACTCCCCACTATGACCAGCCTGAGAGAGTGCTTTGATACGTTTTAGTCTCATGACTAAAAGTAGTGGGACTAAAACTTGTTAGACTCATCCATGCTTGGATCCAAATACTAAAGAGACTAAAATCAAGTTAATGACATTTCAAAGCATCCGGGCCCGCGTGCCATCCACCAAATCACAGCGAGGTGCTACAGTCGAGACTCACCTGTCACCCCGGTGTGGCCGTCATGACCCGTCATATCACAAAACCCACACCTTTACCAGCAGTGGTAAGGTGGCCTCCAAGTTGGACTGGACGAAGCAACCATCATTTCATTGGAATGCTCGTTCAAGCCCTTTCTTCCCTTTCTTGAAGAAAATCTCATTCCAGGCTACTCACTTCTGCCATTTTTCTTCTCTACCAACGAAGGAAAGGTGGGCGAATCGATTATCTTTGCTATATTTTCATTCCAATAATCTTCTTTTTGCGAAGCACCGACTGATTCTCACATCCTATTCTTTTCCCGTTTTCATTGCGATTGTGGTTTCCTTTCGATTGCTTTTTGTTTGTCAGTTCATTGATGGATCCTGGAGCACTATGCAAAGAGTTGCCGGCAGACAACCCACTTGAGACAGCGATCTCCAGGAAGCCAGCACCGACTAACGAGTTGACCATGTTGGCGGGCCAACCCATGGAGACGAAGAACTCCAAGAAACAAGCACTGGCCAAAGAGTTGAGGACGTTGGCGGACGAACTCCTCAAAGAAAGTTGGAAGAACAGCAAGGGCCCCACCGTGCCTACCCCAGGAGCTCTGATTGCCACCTATGTGAGGCTCAAGACCGAGTTTGAGGAGATAGTCACCGTTGAAGCGGTATTCCCCAGCAAGGTGATGGCCCCATCGAGGGCGAGGAGATGGCCCCGGAGGGATGAGATCCCCGTGAGCTGCACAAGGTAAAAATAATGATTTATTACCATAGTTGTGGTTTTGATTATTTGCAATGTGCTTGCTTTTGATTATTTGCAATGTGCTTGCTAATATGTTAGTGTTGTGCAGGTGCGGTGGTTGTCCTTGATGATTCGATGTCGTGGCCCGTCCCTATTGGCATCGCCCGAGATCGATTCGATACGCTGTCCATCCTGTGGACATCGCCCGAAGATCGATTCGATGTCACGGTCGATCTGTGGACATCGCCCAAAAATCGATTCCCATGCATTTGTCCGTCTTTGTGGTCATTGCCCGACAGATCGATGACAAGAAATAGTTGGTCGTACTAATCCTTCACGGTAGTTTGCATTGCCCTATGTTCAATTACCAGAACGATGCGTGTTATCAAACCATCTTAGGGCTAGTGCACTGTCTTGTGTGGGCGGATCTTGCTACTTTTGTTTGATAGTGAATCATGCGATGAATCATGCGAACCCTCTCCGAGATATGGAAATAGATGTATCCTCACCAGCTTTTGATGTAACATATGGCATGCTTAGATGTAAGTTTGAACTGTTTATCATATCAGCAGGGCTTGTTTGATGATTCTTGGTGTTAGTAGGCTAGCTACTGTGCGAGCTATAGTACTTGCAAAACACTCACCGAAGAGAAACGTTGGGGCTGATGAGCTCATGGTATGCTTATACTTATCCCTCGTCGATCGACCAATAGATCTAGCTCCTAAAATTGTAGGCTTAGCGATCGATCAGACATTAGTCGACATACATTCAGGCCTCATTTGGTTCATAGGGTAGGAAAATCGTAGCAAAAGTACAGAGAACGTGCAACACAAAATCATAGCGGTCTTGAGGCGTACTCCCTCCGTTCCAAAATAGATGACCTAGGCGGGCTAGTTTGGCCTAGTGGGTTTCGATGATATGACATGGTGCAGTCCGTCCGGTCTTCGCATGTGGTAGCGAGATTATGGTATGCAGTAAGTTTTCTTGAAGAAGCGAATTCAACGAAGTCATGATGGTTCCTTCGTCCAAACAACTTACGGCGGGAAAGGTTGGGCCTGCGATCGACCGGGGTAGACCAGGATAATTTTGTGCATGGCGGTGGACCAGATGGTCGACGTCCCACATGTCGGCGAATGAAAGTATTCTTTCCAATATAGAGGACGAGCAGCAGTATTCATTGTTTATTTTGATGAAAGCTATTGTCTCCATTGTTACTCCTTGACTTTGTCAATGCCTCTCTCTCTCCACATAAGCGGGGACTACTTGCTATGCATGTAGGCGGGCAGTGGCGTCTTGAGGGCAGGCGGTGAGAGGGCTCGAAGTGGTCCGGACTCGGCATGGCCCACCTCACATTATGACCATATATTTCTTGGAGTCCGTGCTTGGCGGGCGGCGCGATCTCTTCTCCTCCCCGTTTCTCTCTTCTCAGCCGGCGCCCGCGAGCGATTAGATTTCGCTATCGAAGGTTTATTCAATTATGGTCCCACATGTCGGTGAAATTGCAAGACAACGTGTCCCCTTTGGTGGCGGCGTGCGAGCCGGACTGTCGGGGTTGCGGCAGCGTCGAGTCGTAAGTGTGCCGCCTTTTGCTTTAGAACTTGCGGTTTAACATTTTCGCGTGATCGATCGATAGAAATCCGAACAAAATGACGAGGGCGGTGCTTTCCGCCGTTAGGCGGGCTAGTTCGAGTGATATGGCGTGCTCTGATGCTGTCCACTTGCTCCATTTTATGTAAGCAAGAGTTTACACTCGTCTGTGGAGGAGTCTGACACCGCAGATCTGATTTTGATCGAGGGATAACTGTTCCCTGCCAAATAATGGAGGATTGTTAGCGATTATAGCATGATAGTTAGGGCATATCCAGCGCTGGCCCACAAATTTACACCGGCATCTGTCCGAGGACACTGATGGATGCCATCCGATGCTGCCCGCATACCTTTCGACAACTATATGAACTAACCGGACGAAAATCGTGTTAACGGGATGAAATTCATTACATTTCAAAAACTTTTCCTACAAACTGGACGAAATTCATTACACGCACAAACCGTACTAAACCTACTGTAAACCTAATCTAAACGATCGCCGGCGCCCGACCACCAAGTCCGGCCATGAACCCGAGAAAGTTGGCCATTGCCTTTGCCTCCTCCTCATCCGCCTCGATAACCTCCTCCTCCGGCCGGAGCATAAGGTTATGAAGATTTCCGCCTCCATGTCGCCGTCAAGCGGCTAATCAGTCGCCGATGTTTACCCCACCAAGCTTGGCATCGACTGAGTTGAGTAGCGGTGGCCTTCCCGGGACCAGAGCGGCGGCGACCTACCGTGTACTACTCTTCCTCGCTGCCGCTGCGCCGCAAGACGCTGCACCCTTCCGTGGTCATGGCGGTGGAGGGCGGCCCGGGGGGTGCCGGCGATCTCCTTCATTTGCTCTTGCGACAGTACGTCGAAGAGAGCTTTGGAGCGCGCCCAGAGCGGAGCCGCCGATGTCCTCGTGCTCTCCTGCGATAAATACGTCCCAAGAGAGCTTGAGCGCCACGAGGCCATGGTTGAAGTGGTGCCGACAGAAGGAAGGGACCGGAGGAGAATAAGTGTGGGTCTTAGGCTATGGCTGGGAGCTGGGGCTCAAGTTAATATAGCGGGCGAATGGCAATGAGCCGCAGCAGACGGATGGACAACTGGCGCCGGAGTAGGTTCGTCGGGCGTGAATGTGGACACTGCTTCAGTGACTTAACTGCAGATGCGTTTGGGTGACTGACATGTGGGCCCAACGGGCGTCTGGCCCGCATGTCAGTGACACACCAATTGCAACTGTAGTTAAGTCTAGTGAATGCGGCATTGACATTCGGGAGAGACGGTGACTATTTCAGGCACATGCGGACTGTTTGACTAGTCAACCATACAAATACAGAGCTATACGCTGAGCCAGCGACTGTATAATCACCATATCTCGTATACAATGATCAAAGTGAGCTATCAAGACAAGTTCGATGACCGCCAGTGCATTTTACTTGGTAATAAATGACCAGGATTGAAGGGGAATCCTAATTTGCTTCGTCTTCTGTCCTTGAGCTCTTGACAAACCAATGCACTATCTGGTTGTCCGGCCACTCCATCCCAGAGCTCTCACCAAGCGTCGTTCATGCCACCACGCCGCACACTAACCGGTAAGGCAGCGATGGCATCCCACCGCACCGAGTTCCTCGCCGCCCACGAACGCACACAAAATGGTAGGGAAGCGATGGCATCCCGCCGTGTCGAGTTCATCGCCGCTCGCGACCTCACAACTATGTGGGAGGAATTTGAAGATGCCAAGGCCGAATGGGCGGTAGAGCAAGAGGCGGCCAAAGCTGCACAGAGGGAGCGGAAAAGTCAAAAAGCACTCAAGAAAAGAGAGGCCCGCCGCCGCAAGAAAGAAAAGGACGCACGCGCTGCTGCGGAGAGGTCGGCGGAGATCCAAGCACGGTGGGATGTCGCCGACAAAGCCGTGAAGGAGAACGACGGCGTCTGGCCAGCATGTGAGAAGTAGTAGTACTAGTAGTTAGTGTGTGTGTCTGTGTCTAAGTACGAGCATGTACCAGTACTACTAGTTACTACTGTAGTTTTTAGAGCAAATTACCAGTACATTAGCCTAGACTAAGTGGAAAAATTCCTATCCTATGCATCAAATGGCATCTCTTTCTCTATAGGAATTGAGATGCATGTCATCTCACTTCCTATGATTTTCATATTCCTATCCTATGAACGAAAGGAGGCCTCTATTGGAGTAAATACTGTAGCTAGCAGTACTGCTGGTACAGTAGTTTTCTTCAAGAAGCGGAATTCAACGAAGTCATGATGGCTCCTTCGTCCGAGCAACTTCAAAGTGGGAAGTGGGCCTGTGATTTGACGGCTCATTAGTCATTGTTACTGCGGCGAAACAACCTGGGTGACTCTCCCTTGGAGTTCTGCGTGCATGGCAAGTGGACCAGGATGGTCGATGTCCCACATGTTGCCGAACGGAAGTATTCTTTCCGATATCGAGGAGCAAGGAAACCGCGTGGTATAGTATCACTGGTGATTGGTTCGCAAAAAAATAGTATCATTGCCGATTTATAATTATTTTTTATTTCTGATGAATGCTAGCGTTTCAACTCTTAGGACGAAGGGTGCCAAACACGGCACGTGCTGGATGTCCCACACGTCAGCAAAAGGAGTGGGACATGAACAGGGTGGTAGAGCCCAGCGTAAAAAACAGCGTGGTAGAGCGTCTCCACTTCTTCCACTTCTGGGTCGGAGACCACATGTAGTAGTACTTAGCTGTATGAACGATACAAAGTGCGACCTGGAGAGAAAGACATGTCTAGTTGGAAGGTCTCGGGGCATACACGTAAACAAATATAAAAGTTAATATGTGTCTCCAACTAATATAGTAGTAGTAGAGTACTTAGACACGTACTCCATAACATCACCGTGCATTGCACGTACAACATTTAGTGGTAGTACGTAGTAAGAGACAAATGCCGCCCAAGAGTTCCCTTCTCGACCTACTTTTGGGTGTTTGGTAGAGTGTATGGAGGGTGCATGAGTCCACACTAGTTTATCACAAATACACTAGAAGCATGCATGAAGAGAGCATGCATGAAGAGGGGTGTTGAGTTGAGCATGCATGAAGAGGGAACAACTATCTTTGAGACGAGAACGCAACCAAACACACCCTGTATGCCACGCATGTTCATACCATTTGTGCCTTTCTACTTCACTTACTGCGCTACATTACTCAGGTTCGTACGTCCACTCCTGGGTACATGTCCATCTCGTAGTTCCAGTGCCACGTGTTCTTCATATAGATGGAACGATCGTTGCATAACACGTGCGCCTTGATGCTAGATGTCTCGTGTGTTGGCAAAAAGATGAACAAAGCTCACGTAAAAAAATAGAGTGGAAGAACATAGATTCCAGACGACCGAGAAGGAGCAAGGAACCTCGTGGTGGAGCGTCTGCACTCATAATATTTAATATTATTCAGCGATATAAAATTAACCAATCATCTCCATAGTGGACTGGAAGAGTACAAAACACGGCAGCCCAGTGTAGTTACATCATACTAGTACATGGCTAACCCACGCTATCACCATATTTCTTGGCTTCCGTGCGACACCTACTCCCTCCTTCCATCTATATAGGGCCTAATGTGTTTTTAAGACCACCTTTGACTATTGACAAGATTAATAGTACATGACATGCACAATGTGAAAGTTATATCATTGAAAGCTCCTTCCACACACGAATTTAACGGTGTGGTTCGTGTAAGTTGCATGTCATATATTATTTCTCTAATATTTGGTCAAAGTTAGCCTCGAAAAATGAATTAGGCCCTATATAGATGGAAGGAATCAGCCGTTATCGCTTCTCCCTCCTCGTCTCTATCAAAGTGCGGCGGGCTGGCGTTTCTGCCGTCTATTGAGGTCGGTTAACTATCACATGTTAGCGACATACCAAGAGCATTCTAAAAAAATTCCTTTCACGTTCCGTTTTCAAAAAGAAAAAAATTCTTTCATGTACGAATTTGCCTATATGCTTTGAGCAACTTGCATGTCCTATACTGCTCCTGTTTGATACTCTAACTTAGCTAGAGGTTAGACTAACTCATGACTAACCCTGAACTAACTGTAGCCAAAAAGGTGTTTGGGTGACAGGGTTAGATTGACAATAAATGCACTTCATGGAGAGAGAAAAGTGATTTTTCAGTGGTCCCAATGAGAACTATCTCCAGTTAGCACCTCTTGGGTGGGATAGTTTTTTTTGGTCGGTTCGGGCAACGTGCTCCAATTTAAACCCTCATGCTTGGATACTTCAGGGCTATTTGAGCCCCAACTAGCTCAAACTAACTCTAACCCATGGATCCAAACAGGGCCTATGGCCGATCTCGGCGCTGAGCGATCGCGTGCACCGAAGCGGCGCTCTCTCGGCCGTCGCGCCACTTCAAAGCCGCGCAAGTGAGAGGTCGCCTCCGCTCGCTGGGCATTAATCGCAATCGACGCCCAGAGACGTCGACCGTTTCACGCGGGAAGCGCGCGCTGGCAAGGGAGTATAGGTTTTGAACTGTTTCAGGTGTTGTAGTAATGGTAGTTTGCAAAACTACTCAATTATTGCACTCGCTTTCCTAAGAAATGTGGTAAAACATTACTCCACAGCCCGCTTCCCTTCTCCTTCCCGCCGTGATTTACGTGGCCATGTTAATGTGGTTGTGTCAAAAAATGTCACTTCCTCGCTTTCGTGATTTGCGTTATATAATTACAAGCAAGATTCTCGTGCATTGCACGGAACATCAATATGCATTTTTTACAAAACACTGTTGTGATTGACCCATGCAGAGTAATCCCATGTGTAAAAACTAATGATATCTCGAGAATTTTATCGGAAAACTAGTATCTCGAGAATGTCATTAAAAAATGAAAGATGAGAGATAAGGCGAGGAGGAGGGCGTGGTGGTGGTGGTGGTCGGAATGGGCGGAGGCATGGGGATGGGCCAGCGCCGGCAAGTGGCAGCACCATGCATGCTAGATTGTTCGAGACTTATTCCTTTTTAATTGCTGAGCAATGAGGTTGCGGAGATAATGATGTGGAGAGAGGTGTGGGTATCTTTTGTAAAATTATCATAGTTTGCTTCCTATCCGCCGATATAGATCATACGGTCAGAAAGATGGCAGAGCACACCATCATCGCCACTCGTTTTTATAAGGGTATACAGATGATAAGTTTGTCGACTACTAAAGTAAAGTGGAATCTGTCCATGTTATGCAAGTAAATAAAGGTGATTGTTTATCATACGGTAAGGTTGGATGAAGGGTGGTAGGAACAAATGCTCCGCCTAGAGCATGTGTGTGTGAGATGGAGTCTTAGTGTGTGTGGTGTGTGTGTGTGTGTGTGAGAGAGAGAGAGAGAGAGAGAGAGAGAGAGAGATGGAGTCTTAGTTTGTGTGTGTGTGTGAGAGAGAGAGAGATGGAGTATAAGTGTGTGTGTGGGGGGTGCGTGTGTGTGTGTGTGTTTGTGTGTGCGTGAGAGAGAAAGAGAGATGGAGTCTTAGTGTGTGTGGGAGGGTGCGTCCATGCGTGTGTGTGTGTGTGCGCGCACGTGTGTGTGTGTGTGTGTGTGTGTCCCGGGGTCCTCTGTGGCGGATGTAATTTAAGTGTGCATGGCTTCATCATAGAGAGGTGATGTGTATGGCAGAGGCCACCAACGATGGGGTGCGAGAGAGAAAATGCCCATAGGAGGGAAGAGAAGGTGCGTGCGCGTGCGAGGAGTCGACATCGAGAGAACATGTTTGTTCGAGAGACACCACGGAAGACTACTATATATCGATGGTGCATGTAGGCGGGAATTAAACAAAGGGATGGTCTTATTGGTTTCGGGGATATAGGGGAAGAGTGAGAGGCGCGTGGGGCGGGGGGGTAGCTAGAAGGAGATTGTTAAGTGTGAGTGTGTGTTTTGCCCATCCAGTGGAAGTTATGTGCACAAAAGAGGAGAACGATTCGATGTGGCGTTAGGATTGAGGGTAATTAACTACGTATGGAGACATAGAGACCTTGAACATGCATGTGTGAGAGGTATACATGTATACGTGGGATGTGTGTGTGTGTGTGTGATCGAGATAAAAGAAAGAAGACATAAGTCCTAAGATCAATGGCATGGGAGAGACGGATCGGTATGACAATATGCATGCATGTGAGAATGCAGGAAGAAGGCCCACAATTGAGCATGTGTTTTTGTCTTTAAGAGATAGTGGTGTGGGCTGGAGCATGCATCTATGGCGGCGAGAGGGGTGAGGCGCAGCGATTGTGCAAAAGAGATCAACCTATAAATGCATATGTATGGATAGACATATATAGTGTGGGTGATAGGAAGCAAGACTCCGTGCGAGAAAGAAATGTTGACGGAGAAACTATAGATAGATACAGAGATGGAGATGCTAGCTAGAGAGACATCTGTTAGTTTGGGTGTCGGAGATGACCGTCGGGTGGTTCAAAGGGTGAAGTTATATATGTGTGTGAGAGGGGCACTTGACTGCATGCATGTAAAGAGAAACATATGTAGTGTGCGTGATAAGAATCAAGAGTGAGGGCGAGCAAGAAGGTTGATGGAGAAACAGATAAATAGAAAGATATAGCTAGTGTGCGCTAGAGATAGGAGTCGAGTGGATCAGAAGGCTGGGTTATGTGTGTGGGTGTGAGAGAGATCGAGAGAGGGTGCATGTGAGTCACATACAAACAAATATCAGAGAGAAATGAGATCCAGAGAGACGGAGTTTTGTGTCTGTGAGAGAGAAAGATATTTCACAATGAGAGTGATAGCTAGAGAGACATATGAGGGAACACAAGATATCTCTAGGGAGAGAGGGTGTGTTTGAGCGACATACAAGAGAATAATGGAGAAATATGAGACCCTGGGAGACAGAGTTTGTGTTTGTGTGTGAGAAAGAGATATTGAAGAGGAAGAGTCGTAAGTTCTCATATCTAAGGAGCGAAAGACATCTATGTATGAGGGGTGTGCGAGTGGCACACATGGGAATAGTTGAGAGAAATGAGACCCTGGGAGACAAAGTTTTGTGTTTGTGTGAGAGAAAGAGATTCCACATGGAGAATCATAGCTAGAGACACATAGCAGGGAGCGAGATATACTTAGAGAGAGATAGAGTGATGAAGGTCGATGGAGAGAGTACCGTCAGTGTGTTAAAGATAAAAGATCATTGTCGACATACAGGTAGCACGAGAGATGCCTGAGAGACGATGAACGCGTATAGGTCCAGAGAGATAGTCCTATATAAGCATGAGTGATAGCTATATGAGACGAATATCTGGATTAAAGGGGATTCAAATATTTAAACTGGAGATCACGACATCGATAATATCATAACGCAAATTGGTGTATCAAACATGCATATTCATTTGAATTTGGGCACACGTGTAATGTTATATAGTTTATCAATATTGGTGATCCATAGATTCTTCAATTACAAACAATGCATGGTTTATATGCAATTAGTGTCTAAACGGGATTACACTATATGTTGCGTGTGTGAAACACATTATACATGTTTGAGAAGTTAAAAACCCGCATGAAACACACATTAATTGGAGACAGTTAGCGAGGAATGCATACATTGGATTTCAACATAAAGTGGTTTCAAATATTTGAAAATCCAAATTGATGGATACAACCTTATGAATCGAGATCATGCCATTTGTAAACCATATTTATGTATAAATGATGTTGTGCTTTTGAAAGTATATATGTAAAAAAATGATGTATATAGAATGTAATTCCAATTGAAAATGGATCCCGCCAAAAAAATAGTAGAATACAAGCGGGATTCAATTGAGTTGGCACGATAAACGCAGCCTTGTGCAAAATTTGAGCGAAGCGGGGAAAGTCGCGATAATCACTTTGAAACCAAAATCTGCGAGATGGAAATCACTACTGCCTATCCCTGCCGCACAAAGCCTATCTGCTGGATTTCTATAGGTTTCGATAGGGGTAGGTTTGTAATTTCACCCAAACGTGACGTAACCGCCTCTCACCCGGATTCATACATGGTGGGTGCTAAAACATAGTGTGCCCTCAGCCGAAATCGACTCCCTCCCCGATTCATATTCATACACGGTGGGCGCCAAAAACAAACTCTTGTCGGCAAATCGGTGTATGCGAGATTACCATCCTATCCCCAACCGACTAATGTTGCTGTGATGTAGTAGAAATTTGAAACGGGGGCTAAGTTTGTAAATTTCCTCGCATTTGAGACAAGCATACCCAGACTACATGGTTCCCTCCCTTCCTCTCTACCTCCCTTTTTCCCATTCGTACTCCGTGGGCGCCTAAACACCCTCTCCACCCCACCCTCCTCCGTCCGCCGCCATTCGCCACCCCATCCACCGCTGTCCTCCTCCACCATGCCAGAGCTGATACCCCACCGCCGCCGTCCATTACAAGAGATCGACCTCTCTCATCCACGCCTTCGGACCGAGATCCTTGCATCCCGTCCTCTCGCTTCATCCCCGCCGTCGTCCACCTTGCCGGCGCTTCTCTTACAACCGTCTCGTCCACCGCGCCCCGCCGCCACTGTCTACCCTCCTAGATCTGCTTCCACGCCGCCGACAACCATCGCTACCACAGCACCGTCAAATTCTCACCAGATCGTGCAGCGCCGCACTGTGGCGGTACTCTTTAGATATCTGCTCAACTTATTTATCGCAGCAAGAAAATAGATCGCCACTGCTTTACTCTGATTTCTTGTCTTGGTTGCGAAGTTGACTTTGTCCGGTTTGCACCTTCAGATCCGCCATGGCAGGCTCAACACTATACTCACAATGCTTATGGTTTTCCCCTTTTATATTCCACACTAGTTAAATCACAGTAGACTAAATTTCAAAATTGGGTCAGTCGATTTTTCAGAGCTCGCCAGAGTTCGCCGGTGCGATCCAAGGGGCTCGGGTGGTTGTGGGGCCACGACGAACAAAGAAAACTCAACGCTGGTGGGGGTGGGGTGGCGGAGGAACACAAAGCGGTGGGGGACGATGGTCCGCCGGGCGGCCGTGCCGTGTTCAGATGGGAAGAATCACAGACGAGGAAGAAGAAGGGTTAGGAGGCGTGGATCTTCATCCAACCGCTGAAATGGTCGAGAGACAGCGGGAGTTGCATTCTTAATGTGCTCGGTTCATCATGTGGGCACTGCGCAACCAACATTTTATTATCCAAAATCTGCTTGCTCTTCTTTACCATGTTTGATAGTCTTTGCTTTGTCGCGATTGATAGGCTTTCAATTACTAGCGGCAATACAACACCGTATTTTCAAGCCGCCCACTTTCCGATTTATATATCGTGGTTATGGTGTACCTTTGTTATGTACACTATAATCTGCCGAGTTGCTGTGTGCTCTTGTTATCATGGTTTGGCAATAAACTATCTATACAGTATATTATGAACCTATCATCTGCCAGCTATCCTTACTACGGAGCCTATTTTTGTGTGTACTTGTGCGAGATTATATAAATGCACGCACGATATTACAGCACACATGAGCTCTCTCATCAGAATCCAGTGATAGCACATAAGTGTTTACAGGGGCGCCCCTATATTAGAATATCATCTGCATTACAAAGATAATCTCACAACTATTTATATTTTCATGGTTCTCAGATATTATACGCAATTACAGTGAATATCAGAATCCGTGCATTAGAAGAATATTGTGGAACACTGCAATGACTTACAAAATTGGCACCAAGGCATTGAGTGCCATTTTGGAAGCAATGAAACTCATACGCTCCCCACCTGTTGAGTCTTGTTCAGAATATCATTCTAATGACTATTCTAACCTCGAGGAGTCAAAGGCAGATGGCCTATCCTATTCACCCATCAAGGTGCCTGTTCTAATTTGGCAAGGTTTTATTGATTGCGCGTATCTTGCATATGTTGTCTTGCATTTCTTCTACTTTGTTGCACCACCATCTGCTTAGTTTACTCATCATATAACTCGAGATGCTATGCCCATCCATTATCAATACATATTCCATCTGTCGTCATACCATGTTTTTCCACTCAAATGTTGTTCTTGTGCATCAAACATCAAAAAGGAAGAGGGTGATTGCCGAACCTAAAGGAGCACTAGCAAAGTCCTTGAAAAATGTGGTGGTGCCGGAGAAATCAGACAGCGCCCCACTTATATTGGCTGTACAACCAGTGACACAAAACATAGGACCGACTCCAGCAGACTGTACCCATACTTCACTGGCCACACCACTAGCCCCACCACACAGACCTACACTCCAAAGAAATGGTATACCAATTTCATTTGCCATAGCACCAGCCGTACCACGAAAAAATCCCACCGAAAAAAAGTGCGGCAAGTCCACCGTCGAAGACCTATCCCAAGCTGAGAGGCGGCCAATTCCTGCAGATTGGAACCCCATTCCATTTATTCCCAGTT
Organism: Aegilops speltoides; assembly: GCA_021437245.1. Lineage (NCBI taxonomy): Eukaryota > Viridiplantae > Streptophyta > Magnoliopsida > Poales > Poaceae > Aegilops > Aegilops speltoides. The sequence goes on along the minus strand of CM038144.1, from coordinate 110,117,332 downwards.
TAAAAGACAATGCTTTCAATGTTGTTAGGCACTACGTGCATATATTCCCATCATGGGAAGATTATAGTGAAGACAAACACCATTTTCACATCTTCCTGTCCAACTTACGTGTAAGTGCTATTCTTCATGGTTATTATTTTCCCGCTTTCTGCTGATCGAACACATCAACGATTTACATTACATTGTTGTAACTAGGTGAGTGTCAATCTGGATAGTCATGACGACCAAAGCTTGCTTGTGCTTTTCAAGGAAGCATTGCAGCAGTATCGGTGTTACCTGAGGAAATCACACTTTGATGGCAAGTCTATAAAAGAATTTCCGGTGAAGTCTCCTGTGCTAAATTTAGAAGACATTGAATGGAAAAACCTTGTTATGCACTGGTCTCGTTCCCAGGATGAGGTACTATTTATGAAATCACATGACAATTTGAACTTCTACTTTTCCGCATGTGCCTTACAGATCTTTTTTGCAGGAAATCAGCTCGAAGAAGAATTCGGTTTGAAAAGAACGACGGGATATCGCAAATATCTTGCCTTGCTTTGCTCTTGTTAGTACTGTTGTCTGTATCACTGTACTTGCATACATACGTGGTTCATTATGTGACAGCGGTATGCATGATAGCTTGCTTATCAATTGGTCGCTCCAAATTATCTGATCAGTATGAATGGTTACATTACTGTAGAATATATCCAATGCCAATGAATTTTTTTAGTTCTGCATTGTTCTTGTAAGTACATGCTATCCTTTATCAGTGTACTTATATTGACAGGTAGTTGTTTATGTACCATCACTCTGCAGCTTATTTTCTTTTGCCCTCCATTTTCTACACATCGGATCTATATTTACTCTTACCATAAGGTTGGTACTGAAGAAGTTTAGATGTGCATTGCTCTTGGTCATGCCATTTGCACATGTCGCTGCACATACATTTATAGCTACTTGGTTATGTAGCATCACTCTTCATCTTATCTTAAATATTCTCCATTTTTTTGTATATTATCACATCTATATTTACTCTTAACAAAATGTAGAATAAAGGCAATGCTTATGAAGAACATTCTGTGCTAAACTTCTTGAATTGCCCACCCATCAGCATGGACAAGGGCTTTATAGAGCCTGTCTTCACCAGTAATGTAAGTTTGTCCTTCTCAAGCCTTCAAACTTTGTTGTGTATATTTGGTTAGGCATGACTGCAACAGCTGTTTATTTTTGGTGTTTGCATCAAATTGCATGTTTAAAGTTTAAGTTCATAAACAAAAGTTTGTCCTTCTCAATTTAAGTTTTCAGTTGTACAACCAAGTTCCTTCTTCATACCATGTAAATTAAACTATATAGAGCAAGTGATCTTCTTTTGCACTGCATGTATGCTTCTGTTCTTTATCCGTAATCCAGTGGTGTGGTGAACCTACCCACTACAGCACAATGTCATATTTTGCAATGTCTTAACTATGAACAATGTCATATCATTCTACTATTATTTAAACCGCCTCTTTATTTGCCAATCTGAAATGGGATAAATTGACAAACACACTAAGCATTGATACTTATGAGTTCTTGATCGTAATCCGTGGTGTCTGAAGCTGCCAACTCCTTCACAATGTCAATTCCTGCCATGTCTTGACTGAACAATACAATATTGTGTTAATGCAATTTTAAACTGTGTCACTTTATTAAATCAAGAAGAAATGTGATGAATTGTCAAGCACTTATACTTTTATGTGCAAAACCCGCATCATCTGCTTGTTTATCTTTCAGAGTGAGGAAGATATAAGTGTTGAACAAGCGCAGCCTCATCATCTTGCTTAGTGCTTATTTGCAGCTCCCAATAGGCTAACCTTTCTTGAACTCTATTGAAGTGCTGTCGGTTTTGTATATTACTAGTAATTTGTACGTGCTTTGCACGTTAGATTATTATGTGTGATCACAATGCTATATCATTTCTTAAAAGTAAATATGTTATGTTATAATAACATTATCATATTGATAACTCGTGGATTGTTTCTTACAATTTGTATAAAATCATGGTGGCACAAAAAATTTCTTGTATATGAAGCATGCATAGAAATAATATATAATTTTATTCCAAAAGAAATGTTATTGACGTGTTTGTGAAATATTTTAAATTTTCATATTCGAATTTGAATTATAGATAAAATTAGTTTGATGTTATAATTTCACTTTCCAAACCATTTGCGTTTTCTCACAAAATCTATTTCTTTTGTGTGTTGTTGACCGCACAAAGCTTTAAATAACTTAACGTCCCGTTAAGAAAATAAATTAAAATATAAATCTTAATTTTCTACTGGTTGTTTAAATATTTCTCTCAACGAATAGCAATATTGCCATGCGCACAAGTTTTCTAGAGTGTACAAATTCATTTGGAAAAAATAAAAAAAATACTTCGGTGCGTGCATTCAACAGTACTCATGCATGCGAGGGGATAATTGCTACCGCAGTGACATAGGCTGCTAGGCTCTACGCGCACTCTTGTTTAGAACTTCTATTCTACACTGGAGTACTACACTTGTTCGCAACATAAAGCTAGCTCCTCACGTGCAAATTCTCGAGCATGAATTTTGTAGGCTAGAAGCCCCTCACGTGAACTGGCATGTGTTTAACTCTAGAGAGTTCCGAGCATGAAATTTGTAGGCTAGGAGCTCCTCACGTGAAACTTACTTTGTGTCAGGTTGGTCAGATGGCAGCTGAACTCTAGAAAGATCCCCAACCTCATTTTGGCGCGCGGCCATGGGGAGCGAATCCCACGAACCATGGCCGTTGGATAAGTTCGGTTCCAAATTGATAAATGGCAGTGATTCATTCTGTTGAAGAAATCAACGGCTAACAAATACTTCGGCATCACTCTGGGTGGCCAATCCAAATTTGAAAATTGGTGTACTATAGTAGTAGAGATTTTGTCAGCGTGTTTATTTGCACTGGTGGCGATCTTTGATGCCCAGTGTATGTAATCTGTTGTCTGCTTGTGCTTTATTATCATAGTGGCGAACTTTCATGCCCGGTGGATGTAATATGCCGTAATTTCTTTATTGTATAGTCTAGGTTTTTTCTTATTCACGATGTTGCAGTTATTTTATTTGTATATATATCCCATCTTCGCAAAGAACCGCCAAACCATAAAATTACGGTACATAATCGGGCCGTCATGCAATCACGATGTATGATCCGCATCATGGGCCCCGTCAATGGCCCACTAGTAGATTCAGACCTTTAATAGGCCGAGTAACCCCGCCCTCTTTTCGCAAGAAAACTCAATGGGCTTTAGGAGGTCGAGAAGTAGGTCATCCAAACGCGTCTTGAATAGCTCCGGGGCGGCGGCAGCCGAAATGGACCCCGCCCATGATTGTGCGAATCAATTCACGGGCTTTTAACAGCCAAAGTTGTCTCGATCCTTGTTTGGCCCAATCGGATATCGGTGCGGCGGTAGGATGCAAACCGGCCGTAGTTAGGCCCAACTATATGACAAAGCTTTTAACAGGCGAAATTAATATAGGGCGAAATGTTAAATGGGCCCTTAACAGTCGAAACTAATATCGGTCAATTACTAAATGGGCCTTTAGCAAGTGGGCCCAAAAGCATAGCGTCCAAATAACGGGCGAATCGATATGGGCCATAATTGAGCCCAAAGCCTCTTAAAGGGCCGGACCTGATCTGGGCCGTGATTTGGCCTAGAAAGTGGGAGGCTTTTAACGTGTCGGATCTTATATGGGCCATTACTAGGCCCGGAACGTGGCAGTCCATTAATGGACCGGATCAATTATGGGCCGGCATTTGGCCCAAAACATGGCAGCCAGTTAATGGGCCGGCCTACTAGGGTCCTCAAAATCTTGTGGGCCTACAGCTGGGCCGGCCCATTAATGTCGGCAAAATCTCGTGGGCCTTTAGCTGGGCCGGCCCATTATGATCCACAAGAATTTTGTGGGCCTTTACCTGGGCCGGCCCGTTATGGCACACAAAAATCTTGTGGGCCTTTACCTGGGTCGGCCTATTATGGCCCATGAAATCTTGTGGGCCTTTAGCTGGGCCAGCCCATTATAGTCCGCAAAATCTCGTGGGCCTTTAACTGGGCCGACCCATTATGGGCCGCCAAATCTTGTGGGCCTTTAGTTGGGCCAGCCCATTTAAACTTGATTGGTCGTGCCACGTGTCGACGTATCATAGGCGCCTTCTGTCCAATGAGTGGATGACATCTGTCCCAATGATGAGCCGACACATGTTTCCTCCAGCCAATGATGATTTCACACGTGAAAAATCCCCATTGGTCGGGGCTGTTAACGGGTTATCGGATCCAAAACCCGACCCGATAGCTTAACGGCGTTCCGTTATGGTGGATGCCATGTGTCGGTCACCCTTGATGAAAGCACTTCTATGATGCGCGATTTATCGTCATGGAAGTAGACACTTCCGTGATGATAATTTTGGTAATGTCATCGAACACTTCTACGACAGCACATGTATGACTATCTTGATTCTGTCATAAATTTGTCATGGATGTACATGCATGACAAAAAACGCGACCTACTATGACAAACACGTATCATCACGGAAGTGTATTTTTTTTGTAGTGTAGCCTCTACGATCTCGTGGTAGATCTACTCTTGTAATACCCATATCATCAATATTAATCAAGCAGGAAGTAGGGTTTTACCTCCATCGAGAGGGCCCGAACCTGGGTAAACATTTGTGTCCCTTGCTTCCTGTTACCATCAGCCTTGACGCACAGATCGGGACCCCCTACCCGAGATCCGCCGGTTTTGACACCGACAAGCACCTTAGTAGAGAAAGCCGAAAACTGACTGTCATGATATAGCGCGAGACTGGTTAACCACTCGATGACTCAGCAGAATCTCCGCGATTCCTCCGTATTAACGAAGGACTGGTTTCCCGGTCATGTACGTATGTGCACCACATTCGGATGAACACGGAAGTACCGGGGGCTATATAGTAGCCCCACCGTCAAACTCCTATGGCTAAGTGATAGTGTTAAAGCTATATAGTCCGATTGCCTAGTTCGCCACGCTATCACCTCCTTAATGGACCAAGACGTTGGATCAAGTGTGATTATGCGCTTTTCCGAACACCCCCGCATTATAGGCGTGGGGGCTGAATCCGACGACTGCAAACTTTCAGGGTATATACATACATACATAAACGGCCGCACAGGAGGCACTATAATACTTTCAGGCAAAAGTATAAATACAGCCTCTATAATAAAAATATCATTGTTTTTTACAATTCAGATACATGTCACTCGAACATGGTACTCTTCTAGCACTAAGCCTCTATTAAACGGGAACCTTCTAGAACTTCTTCAAAATAGTGCTCGGCCGGGTCCTGGCCCCCCGTCGGACCCCCTACCAACATGATGAAAGTGACTAGATGAAATTCCCGTGTACCCTCAAGAAAGCTTTGCTTATCATAAGAGACCATTTTGGCCTTTCCTTTGCCACAAAAGGATTTGGCTACCTTGCTGCACTTTATTTACCGTTATCGTTACTTGCTTGTTACAAATTATCTTGCTACCAAACTACTTGTTACCGACTATTTCAGTGCTTGCAGAAAATACCTTGCTGAAAACCACTTTTCATTTCCTTCTGCTCCTCGTTGGGTTCAACACTCTTACTTATCGAAAGGACTACGATTGATCCCCTATACTTGTGGGTCATCAATAGCTTGCCGAGACTAGAACCATGGGCCCCCCTGGCGTGACCGCAGTCCTCTCCTTCGTGGTCGGCAGGAACCAACCAGCCGCCGGGGCCCGATATGGCCATCGAGTCATCGGCGCCCTGCCCGACCCTCTGGCCACGCACATCGCGAACTCCGAATTGCCAGTGCACCCGCCTCGGGCCAGATCTCCTCCGCCCATCTCCACTGATGCGACCGTCGGAGGGGACACCGCTCTGCCCGCTGTCCTACAAGACCCCCAAGAATAGAGGCTCATCACGATTAGAGAAATCCGAGACAGAGTCAAGGTGAATCAGGATCTTGTACTGCAAAAGGGATGGCTCCATCAATGGCACAACCTGCCCCAGCTCCGGAACCGCAAGCCACCTGAGCAAAGGAATGGCCTCCGGCTCCGCCGTCCAATCTGTGATCCTGAACGCAGAGAGGTCCTGTCGCGAGCTCTTCTCCGGTGCCACCATGTCAACCAAGCATGACGAGCCCAGGAGGTCCTCCACGATTCCACGCTCCCATGCATGCACCGGAATGCCCTCCAGCACTAGCGAGACTTTGAACTCGAACACAGCGTGCACAGCCTGGGCTTGTCGGTTCCATTGCCTGAAGTAGAGCCGGACTCCACGGTGCTCGACGAACGGCCTCTTCGCGACCCTGTTATGGTGCTCCTAGTGGCCGAAAACGATGAGGGAGTCCTCCGGGCGATAGCTGTGAACGGAAATCCATTCCCGCTCGATGCCGACGACCGCCCCGAGCGCCCCGAACACGAACCCCGGGGTGATGTCGTGATGGGTACCCGCTGCATAAGTCACCATGGCAAATTGCAGCCTCCTCTTGAGATCCGCCATGGAAGAGGTGCGACAGATGATGCACAGCTCCTGCGGGTTGAACTCCTCTGGCTGAGCGCTGGCTAGGCGCGGGAGGTGCAGGCAAGGCCAGATGGCAGGCGCCGCCGCAGAGGCATGCGGCCGCGGGGGAAGCGGGGGCGAGGGCCTCTGCCGCGGCTTCAAGACGAGGGCGCTGGTCGGCGCGCGGCCACCATGGCTGCGACATGGCGCCGGAGCTCGCCCTCCGGGGACGGGCTGCGTGGCCTCTTGCAGTCCTTGGAGCAGTGGTCGGATCCACCACACCTGAAGCAGACGATGTCGTTCGTACAATCTCGCCGGAAGTGCCCCTCCTCAAAGCACCTGAAGCACAAACCTGCCATCTCAGGCGAAACCTCCCTTCTCGGCCTCGCCGAGGTCTTCTCGTGTCTGGCGTGCCATGATCATCGACCCGCCTCACATCTCCTTCGTCGTCGGCGCGCCGCCTCCAAAGCCGCCGTCTGCTCGCACCACCACCACATCCGCAACCGGGGAGCTGGGGTAGGGCCCACCGCCTCTGAGCCTGCCGAGCTCGAGGATAGGCCGAGGCCGGACACCACCGACCGCTCACCGGAGGGGCGGAAGGTGGAGTCGACGGAGCAGGGACTCGTCACCATGGGAGCGAGCGCGACTAACGAGAGCAGCAGGTTGGAGGACTAGCGGAGCGGGCGGTGGCCGCTGGGGTCGGGGTGATCGCCGGCGGGGAAGGGTGGTCGCCGCCGCCGGAGTGGCGAATGGCGGGCAGGGGCTCTCGCTCTCGCTCACGATCAAGCGGAGAAAGTGAGAGTCGATCCAATTATTGTCTATCTACATCTATGATGATTTCATTAAATCTCAAGATGTTATGCCAGCTAAGTCTGTCGAAGGTGCTCATAGAGGTAGTATTGTTTGTGCGTGCACTCATGGGGTGAATGTATGCTCGATGTATGTGAGCGACTTCGATGTTCAATAAAGAAATACTGAAGTTCTTCTTCGGATAGCCAAATAAGCATTTCCCCCCTCCCGAAATGGTTTTCAGAATACCTTTATTTCCTTTTTTGCGGGTAGAATACCTTTATTTCCGTATGAAGTTAAAAAGATCATCCGAAAAAACCTATAGCCAAATAACCGGTTAAATTATTTTTGGACTGCGCATATAATTAATCAACTCTGAAATACATGAAGGTGGTTGCCACTTGCATTTTGCCCTTCCGCCTGTGTTATATAATCACACGGGCTCTCCCCCTCTCCATTTCCACAAAAGCCTCGCAAGAAAACCAACCACCACCACCATGCGGCGCCTCCGCCTCCTCCTGCCGCTCCTCATGCTCGCCGGGGCGGCGGCGGTCATCGCCGCGCGCCCACCGTTCGCTTGCGCGCCCGGTGGCCCGGCGACGTCGATGGCATTCTGCCGGCGGTCGCTGCCGCTGCGGGCGCGCGTGCGGGACCTCATGGCGCGGCTGACCCGGGCCGAGAAGGTGCGCCTCCTGGTGAACAACGCCGCCGGCGTGCCGCGGCTGGGAATCGCTGGTTACGAGTGGTGGTCGGAGGCGCTCCACGGCGTGTCGAACACCGGGCCTGGGGTGCGGTTCGGCGGCGCGTTCCCGGGCGCCACCGCGTTCCCGCAGGTCATCGGCACCGCCGCGTCGTTCAACGCCTCGCTCTGGGAGCTCATCGGCCGGGTACGTACATGCGTGCTCGCTCTCGTGCCGGCGCCGGCATTGCCGATGCCATTCTGCCGGCTCTCGTGCCTGAGCGCTCTCTGATGTTCCTGTTTGGTATGCGAGCATGTGAACTCTTGCTTGTCCGTGTCCCTCTCGCTGCGAACCGCGCCTGTCTCGGGCAGAGCAGTTCTTTCCTTTTCTTCTGACTGCGCTGACGATTCGCGGCACCAATCTCAAAGCAGAATCCTACCGCGCCGAGTCACGTGGCAAGCTGCACGCATGTTGATTACCTTGCCGAGAATAAATAGGCTGATTGGTTAGATAAAGATTACTCTAACCCCCAAACAACTCTCTTTATTTGTCGCTCACGAAATTCTCCCAGTTTTCAGTAAACTTAGTGTTCAGTTTTTTGTTTTTGTTTTTGCGAATTGTGTCGTAGATTCAGCCAACTAACGAGTGTGCACTCTACTGTTGCACCGGCTAGCAAGTAGTAGTACTACCTCCGTCCTGCTTTATAGGTCCCCTTTATAGTTTGTGCCAATTTTTGACTAAAGATTTAACTAATAAAATATTAATGCATGTAAAAAAAATTATCTCGTTGGATTCGTATTTGAACATAGTTTTCAAAAATATAATGCTTGATGACGTGCATGAACATTTTGTTAGTTTAATCTATGGTTAAAATTTGACACAAAATATAATGGGGACCGATAAACCAGACGGAGGTAGTAGAGTAGTACTAGCATCAAGTTGTGCGGATGATTGGTAGATGGATAGGGTAGGGAGGGTACTACTGGTGTTAGCACACTGTAATTATTTAGGCGTGGAGCCTACTACAACGTGTGTGATGATGAGCCAGGAAAGGCAAACAATCCGGATGCCCTTTTGCAAGTGGCTGCCTTTAACCTTTTATAAGGGCACTTTAAGACAAAACTAGTGGCATTTATTCGTCTAAACTGAAAAGAAAGAAAAAAAGACAAATCTAGCTTGAATTTAGTTTATGCTCCAGGACTTGGTTTCAGTTCAGCCCATCAGCATATATGCTGCACTTGCTGCCATACAGTGTCATCATCATCTAGGAGCCAAATACATTAAGTAAACACCCCAAATGTGATGAACAGATCTAGTAGAGTGTAGTGTCCAGATTTTTGTAGTGGCAGATAGGAATGAGTTGGTGGGTGGGATTCCTGGTTGGCCAATGGTACAAGATGTTCCGTGCAGCCATGTGCAAGCCAGCCTAGCCACCCAGATCAGGACTACTCTGTCTCTAGCTAATCAGATCTCAGCGTGTAATTTGGGAAAGCAAGCGGCCGTGTCCGCGAAAACGGAAATAACCTAATCACTGTTGCTTTGAAAATAGATCTAATACGCGACAGTGCTAATATCTGGGGTTAGCAGCTCAATAGTTGTTGGCTTCTTGGTGGGAAGTACTCCACCAGCTAGTCAGCTGGTCACAGTGAGGAGAAACTTAGGAGTAACATCACACACTCCAATACAATTTTGCTTATGTGGCACGTATTTAATGAAGAGAGAGGTGATTGTGGTAACTAGCTAAGTTACCGGAACATCACACACTCCAAGAAACAATGAGTCTATAACCTAATAAATACATTGTTGCATGACACTACATAGATGTTTCTACTCACTATGGAGGCAGTAACATAGTCTAGGGAAGTGTGTAAGTTACTAGCTTATATTCTTGCCCATTGTGACCAGCCTGACACTATTGCCGCCTATCTGCTTTTCGAACAATGAACTGCCTTCAATCGTTTTTAAGACAATGAAGACTTTTTACTCCATATATTAAACCTTTCAAATCCTGCAATTTTGATGCATCCAACGGGGTGTTAAACTCTGCGATTCGAGATTAAACAATGGTGTAGTAGTAAGATCAAGGAGTTGTTGCGTACTGGACTTGTGTCTTCTGGTCTGTGAATCCACTGAACCACGTGCATCGTAACTTGACATGACAGGTACAGCACGTAGTACATCATCCATCCAGCTTACCCACGTGATTGGAGAGGCAAAGATATGATCCCGCGTAGATATCCGTGCCATTGCCAACCAGATTCCTCTTGCTTGGAGAAGTATTTTTCTTTCACATTTGATCATGGCTTGCATTGCCCGGTTGCAGAAATTTTGATCTTTAAGTTTCACTCCAATTTTTGAAGTAGGAGTAATAGATACGTCCCCATTATATTTCGTGCTGAATTTTAACCATAAATTTAAATAATAAAATGTTCACGCATGTCTAAAAAATTATTGAAGCATGTCTAAAAAATTATGCTTAAATATAAATTCAAGGATATAATTTTTGTTGACATGCATTAACATTTTGTTAGTTAATTCTTTGATCAAAATTTGACACAAGTTACCAATAAACCGGAACGGTCGCAATACCATTCTCTCTTTGCCACAATTTTCGAGCAAAAGACACAAATTTGACCGCTGGGCGAAACTATTCACAAATTAAACTATTTTTTAAAATATTTCATCTAGCTGACCCCTAATGTGCAGCGCCTGATAGCAAGATGCTCCACTCTACTGTGTCGCGCCTAACACTCAGGCGCCACATGCCCGACAACTAGATGTTACACTACACTGTGCAGCGCCTAGCTGTAAGGAGCTGCACAGTAGAGTGCAGCACCTTACGGTCGGGCGCTGTAAAAAGGATCAAGGTGTGAATATTTTTTAAAAATAGTTTGGTTTGTGAAATACTTTTGCTTTGAGGCCAAATTTATCAATTTTGCCACAATTTTCGTGCTAACATACGTACACGCACATCATGCATGCAGGCGGTGTCAGACGAGGGCCGAGCGATGTACAACGGCGGTCAGGCGGGCTTGACCTTCTGGAGCCCCAACGTGAACATCTTCCGCGACCCGCGGTGGGGCCGCGGCCAGGAGACGCCAGGCGAGGACCCCGCCGTCTCCGGCCGCTACGCCGCCGCCTATGTCCGCGGCCTCCAACAGCCATACGGGGGCGGAGGACGCCACGGCGGCCACACGCGCCTCAAGACCGCCGCCTGCTGCAAACACTTCACGGCCTACGACCTCGACAGCTGGTCCGGCACCGACCGATTCCACTTCAACGCCATCGTCACACCGCAGGACCTCGAGGACACCTTCAACGTCCCCTTCCGCTCCTGCGTCGTCGACGGCCGCGCCGCCAGCGTCATGTGCTCCTACAACCAGGTCAACGGCGTGCCCACCTGCGCCGACGAGTCCTTCCTCCGCGGCACCATCAGGGGCAAGTGGCACCTCGAGGGGTACATCGTCTCCGACTGCGACTCCGTCGACGTCTTCTACCGCGACCAGCACTACACCAGGACCCACGAGGACGCCGTCGCCGCCACGCTCCGGGCCGGCCTCGACCTCGACTGCGGCCCCTTCCTGGCCGTCTACACCGAGGGCGCCGTCGCGCAGCGGAAGGTGTCCGACGCCGACATCGACGCCGCCGTCACCAACACCGTCATCGTGCAGATGCGCCTCGGGATGTACGACGGCGACCTGGCCACGCAGCCGTTCGGCCACCTCGGTCCGCAGGACGTGTGCACGCCCGCGCACCAAGAGCTGGCGCTGGAGGCGGCGAGGCAGAGCGTCGTGCTACTCAAGAACGACGGCGCTGCACTGCCGCTCTCACGAGCCGCGCACCACACAGTCGCCGTCGTCGGCCCGCACTCCCAGGCCACCGTGGCCATGATTGGGAACTACGCCGGTCAGCCGTGCCGGTACACCACGCCGCTGCAGGGCATCGGCAGGTACGTGAAGACCACATTACATCAGGCGGGCTGCACCGACGTGGCATGCCAAGGCGGCAACCAGCCGATCGCCGCTGCCATCGACGCGGCCCGCCGTGCTGACGCCACCGTCGTCGTCGTTGGCCTCGATCAGAAGGTCGAGGCCGAGGGCCTGGACCGGACAAGCTTGCTCCTTCCTGGTCGCCAGGCGGAGCTCGTATCCGCGGTGGCGAAGGCCTCCAAAGGGCCGGTGATCCTCGTCCTCATGTCCGGCGGGCCCGTCGACATTGCCTTCGCGCAGAACGACTGGAAGATCGCTGGCATCCTGTGGGCAGGGTACCCCGGCCAGGCCGGCGGGCAGGCGATCGCGGACGTGATCTTCGGTCACCACAACCCAGGTATGTACACTTCGACAGTCTCTATTTGAATGATTCAAGTCGGGATCGAATTTCAGATGACAAAATTTACCAAAAATTGAAGCAAGGAGACGACTTTGATAGGTTGTGGATTGGAATTGGTGCAGGAGGGAAGTTGCCGGTGACATGGTACCCACAGGATTACCTGCAGAAGGCGCCGATGACAAACATGGCGATGCGCGCCGACCTGGCGAGGGGGTATCCCGGACGGACGTATCGGTTCTACACTGGCCCGACCATCCACCCGTTCGGGCACGGCCTCAGCTACACCAAGTTCACCCACACGCTCGCGCACGCGCCGGCGCAGCTCACCGTCCAGCTTGCCGGCCACCACGCCGCCACCGCCTCCTTCCTCAACACAACGAAGCATCTTGGCCGCGCCGCCGCCGATGTGCGTGTCTCGCACGCGCGGTGCGAGGGCCTGAGCATCCCGGTCCACGTGGACGTGAAGAACGTCGGAGACCGGGACGGCGCGCATACGGTGCTCGTGTACGCGTCCCCTCCGGCTGCGGCCGCCGCGGCCCACGGCGCGCCCGCTCGTCAGCTGGTTGCGTTCGAGAAGGTGCACGTTCCCGCCGGCGGCGTGGCCCGCGTCGAGATGGGCCTCGACGTCTGCAACGAACTCAGCGTGGCCGACCGGGACGGGGTCCGGAGGATCCCCGTGGGCGAGCACACGCTGACGATCGGCGAGCTAACCCACTTGGTCACGCTGGGGGTCGAACAACTAGCAGTGTAGTGGCTAAGGATTCAGACATTAGCCATGGATGTCAACAACAAGTGTTGGATAGTTCGGAATTGGATTTTCATGGTGCCAGCCACTGTCTCCCCAAAGGTGGAGAGAGGAATTAGAACTGCACCTGATTACTAGTAGAATTGTTCTACGCACTGCAAACGATTATGAAACTGGGAGCCATACAAAGAATCATTGTTTCTACCTCTCGGGTGTGAAATTGTCTCCATGTATTCCTGAATCTTGCTTCTACTTTGATTGGTCATAACCATGCGCTTCACCTCTGTCAGGGGGGAAAGTATCACATGATACCACTCCTTACATGCTACCATGATACCAACTTATAAAATTCAAATTTAAACATGTCAATTTTTTTTGAAAAAAATCAGGGATGTCAAACTTGTCATAGCGTGACAAACGGTTCGAATAATGACCGAAGACAAGAATATCAAACTTGTCAATGTAGTCCAGGTGATGTTAGTTCGCTGAATTCTTCCTGGTCAACACAGGGCTTGCAATTTATGGGAATTCGACCCGGCCAAGCACCAGACCCTGCTAGAGTTCTTTGGCTCCTCGCACAAAGACATCTGGAAGGTGCTTTTTAAGTCCGGCAAATCATGGCCGGACTCAGCCGAGGACCGCGGGTACCAGTTGTCCCGTCCTGCAAGTTCGATAAGTAATTGTATGTTGGCAAGTCATACGTTTTATTCGAATAACCCAAAGGAAATGCTTAATGTGTTTTCCCCTACTCTCCTAGGGCTGGACGAAGAAGGCGGGGCAGATCTACTGTCCGGCCCCACTGCTAGAAGAACCGGCCGGCCCACTTTTAACAAAGATGTTTGTCCCGGCGTCTTATAAGGCGCCGAAGAAGAAGGCCGAGAAGAAGGCCAAAGAGACCAAGGGCGGTGCTACGTCTTGAGCTTGCGTTTGTTTTCCTTGAAGAGGAAAAGGTGATGCAGCAATAGTAGCATAAGTATTTCCCTCAGTTTTGAGAACCAAGGTATCAATCCAGTAGGAGGCTCCTCAAAAGTCCCACGCACCTACACAAACAAACAAAGAACTCGCAACCAACGCAATAAAGTGGTTGTCAATCCCTTCACGACCACTTGCGAAAGTGAGATCTCATAGACATAGTATGATAAGATAAATATATTTTTGGTATTTTATAATATAGATTGGAAAAGTAAAGATGCAAATAAAATTATATTGAAAGCTTATATGATAAAAGATAGACCCGGGGGGCATAGGTTTCACTAGTTGCTTCTCTCAAGATAGCATAAGTATTACGGTGGGTGAACAAATTACTGTCGAGCAATTGACAGAAAAGCGAATAATTATGAGATTATCTATGCATGATCATGTATATAGGCATCACGTCGCGACAAGTAGACCGACTCTTTTGCATCTACTACTATTACTCCACACATCGACCGCTATCCAAATGCATCTAGAGTATTAAGTTCATAAGAACAGAGTAATTAAGAAAGATGACATGATGTAGAGGGATAAACACATGCAATATGATATAAACCCCACCTTTTTATCCTCGATGGCAATAATACAATACGTGCCTTGAGACCCCTATTGTCACTGGGTAAGGACACCGCAAGATTGAACCCAAAACTAAGCACTTCTCCCATGGCAAGAAAGATCAATATAGTAGGCCAAACCAAACTGATAATTTGAAGAGACTTGCAAAGATAACTCAATCATACATAAAAGAATTCAGAGGAGATTCAAATATTTCTCATAGATAAACTTGATCATAAACCCACAATTCATCTGATCTCGACAAACACACCGCAAAAAGAGTTACATCGAATAGATCTCCACAAGAGAGGGGGAGAACATGGTATTGAGATCCAAAAAGAGAGAAGAAGCCATCTAGCTAATAACTATGGACCCGAAGGTCTGTGGTAAACTACTCACAACTCATCGGAGGGGCTATGGTGTTGATGTAGAAGCCCTCCGTGGTCGATTCCCCCTCCGGCGGAGCACCGGCGAAAACTCCAAGATGGGATCTCGCGGATACAGAAGGTTACGGTGGTGGAAATTGTTTTTCGTTGGCTCCCTGGGTGTTTTCGGGGTACGTGGGTATGTATAGGAGGAAGAAGTAGGTCGGTGGCCGCCCGAGGGGCCCACGAGACAGGGGGGCGCGCCCTGTAGGGGTGGGCGCGCCCTCCACCCTCGTGGCTGCCTCGGCTGATTCTTGGCTTGCACTCCAAGTCCTCTGGATCACGTTCGTTCCAAAAATCACGCTCCCAAAGGTTTCATTCCGTTTGGACTCTGTTTGATATTCATTTTCTTCGAAATACTGAAATGGGCAAAAAGACAGCAATACGGGCTGGGCCTCCGGTTAGTAGTTTAGTCCCAAAAATGATATAAATGTGTAAAATAAAGCCCATAAACATCCAAAAGGGGTAATATAATAGCATGGAACAATCAAAAATTATAGGTACGTTGGAGACGTATCAGGCGGCCTTCGTCGCCGTGGAACTTCGGACACAATATCCGAAGACTCTGATGCCCGCTCTTCCTCCGAAGAGGACGAGGAAGAGGAGGAAAGCCAATCCCCAGCGAGGGGAAGAATGAAAAGTACGGCCTCCACATCCTTGGAGGCTGAGTCGCCTAAGAAGGGAAAAACTCCCCTCTCGGAGGAGTGCACCGCCGCTACCGACAGCAGCCCGGGGTGGGATCCCAGGGCCCAGCCCCTGGTGAACTCGTGAACACGTTTGCGCATCCAGACTCACCACGGCATAATGTTTTAATCTGAGCCGTAGTTTTTTGCAGTCCAGCGAGGTCCCGCACCGAACAATCCTCGTCGGAGGATTTACTGGGCTCGGATGCTATGGACAGCGGGACACCCCCGAAGGCCCCTTCCCCAAAACATGTGAACGACACTGAGGTATCGTCCCAAAGGGACCCAGGCCAAGGAGGAGGGGAAAGGTCGCCAAGGCGGCGCCAGGGGGTCAAACTTCAGGGGCCGGACATACGAGAGAAAAGGCTCCCATGGATGTCGACGGTGGGGGCTATCTCAAATTCGGCTCCCAGCCGGACACAATTCCGGAGGCCGATACAGCTCTGGAATCAGGCAAGCAGCCTCCCTCGGCTGGAGGGGGTGTGCGGTGTCAAAACCGGCGGATCTCGGGCAGGGGGTCCCGAACTGTGCGTCTAGGCGGATGGTAACAGCCTAATAGGAGATAAGGGACGCGATGTTTTTACCCAGGTTCGGGCCCTCTCGATGGAGGTAAAACCCTACTCCTGCTTGATTGATATTGATGATATGGGTAGTACAAGAGTGGATCTACCACGAGATCAAGGAGGCTAAACCCTAGAAGCTAGCCTATGGTTTGATTGTTGTTATGATCGTTGTCCTACGGACTAAAACCCTCCGGTTTATATAGACACCGGAGAGGGCAAGGGTTACACAGAGTCGGTTACAATGGTAGGAGATCTACATATCCGTATTGCCAAGCTTGCCTTCCACGCCAAGGAAAGTCCCATCCGGACACGGGACGAAGTCTTCAATCTTGTATCTTCATAGTCTTGGAGTCCGGCCGATGATGATAGTTCGGCTATCCGGACACCCCCTAGTCCAGGACTCCCTCAGTAGCCCCTGAACCAGGCTTCAATGACGAAGAGTCCAGCGCGCATATTGTCTTCGGCATTGCAAGGCGGGTTCCTCCTCCGAATAATTCATAGAAGATTGTGAACACCAGGATAGTGTCCGGCTCTGCAAAATAAATCCCACGTACTACCGCAGAGAGAATAATATTTACACAAGTTCAATCTACTGACGTATTTTGTGGCGTGACGTCACACCACTACCAAGCCTTTACTTGAATCGTTTTTATTATACAACCTCAGTGCGTTTAGCGAAGCGGTTTCCTTGGCACGTCTTGTCGAAGCAGAGATTGTGTTCCCCTTATTCTGGGAGTCCCATCAATACGGACGTGGGTAACCCAACAGCGCCATTGATTGTGGCGCTTGGGAGATAAGCGAGTTTTACCAGGCCGGTGGGGACGTATAGTTTCGTCCGCCCATATATAAGGGGATAAGGATCCACCTCTTTTACCTACGCCTTCTTCCTCCTTTGCTTATCCATCTTCGCGCACTCGAGCTCCAGCGCCCAAGTCCACACATCTCACCTCAACCTTCTCCAGCCATGTCCGGAGTGGGAGGCAAGTGGATGGCCTCCTCCGTTACGGAGGGGCACATCGAGAAGCTGCGTAGCGCCGGATACCTGTCCAGCGACATCGCACACTAGCTGCCCGACGAGGGGCAGCTCATCCCCACCCCCAGGCCCCATGAGAGGGTCGTATTCCTCCCACTTCCTCCGCGGACTGGGCTTCCCACTCCACCCCTTCGTCCGGGGGCTCATGTACTACTACGGCCTGGATTTCCACGATCTGGCCCCAAATTTCATCCTCAATATCTCGGCGTTTATCGTCGTGTGCGAGGCCTTCCTCTGCATCCAGCCCCACTTCAGCTTGTGGCTAAAGACCTTCAATGTCAAGCCGAAGGTTGTGAAGGGCAGCCAAGTGGAGTTCGGAGGCGCCATGGTGGGCAAAATGCCCAACGTCACTTGGCTTGAGGGTGCCTTTGTGGAATCCATCAAAGGGTGGCAATCGGGGTGGTTCTACATCACCGAGCCGCGTGACCCTAAATGGGCAGTGGCCCCCGAATTCAGATCTGGGATCCCCATGCAGCTCACCTCCTGGAAAGAGAAGGGCTTGCTATGGGGTAGTTCGGAGAGCCGACCGGACTCGATCCTGTCTCTGCACCCTAGTGAACAAGAAGCTTAAGCTTGTCAACATGATCCAGTCATGCTCGTCCGCGGATTCTCCCCGCCAAAGAACGGGCCTTCAATTTGTGGGAGTTTGATCCGGCACAGACACGACCTTGGCGGGCTCTTGACCTGACGTCTGAAGCTGCCTGGAGGGTGCTGTTCAAGGGCGCCAAGCTCCCGTGATCTGCAACAAGATCGCGGATTCACCACGCAGCCTTGCCGGCGAGGTAAGCTATGTTATCCTTTATGGGACACTCATTTTTTTCATAGTTTGACTCTATGTGCGATCTAAACCCCCAATACCTTTAACAGGACTGGCAGAAGACGTCCGGACAGGTTAACTGTCCAGCTCCCCTTCCAGAAGACCCAGCGGACGCCCGTTTGACAGGGCTGCTGGTCCCGACACTTTATGTAGTGCCAGAGAAGAAGGCCAAGAAGAAGGCCACGGGTACCCGAAGGAGTTCCTGGCGTCAGGTGATATTGGACTCATCGTCCGATGACTCCGAGGCGGACTCCTCCCACGAAGACGAGGAGGAGAAGAAAGAGGCCTCTCCCCCAGCGGGGGGAGAGAAGAAGAGGAAGGCCTCCCCAACGAGGGAGGCCGAAGGGTCCAAAAAGGGAAGGACCCTTCCCCCGGACTGCGTAAGTATCCGAACTCCTAGATAATTTATAATTTTTCTTTTTGCCACATGGTGTCTTTCTAATGCCGCATACAACCTGTAGTCCGGCCAAGGACGATCTTCCCGCTTCGTCGAGCGGGTCCTTGGGTACGTCGGATATGGATTCTCTTCCGACTGCCTCAACCCCCCGTGACGCTGATGACACCGAGGTGGGATCTCGGGAAGGGACCCGCCAGGAGGAGGAGGCCCCGGAGGTGCCACAAGGCAACCTCCCGGACTCTGCACCGGACTCCGCACCGGAACCTGCAGTGGTTCCGGAGTCCGGCGAGCGGCCCCTTCGTAAGAAGGGCAAGATCGTGACACCGCGCCTCTGTCCAACCGGGGCGCCAAAAACTTGCTTGGAGGCGCCAACGGCACTTCCATCGAAGAAGAACACTGCCCGCCATGAGTGCGGTGATTCAGAAGGTTCAGCTCGCCAAGAGCGGTCTGACCGAAGCCTGCAGCAGCCTTCTAACAGGCTTTGAGGTAAGAATTTTAGGATATGTAATATGATACCGCATAGACAGTAGCCCCTGATGCTCGGTTAGGTGTTCGGAAAGAAAAGCCGGACTGAGGATCTAAAAAGATATACGCAGGAGTTCTAAAAAATATGTCAATATGGGATTGCAGGCTGCGCTGCTGACCTCTGCCGCACTGACTGCGGAGGTCAATGCTTTGAATCAGAGCCTCAAGCGGTCCGAGAGCGAGCTCGGCCGTGCCAAGAAGCAGCTCGAGGACAAGGAAGGTGAGTAACACCGTATTAAATTTTTACCTTACAGAAAAGGATTTGGTTGCAAGAGAAATAACAAGGATAATGTGGGTACTCTAGGGGCCACGAACGAGGTGGCGACCCTGAAGGAGGCGGTGTCCGCGGCCAAACGCAATGCGGCCGCGGAGCGAGCCGAGCGAGAGAAGCAGGAGGCGCGGGTGGCGGAGGTGCAGCAAGAGCTCCAGGCTCTCATGGAAAAACATGAGAGTTTGGAGCGCGACTCAAAGACTCGAGAGTCCGAGCTTGCATCGGCTCTTGAGAGTGCCAAAGCCGCTAAGGCCGAAGCCCACAAGGCTCTCCAGGAAATCAAGGCGTTGAAGAAGATAGCGGAGCTCTCCAGGAAATCGAGTGCAAAGCAAGCATGTGAATGTGAATTACCTATTACTTACCCGAATTCGGAGCTCTCCAGGAGCGTTCGCAGATCTGCCCATGGCGTGTCCGATCTGCCACTTTCTACCGGGCGAGGAGGGAGCTCGACAGAGAAGGTCTTCGGTCTCGAGATCTTTGAGGCGGACATCCGTGCTTTAGCGACCAGTGAAGCAGCTGGTCGAGCTCCTAAGGTAGCCGAACAGACCATGAAGGGCCTCATAGTTCGGCTGTGGCCCAAGGAGGCCATGCACAGGAGCTACTTCGCCCGGTGCGGCGGCTAGTGGACGCGTGTCCACAGGGTTGAAGTCGTCAAGCACTCCGTCTGCATTGATGGTGCCCGTCGGGCCCTTGCCCGTGCAAAGGTGCACTGGGGCAGGATGGACGCCGAGAAGCTTGTGACGGACGCCCCACCGGCGGGCAAGGAGTATCGCACGCCCGAAATGTATTATAAGAGTGTCCTGAAGGGTGCCCGCATGATTGCGGGTGAGTGCTCCAAAGATGTAATATTTGAGTAGACTCGCATTTTGTTATTCTGTGCGCTGAAAACTTTGTTCATATGCGCTAAGCAACGCTTGTTAATTTAAAATATTACCATCTCAGCGGCCGTTTATCAAATCGAGAGATGGCAAGTCGTCGGCTTCACCCCCATGCCACTAGTCTTTGGGGTGTTCGGGATAAACTTGAGCTCTTGTTCCCATGTTTGGGTCCATCTAGGAGGCGCGCAATGTAGCTAACGAGGCAACGGACTTATAATGCTTGAACACTCTCACTTAGCCATAGAATTCTATAATTTTAAATTTCGCAAAGCCCCTAGTGTTCGAAGACCGAGTTCGGGCGCTATCCACGCTGGGCCGGACAAAGCTGGTTCCTCGCTCTAAGCGGCATAAGTATTTAGGGACTCAAAAACCTCTCGAACAGCGACCAGCTCTCGCCTTATCTTGATGGTCGGTTTTAGCTTTCCATCGAGGCGCCGCCCGGCTCAAGCTGGGCGCAATCGCGATGGTTCTCCCATCTACCTTAGCCGATACAATGGAACGTAAGGTACCAAAACATGGGAGCCGGCAAACCCAACTATTGACCCAAGACATGATTCGGAGCCGATGCATATAATGCTATAAGTTCGGGCTGCCGCACTTGTGAAAGTGTTCGGACTTATCACACCATAATGTGGGGAACTTAAGCCCCTGGTGTATTTAGCCGTACCAAAGTGTACGGATGCAACATGTCATAAATGAACATATATATAAGAAAGAAATGCAGTTATAAGCAAAAAGCGATGCATTGTTTATTCCAGAAATACTGCCATGAATGCAGAACGATACAAATAGTGCTGTAAGCAGGGGATGGGACTATATCGAAGATTAACTCCTCGCTTCGGAAGTTATCCGGGGATCCGAAGACCACTTCCAGTGTAACTGAGCCTGTACAATTGGCCTCTACACCTGGTATGACGCCTTTGAAGGTCGTCTTTGTGGGTTTAATCCTTGAGGGGTCTATGCCCATCTTGCACAATCGATCCCGATAAAGCGAGTTCAAAGCTGCCGCCATTCCATTAGGACTCTAGTGAGATGAAATCCATCGACGATTGGGTCTAAAACCAATGCGGCGAATCCACCATGGCGGATACTAGTGGGGTGGTCCCTTCGATCAAAAGTGATCGGGCAGGAGGACCATGGGTAGAACTTCGGGGCGACTGGCTCCATCGCATATACATCCCTGAGTGCACGCTTCCGCTCCCTCTTGGGTATGTGAGTTGCGTATATCATGTTCACCGTCCGCACTTGTGGTGGGAAACCCTTCTGTCCTCTATTGTTCGACGGCTGGGTCTCCTCCTCGTCATCGCTATGCAGCCCCTTTTCATTGTTTTCGGCAATTAACTTGCCTGCCTGCTTGAATACCCAACAATCCCTGTTGGTGTGATTGGCTGGCTTTTCGGGGGTGCCGTGTATCTGGCACGAGCGGTCGAGTATTCGGTCCAAATTGGACGGACCCGGAGTAGTTCTTTTGAATGGCTTTTTCCGCTGATCGGGTTTAGAGCCTCTGAATCCGGCGTTGACTGCCGTATCCTCAGTGTTATCGCCGTTAACGCGGCGTTTGTTTTTGTTGCGATACGACCTGCCATTGCGGTCCTTGGTATCCGGACTGCCAGAATTTTTGCTGAGGTTGTTACTGCGGGCTAGCCAGCTGTCCTCTCCCGCGCAGAAGCGGGTCATAAGTGATGTGAGGGCTGCCTTGGAGTTCGGCTTTTCCTGTCCTAGGTGCCAGGCAAGCCACTCGTCGCGGATGTTATGTTTGAAGGCTGCGAGGGCCTCTGCATCCGGACAGTCGACGATTTGATTTTTCTTTGTTAAGAACCGTGTCCAGAACTGTCTGGACGATTCGTCTGGCTGCTGAATTATGTGGCTTAGGTCATCGGCGTCTGGTGGTCGCACATATTTGCCCTGGAAGTTGTCGAGGAATGCGGCTTCCTGGTCTTCCCAACACCCAATTGATTCTGCTGGCAAGCTGTTAAGCCAATGCCGAGCTGGTCCTTTAAGCTTGAGTGGGAGATATTTGATGGCGTGAAGATCGTCACCGCGGGCCATGTGGATATGAAAGAGATAATCTTCAATACAAACCGCGGTGTCTGTTGTGCCATCGTAGGATTCAATGTTCACGGGTTTAAACCCTTCGGGGATTTGATGATCCATTACTTCATCTGTGAAGCATAGTGGGTGTGCGGCGCCTCTATATTGGGCTATATCACGACGTAGCTCAAACAAGCTTTGTCTACTGTGTTCAGCCCGGCCTGACTTGCTGTGTCCGGCGCGACGGTTGTCGTCGCTTGCCATGGGGCGCCCATGCGATCCGTAGATCGATCTTGATTGTCTTGCCTTATCCTCCAATATATCTCGCAAGTCCGGAGTTATCCCCTGTGTGTCGGAGTACTAAAGTAGGGGTACCTTAGTACCCCGAACTTGTGCACGGGCAGTCTCAGCGCCCCGCGGCAAGGCTTGCCGGGCGCCCGCCAAGATCCTCCGCCATTCCTATCTTACTGCCATTCAAGAACAAAGTATTAATTAAGAAAACAAGGCCCCGGCAAGAGGAGCTTGCCGGGAAGACAAGACCCCGGCAAGAGGAGCTTGCCGGGAAGGACAAAGACCCTGGCAAGAGGTGCTTGCCGGGAAGGCCCACCAGGGCACTACAGAAAACTTGCCGCAATGCCCCGCGCGTCCCGGCAAGGCCCGGCGGGCGGCAAGCTCGCTGGTGCAACAAGACGACGGCCGCGGCAAGGCGCTTGCCGCGGCAAGGCTACCACTCTGCACCCAAGCTCCAGCGCATCCAACGACGTGTCACCCCAGACCATCCCAGAGCACGTGGCGGTATTGTGCAGCTATCGGATGCAAGGTGGCATGCGAAGCTGACAAGGAGGCCATCGTGGCGATCGGTGGCGCCCCTAACGGTCGCTTCCTTGCCTTTGTTAGGCGGCCGGACGGGCATTAAATGCCCTTGTCCCTGCCGAAAGTTAGGTAGGGACACTTGTTGGACACTGTTGTACCAACCTGCATTTTTACCTTTCTACCCCTCTTTCTATGCTGCCACCTGTCGGTGACCCCCTTAGACTATAAAAGGGAGGCCCATGCGCACGTAGAGGGGGTTCGGAATTTTGGTTCCGCAGCTGGTTGTGTTCATCCAACGCATCCACCACGACACGCTCACACCCTTGAGCAAGAACACAATACCAACACAAAGCAGCAGTAGGAGTTTTATCTCTCCGGAGAGCTCCGAAGCTGGGTAACCCCCAGCGCTCCGCCTCGATCGCTCTGCGTCGCCCTCCGCCTCCTTGCCCGGACGGAAGGGCCCCCACCCATAGGTGCTCGTGTCCCACAAATCCCCACGACATCTTTGGCGCGCCTGGTAGGGGGGCGTCGAGGTCGTGAGCATCTGATCCGGCGTATGTGCGCACTACATCAACATCTTCATCAACATGCCATCGAAGAAGAAAACTTCGGAGGTGGCCGCTCCGTCTACGACTGTCCTGCCGCCACCGGAGCAAACGGGCGGTAGGGTGGACGCCGGCGGAGGAGCGGGCGCCAGCGGGGGGACTCACATCGTCACCCGCTCCAAGGACAAGGCCCCGCAAGGTTCGGCGTCTGCATCCACCGCACCTCCCGTGAGGTGCAGGATCAACGCCACGGCGCCCCCAGCACCGTGCTCGCGTTGGAACAAGGCCAAGCTGGTGGGTCGCGGGACGTTCAAGGCCAGCATGCACGCCAACACGCTGGCACGAGCGCAGTGCGGTCTCCAACGACAAGCAGGGGGCTTCTCCCCCCGACGAGTTCTGATTCCGGCAAGGGCGAATCTATGCCACCGCAAGAAGAGAAAGTTGGTTACTGGCGGCTACTTTCCGGCAGAGCTCCCCGAGCCGCTGCCAAGGCCCCCAGACCAACACAGTAAAGCGCCGAGGAGCATGCGCTCGACAAGCCCTAGGGCTTGTTTCGTTGAAGCAGACGCTCCCGACAAGCTGTGTCCCAACACGCTTGCCGGGGAGCATCACGCTCTGGCAGGATCCCAGATCCTTGCCATAGAAGCGGATGTTCCCACAGCAGCATATGCGCTTTTAGTCCTCGTTGTCGGAGCTTGATAACGATGTGGACTAGGCGCCATTCAAAGAAGCATAGCCTTGCCGGAACAAAGAAGACAGAAAAGCTAAGTTGCCAAAGTTTGAGCATAGTCAGTTTTAAGTTTTTAAAGTTATACTCCTTGAAACGTCCGTGCCTTGTATGGAAAACCCAGCGCGGAGGAATCGACTAAATGGCTAAGTTAAGCCCTTGATTTGTTTTCGAGTCCGCTCAACAATACAAGCGAGCTGCAACTAGTCCCGACAAGATTTCTTGGGAGGCAACACCGCCAGCGGTTGCTGATGTTCCGCGACTAAAGCAAGTGTGCTTGCGCCGGCAAGTTCCCTCAAAGCGTAGGGTAAAAGCATGCAAGGGATGTAACGGAGTAAAGGATATAACATAACAAGCTTTGCTCAGAATAAAGTTATACATTAAAGTAAATAACTTGCCGCGCTCTAAGAGATTGTCCCTATGACACGTCTAGCAGCGGCAAGAACAAGGAAAGAGAAGAGAGGTGCGCCGGCACCTGGTCCTGGCAAGCCAGAGTTGCTGCGGGCTGCGAATATCAAGATTCATCCCCGGCAAGCCAGAGTCGCCGGGGGCTACGATATCAGATAAGCTTTCCGTCCCTCATCATGCATCCTCTTATGGACTGGGAAGCGCGAAGTCGCGTCCTTGAACGGCCGTGCCTTGTATGAAAAACCTGCGCGCGGAGGAATCGACTCGTGGCTAAGTTGCGCCCTTGATTTGTTTTCGAGTCCGCTCAACAATACAAGTGAGCTGCAACTAGCCCCGGCAAGGTTTCTTGCCGGAGGCAACACCGCCAGCGGGCTGCTGATGTTCCGCACTCAGCAAGTGTGCTTGCGCCGGCAAGTTCCCTCAAAGCGTAGGGCAAAAACATACAAGGCATAGAGTCAAGTAAAGGATATGGCATAGCAAGCTTCCCCTTTTTCATTAAAAAACTTCCCACTCGGGTACAGTCCATGAAGGATGAAAAACATGAAAGAGAGGATTACAAGTTTTAAATGCAGCTAAGGCCCGAAGGCTTACAAATTAAAAAGATAAGATGCCCGTAATCCCTTTCCTGTCCCCCTTTTCAGGAGGTAGGTCAAGGAGGCGAAGAGGGCAAAAGAGGCGCCTAGGTGAGCTACGGGTGCCAGAAGACACCAAAAGAACTCCCAAGGGTCGTCCCCTGTATGGACCGCCGCGAGGGGAGGAACCGCCGGCGGGGGCGGAGATGCTGCGCCACCCCGTCCGCCTCTTCCCCGAACACCTCGACCTCGTCCTCGACCTCGTCCACGACCTCGCCCCCTCCCTCTTCCCCTTGTGGCTGGCTTCGTCACCACGGGCGCGGGGAAGGGAGGGACGTGCTGTCTGGCGGCGAACCTCGCCGCCACCGACGAAGGACCAGGATTCCCTTTCTCCATGACGGATGAGAGAAAGGGGAACAGAAGCTGAAGAAAGGAGAAGATGAGGAAGTGCGGTTTTCTGCGCTCCCCTCTCGCCCTTCTTAAAGGGGCGAGGTGGGGGCTCGGCTGCCCTGCTCGGCGAATCGGGGCGCAGGAAGAGCAGGGAGCAGGGGCCGACCTGACGCCCCTGCCCGTGACGGCCCAGTTTTCCACTTCCACCGCCCACGACCGCAAGCGCATGGGAGCCGCATGGCGGGGATACAGAACTGAGGCGACAGCTGAGGCGACCTCGCCCCACCCCGTGATTAAGGGTGGACGCCTCGAAAATCGCGCACGCCACCCACGCCTCCCACGACGCCGCGATTGACGCGTGCTGCGTTCTGGAGGACGCGGTGATATCTGAGTGGATTCGGTTTGGACCCGGGCCGCGTGCCCGTGCAGATGCTTTTGGGCTCTGCCCAACGATGCTCGGCACCGTGTATAGCCCAGTGCAGGGGCTCTGTCGGAGTACTAAAGTAGGGGTACCTTAGTACCCGAACTTGTCTGCACGGGCAGTCGCAGCGCTTCCACGGCAAAGGCTTGCCGGGCGCCCGCCAAGATCCTCCGCCATTCCTATCTTAACGCCATTCAAGAACAAAGTATTAATTAAGAAAACAAGGCCCGGCAAGAGGAGCTTGCCGAAGATAAGACCCCGCAAGAGGAGCTTGCCGGAAGGACAAAGACCACGGCAAGAGGTGCTTGCGGAAGGCCCACTGTGGCTGAAAAAACTTGCCGCAATGCCCGCTGTCCGGCAAGGCGGCGGGCGACAAGCTCGCTGGTGCAACAAGACGACGGCCGCGGCAAGGCGCTTGCCGCGGCAAGGCTGCCACTTTGCACCCAAGCTCCAAATATCCAACGATGTGTCACCCCAGACCATCCCAGAACACGTGGTATTTGTGCAGCTATGCGGTGCGAGTGTAAGCGAAGTCGACAAGGAGGCCATCGTGGCGATCGGTGGCGCTCCGAACGATCGTTTCCTTGCCTTTGTTAGCGACCGGACGGGCATTAAATGCCCTTGTCCCCTGCCGTCAGAGTTAGGTAGGGGACACTGTTGGACACTATTGTACCAACCTGCATTTTTACCTTTCTACCCCTCTTTCTACGCTGCCACCTGTCGGTGACCCCCTTATACTATAAAAGGGAGGCCCATGCGCACGTAGAGGGGGTTCGGAATTTTGGTTCCGCAGCTGGTTGTGTTCATCCAACGCATCCACCACCACGACACGCTCACACCCTTGAGCAAGAACATAATACCAACACAAAGCAGCAGTAGGAGTTTTATCTCTCCGGAGAGCTCCGAAGCTGGGTAAAACCCCCCCGCGCGCTCCCGCCTCGATCTGCTCTGCGTGCGCCCTCCGCTCCCTTGCCGGACCAGAAGGGGCCCCCTGCCCCATAGGTGCTCGTGTCCCGCAAATCCCCACGACACTGTGGCCTTGTGCTTTTCGAGCGATGCCGGGGTACGGTTCTAATGGTGGGCCTAAAGGCCTCTCTGTCGCTGCCACGAGGTGGTCAGTCAGCCGTATTGTGCTCTGGTGATGCAGGTTTATATGCCTCCCCCTCTAATCGGGGGAGCAACTTGCGTTTGGGGTAGCTTTTGGAGGGGCGTTCGAGTTCATACTCTTCGGCTGCGAGGACTTCAGTCCATCTGTCGGCTAGCAGGTCTTGATCAGCTCTAAGCTGTTGCTGCTTTTTTTTCTTTAGGCTGTTCGCCGTGGCCATAAGCCTGCGTTTGAAACGCTTTTGTTCGACGGGATCCTCGGGCATGACGAATTCGTCGTCGTCGAGGCTTGCCTCGTCTCCGGAGGGAGGCATGTAATTATCATCCTCTCTCGCCGCCGCCTCGTGAGGCTGGCTTCTCGCCCTCCCCGTGGCCGGATCTTCTTTGGAGGGGTTTTCTTCGCACTCTCTGGGTATTATTATCTCCGTGCGGAATCTCCATTCTTCTTTGTGGCGGGATTTAGAGCGGCGCCACGACGCCGCTTAGGTTGTTTCTTGGAGGAGTCTTCCTCCGCCGCTTCTTCGCCATTCCCATCCTTTGGGATGTCCACCATGTATATGTCGTATGACGAGGTGGTCTTCCATTGCCCGTGGCGCTGGTTCTTGGTCGCCTCCGGCATCGCTGTCCATACCGTCGATGTCTTGAGTCGTAGTCTAGCATGTCGGTTAGATCGTCGACGGTGGCTACAAAGTGGGTGGTGGGTGGGCTTTGAATTTCTTCGTCGTCCGCATCCCAACCATCCCGACCGCAATTGCCAAGGGCTCCCGATGGCGAGAGATACCTTAGCGAATTCAGGATGTCGCCAAAGGTGAGTGTTGAAAGATGTCCGCAGCGGTGAACTCCATGATCGGCGCCAATCGGATTCGATTGGGGGCGCGGAGGTTCGGAGTCCGGAGAGGAGTCCGCACCTCGAGTCACGAGCCTCACAAGGGACAAAGTCAGTATTCGGCTCCATCACCGTAGAGGTTGCAGCCCCCGAGGCGGTGTCTAGCCACCCATCCTCGATCTGCCCGGTCAGCTCCGAATTAAGGGTCGGAGCGGACTCATGTGCGACCTCCAGGGCACCGTTCGGCAGCAGAGCTAAATCATGCCCATCGTGACAGTACGGCGCGCTCGGCTGTGGCTCGAATCCGTCTAAGATCAAGTCTCCGCGGATGTCGGCCGTGAAGTTCGAGCTTCAAATCTGACTGATGGCTGGGGCGAGCTTAATCTGCTCCAGATGGCTGCTTAATTGGCCCGCAATGAAAAGCCGCCGAATACGAAGATCTGTCCGGGGAGAAAAGTCTCACCCTAGACCGCGTCGTTGTTGATGATCGAAGGAGCCATCAAGCCTATCAGTGACGACACAGAGGAACTCTCAATGAAAGCACCAATGTCGGTGTCAAAACCGGCGGATCTCGGGTAGGGGTCCCGAATCAGCGTCTAGGCGGATGGTAACAGGAGACAAGGGACACGATGTTTTACCTGTGTTCAGGCCCTCTCGATGGAGGTAAAACCCTACTCCTGCTTGATTGATATTGATGATATGGGTATACAAGAGTGGATCTACCACGAGATCAAGGAGGCTAAACCCTAGAAGCTAGCCTATGGTATGATTGTTGTTATGATCGTTGTCCTACGGACTAAAACCCTCCGGTTTATATAGACACCGGAGAGGGCTAGGGTTACACAGAGTTGGTTACAATGGTAGGAGATCTACATATCCGTATTGCCAAGCTTGCCTTCCACGCCAAGGAAAGTCCCATCCGGACACGGGACGAAGTCTTCAATCTTGTATCTTCATAGTCTTGGAGTCCGGCCGATGATGATAGTTTGGCTATCCGGACACCCCCTAGTCCAGGACTCCCTCAGGGTGCGCTTGTTCCACCGGCAACCTTTGTCCAACCAGAGGTGCCGGATACTTTATCGACGGTGCTGAAGAGCGCCTCCATCGTTGAAGAACACCGTGCTCTTATGGGTGCGGTGATTGAGAAGATTCAGTCCGCTAAGAGTGGACTGAATGAAGCCTGCATCAGCCTTATAACGGGCTTTGAGGTATGTTTTGTGATGTTTCGAAGAGTGTCATAGTATAGGTAGTAGCCCCTGATACACTGTTCGGTGAAAGAAGGAACCGGACAGAGGATCAAATATATGTTCGCAAGAGACTCACTTTATGGCATCTCTCCCTCTTTTTATTTTATAAGCAGGCGTCTGTAGCGACTGTCGCCTCTCATACTGTGGAAGTCTCCGGACTGAAGCAGAGTCTTGAGTGGGCCGAAGAAGAACTCGGCCGAGTGAAGAAGCAGTTGGAGGATAACCCAGGTATGCAAAAACCTTGTTCACATTCAGTGCGAATGAATAAGTTAGTATGATGAAAATATTTTTAAGATGTGCTCTAGGGACAACGGCCAAAATTGAGGCTCTTAAGAAGGCTGTGGCCGAAGCCAAGAAGAAGGCAGCCGCAGAGCAGGCTCTTCATGAGTAGCACGAGGCCAGGGTTATTGAAGCTGAGCAAGAGCTTCAAGAGGCCGTGAAGAAATGCGAGACCTTGGAGCAGAGTTTAACGGAGAAAGAGTCCAAACTCGCCCAGGCTCATCAAGCCACACGCGATGCCCGGGGGAAAGCCCAAGGTGCCCTGCAGGAAATACAGGAGGCGAGGAAGATTGCGGCGGGTAAGGCTTTTTCTATGCAAAGCTGGTATTTGAAGGGAGAAAATCACGTTTACTAATTTGAATTCTGATTTCTCCAGGGATATTTGCGGAGCTGCCACGCAGCATATCTGATGCCACAAAATTCTATCGAGCCAAAGAAATGAGCACTGCCGAGAAGCTCTTTTGGCTGCAGTATCTGGCGCCAGTGTATCCAGTGCCCTTTGCCGATCAGCTAAAGCAGCCGACCGAACTGCATAAGGCGGCCGAACTAGCCATGAAGGATTTAATTATCCGGCTATGGCCTACCGAGCCGACTACAAGCAGCTACTTCGGGCTCGTGAAGCGGCTTGTGAGTGCCTGCCCTCGACTTGAAGTCATCAAGCGGTCGGTCTATATGGAGGGTGCACGAATGGCCTTCGCCCGCACAAAGGTGCACTGGGCGAAGAGGGCGAAGATGGATGCTGAAAAGTTGATGACCGAGGGACCGCCGGAGGGGAAGGAGCACTGCAAGCCCGAGTAAAATTATGATAGTGTCTTGAAAGGATCCCGCCTTGCGGCGGAGCAATGCACCAAGGACATTATATTTCCATGAATAAATGTTGTCCTTTGTAATGTTGAACAAGGTCATTTCTATTATTTACTGCATGTTATTTGAAAAAATTTCCTCCTGCGCAGCCGTTCTATATATTAATCCCGAGAGTTGGCGATCGTGAACTTCGCCTCACGTAGGAAATGCAGGGGTGTTCGGATAAACCTGAGCACTCTTTATCGGTTTTGTGTCCTTGAAGGAGGTGTTGGTACAAAATCGAACTAGGCAATCGGACTATAAGGCTTTATTACTCTCACTTAGCCATAGGAGTTTGACGAAAGGAAGGTAGGCGCAGCCCCTGGTGTTCGGAAGACCGCACGAGGGGCTCTATAAGCACCTGATCGGAAGAAAAGCCGATCCATCGCACGCTGCATTAGTTATCGCATAATGCGGAAGAAATCCTTAAAGATTTTACAACCTCTCGAACAACTGACCATCTCTTGCCGTATCATGACAGTCAGTTTTCGGTTTTCTCTGCTGAGGCGCTCGTCCGGAAGAACCGGGACACAATCGCAGTAGTTCTCCCTGTGCCGCCTTAGCTGATATAGCGGAACGTAAGGCAGGAAAACATGGGAGCCGGGCAAACCCAACTATTGACCCAAGACATGATTCGGAGCTGATGCATAGAATGCTATAAGTTTGGGGTGCTGAACGACCGCGAAGGTGTTCGGACTTTATTGCCGTATTATGGGTACAATGAAGCCCCTGGCATATTTAAGGCATATCACGGTGTATGGATGCCATTTGACAAAGAGTGTCAATAAGAAACAACAACAGATAAGCATCATATAAAGCCACATGTTGTAATTGAATAACACATTGATGCGTACGAGTACAGGTAATGTGATAAAAAGAAATATGACTTTGGAACCTGCTGAGACCAGGCGGGAGGAGGCTGTGTGCGGATCCGGAGTGTAATTGGATGGTCTTCGAGGGGAATATCTAAGGATTCCCTTATGCATTTGAGCTGTTTCCATGTCGCCAGTCCTGGCGTACGCAAAAGTGGACCTGCAAAGAAAATGTGAAAAACGTTTGTGTGCCACAGGGCGGTTAAATCGCAGTGTGTGGCCTGTACTAGCTTTGCCTCCGTTTATTGCCGGAGTGTTTTAATGGAGCTCCTGATGAGCCGGGCTATCCTGCCGCGAAGTAGTTCAGACTCCCTTGACGTGTCCGGAAGCTTGGTCGTCGACTCAAGGTTCGATTGAAAGATGCCACTCGTTGCTTCTACTGTTAAGGCGGCGGTATACTCTATGGCACGGGGGAGCGTTCAGCCTTGCCATTAACTGTTATGATGCCGCACGGACTGGGCATCTTGAGCTTAAGGTAGGCATAATGTGGTACCGCATTGAATCGAGCAAACGCGATTCATCTGAGCAGTGCATGATAGTTACTGCGAAAAGGGACGATGTCGAAGATTAACTCTTCGGTACGGTAATTGTCCGGTGATCCGAAGACTACCTCCAGAGTGATGGAGCCTGTACAACGGGCCTCCACACCTGGTATAACAGCTTTAAAGATGGGTTTAGTGGGCTTAATCATCGACAGATCAATACCCATCTTGTGCACCGTGTCCTGGTACAGCAGGTTTAGACTGCTGCCTCCGTCCATAACGACTCGTGTGAGGTGGAATCCGTCAATTATTGGGTCAAGGACTAGTGCGGTTGTATTGCCCTGATTGGTATTGGCTGGATGATCCGTACGGTTGAAGGTGATCAGCCATAATTTATATTGTTGGGCGACTGGCTCCGTTACATCGACATCCGTGAGAGTGCACATCCGTTCTAGCTTGGGAATGTGGGTGGCATTTATCATGTTCACCATTTTTATTTGCGGGGGGAATTTCTTTTGCCCTCCTGTGTTTGGTGGCCAGGGCTCCTCCTCGTCGTCATCGCTTTGAGACCCCTTCTCCTTGTTTTCGGCACCTGACTTGCCAGCTTGTTTGAAGACCCAGCATTCTCTGTTGATATGATTGGCTGGTGTTCCTGGGTTGCCATGAATTTGGCATGGACGGTCGAGGATGTGGTCCAGACTGGACGTGCCCAAATTGTTCCCTTTGAATGGTTTTTCCACTGACCGGACTTAGAGCCACTGAATCCGGCATTAACGGCCGTGTCGTTGGCGTTATCACCATTATTGCGATGCTTGTGTTTGTTGCGTCAGGGCTTGGCGTTGCTATCCTGGCATCTGATGTGCCAGGATTGCTGACTGTGCTGTTGCTACGAGCCAACCAGCTATCCTCGCCCACGCAAAAGCGGGTCATGAGTGTCGTGAGGGCTGCCATGGACTTCGGCTTCTCTTGGCCGAGGTGTCGGGCAAGCCACTCGTCACGGATGTTATGCTTAAAGGCCGCTAGGGCTTCGACATCCGGACGATCGACAATTTGGTTCTTTTAGTTAGGAACCGAGTCGAAATTTCGGTGACTCTCGGGCTGTTGAGTTATGTGACTTAAATCATCAGCATCCGGTGGTCGCACATAAGTGCCCTGGAAGTTATCCAGGAATGTGTCTTCCAGGTTCTCCCAACTTCCAATGGAGTTTGCCGGCAAACTATTCAGCCAATGCCGAGCCGATCCCTTGAGTTTTAGTGGGAGGTACTTGATGGCGTGTAGATCATCCCCGCGGGCCATGTGAATGTGGATAAAGAAATCTTCTATCCATACAGCAGGGTCTGTAGTCCCATCATAGGGCTCGATATTTATGGGCTTAAACCCTTCTGGGAATTCATGATCCATTACTTCGTCGATGAAGCATAGGGGTGTCTGGCGCCTCTATGCGGGCTACATCACAGCCGGTTCAAATGAGTCGATCTATTGTATTAGCCCAC
Source organism: Aegilops speltoides (assembly GCA_021437245.1). NCBI lineage: Eukaryota > Viridiplantae > Streptophyta > Magnoliopsida > Poales > Poaceae > Aegilops > Aegilops speltoides. The sequence continues at coordinate 110,084,075 of CM038144.1, read as the reverse complement.
CGGATTTGTATTTAGTATATCCGTCGTGGCGGTCATAAATCATCGTTAGAAGCGCATGCGTGATCCGTAGATCGATCTTGACTGTCCTGCTTTGTTTTCAAATTTGTCTCGTAGGTCATGCGTGTAGCCCTGGGCCTTCGTGTTTTTGCTTGTTTGGCGACGGGGTGCAGGCTAGACTTCGGGCTGATACACCGCTTTGTCTCGGCCACGAGGTGGCCGGTCAGCAGCATCCTGCGCTGGTAGTGTAGGCTCTAGTGCCTCCTCGTCGAGTTGAGGTAACAACCTGCGCTTTGGGTAACTTTTGGTTGGGTGCTTGAGTCCGTATTCCTTGACTGCCAGGACCTCAGTCCATTTATCAGTTAGCAGATCTTGATCGACTTGAAGGCATTCTTGCTTTTTCTTGAGCTTTTGCGGTGGCTATAAGTCGGTAACTTGAAGCGCTCTGCTCGGCAGGGGTCCTCGAGCACGATGAATTCTTAAATCGCCGTGGCTCACCTCGTCTTGGAGAGGGCATGTAATTGTCATCCTCGAGTCTCCATCCATTGCCTGTTTATCGAGGCTAACACCCACCCTCTGTCCGGCTTGCTCGAAGCTTGGTACGGGGGGATTATTTTGTCTTGGCCTCATCCGGAGTACTATTGTCTCTTGTCTTGGTATTGCTATTTACGCTATAGCCGGGGTTTAAATGGCGCCCGCGACACCGGCGCTTAGATTGCTTCTCTAGGGGATTATCCTCAGTTGCCTCATCGCCATTGCTTTCTTTGGGTGTGTCCACCATATATATATCATATGATGATGTGGCTGTCCAGCGCCCTTTGGGCGGTGGTTCCTTTTCTTCTCTGGCATCGTCGTCCATACCGTCGATGTCTTCGGAGTCGAGATCAAGCATGTCGGTTAAGTCATCGATAGTGGCTATTAAGTGGGTGGTGGGTGGGGAACGAATTTCTTCGTCGTCCGCTTCCCACTCAAGCCGTACATAGTTCGGCCAAGAGTCTCCTGACAGGGAGAGAGATTTCAATGAGTTTAGCACGTCGCCCAAGGGCGAGTGTTGAAAGATATCCGCAGAGGTAAACTCCATGATCAGTGCCCAATCAGGTTTGATGGGCGCGAATATACGCGGTCCGGAGCCTGCGGCCGGAGACGAGTCCGGGAGTCTGATGACATAGACCTGATTGGAGGCAGAGTCCATGGTCGGCTCTATCGCCGAGGAGTGTGCAGCCTCCGTGGCAGGGTCTATCCACCCATCCTCGGATGGCACGATCTGCTCCGGATTGAGAGCCGGGGCAACTGCAGGTGTGATCTCCCGAACACCCACTACTAGGAAAAGGGCTATAGATAGGATTGATTCTAATGGCGCACCGTGGAAGCAGTGCGCCACTAGTATATACTAATGGCGCTTTTGTTTGTGATCGCCATTAGTGTGGAAGGCTACTAATGGCGCACCATAAGCAGTCTTGTTGTCATATGTGATGGGTGGCGGCGGCACCTATAGGCCGCGGGGGCGGCCCCCGTGTGTTGATGCGAGGGCGCGGAGAAGCGATTGAGCGTCTGTGGCAGGCGAGAGGATTTTACCCAGGCCGGGCGCGATGGTCGCGTAAACCCTCTTGCTGCTTTGTGTTGTATTGCGCTCGGGACCCGGAGGCAGCTACACCGAGCGAGAGTTGCGAGAGTGAACCCCTCGCGAGTAGCGAATGATCGAGAACCCAGCGAGAGTAGCGAATGATCGGGCCCTCTCGAGAGTAGCGAATGATCGAACCCCCTCTCGTTGTGCATGGGCCTCCTTTTATAGGGCAAGGGGTCACCGGCAGTGTCAGCGTGGGGTAGAGGGGTAAAATGTAAAAGAGGTGGTAGTTGGAGCGGTCTTGAGGAACGGTGCAGCTACGATTGCATGAGCGATGGATTCTACCTACTTTTGGCGAGAGGGGACAAGAGCATTAAATGCCGTCGCCGTCGCCCCAAAAGTTCCCGCCCTTGCGTCTCCGTTTGCCACGGCGGCGAAGCCACCACCGTGGAGTGCCACCGCACCCTCATGCAGCCTGACCACCCGCCCGCGTCTCTGGAGAAAGGCTGAAGGCGGCGTGGGCGAGATGAGCTGGAGTGCGACGCAGCGTCCGCAGCTCTCCGGCAAGTACCTTGCGGGGTCTTGATCTTGCGGGCAGGGAGCTTGTCGGGCTGGTAACTTGTCGTTCCCGGGCCCTGCGGACGCGTATAAGCGCCAGCGTGTTTTACGTGGCGTGATCTTCTAGCTTTCCGGCGAGCTCCTCTCGCCGAGGACTTCTTGTGATGTAGTCTTGAGCACAGAGCAGCCTTCCGGCAAGCTCCTCTTGCGGGGTCTTAACTCTCTGCCTTGTACACTTTGTTCTTGAATGGCTTGGTGTGGGCGGAGATGGTCTCCGGCAAGCATTTGGTGGATCCAGCTACGGGAAGGCGAGGCGCGCCCGTGCACAAGTTAGGTCTTGAGGTACCCTACCTTAGTACACCGACAGGAGCCCGGGCCTGGGCCATACACAGTGCCGGCGCTGTTGGGCGGGCCCAAGGCGTCTGCAGGCACATGCGGAGCCCATGGCGCGTCGAATCTGCTTCATCCGCCGCTTCCCCGACGCAGCGCGTCGATTGCGGCGTCGTGGGAGACATGGGCGGCGCATGCAGCCTTCAAGGCATCCACCCCGTGATCGTGGCGCAGAGCGGGGTCGCTTCACCCGTCGCTCCGGCTCCGCTTTTTTGCCACGCGGCCCTCATGCATGGGGGTGTGGGCGGCGAAGAGTGGAGGCCGAGCCGTCCGCAGGGCGGAGAGGGCGAGTCGGCCCCGCTCCTCTGGCCTCCTCGCTTTCTGATTGGCTGAGCGGGGCGGTTGAGCCCCCACCTCGCCCCTTTAAAAAGGGCGGAAGGGGAGCACAATGGCCACACTCATCCACTTCTCCTTTCATCTTCATCTTCTGTTCTTCTCGCCGCCATGGAAGGAGGGAATCCCGGTTCTTCGACGGTGGCGGCGCGGGTCGCTTCCCGGCAGCGCACCATTCCCCATCCTGCTCCCGTGGCGGCGGAGCCGGCCACGAGAGGGAGAGGGAGGGGGCGTGGCCGCGGACGAGGCCGAGGGCGTGGCGGAGGTGGTCGAGGGAGAGGCGGCCGAGGCGACGTGCCTCCTCCAACTCCCCCGGCGTCTCCTGACCACGGCGCGGTCCACACCGGAGATGACCCCTGGGAGTTCTTCATCAAGCTTCGCCGGGCGCCTCGCCGTCGCCTCCGGCTGCCGGTCCCGTTTGCGGATGCGATGGGACCGGATCCACCCGACGTGATGGAGCTACGCGCGAGGGGCTGCGGGATCAGCGGCACTTTCGGGTGAGTGTCGTGTCCCCAGCCCAGCGTGATGTTCTTCGACCGAGGGTGGAAGACATTCGCCGGATCCATAGCTTGACGGCGGGGTTCACCCTCCATTTCAAGTTATTGGATGGTGACCTCCTCGCCGTCAAGGTCTTGGCGACTATGGAACCGGGTCGCTGCTGTGTGGACAGCTCCTCGGATAGCGAGGCTCCTCCCGGCGAAAGTGACGAGGAGGAGAGCGACAGCGGCGAGGGGGATGGCGGGCCCGACTAGGCGTCGGACACCGCTGCCTCAAGGCCACCCAGCAACCCCATCTTCTGGGTTGCGGGCTCCTGAACTCCGGGGCCGTCTCCTTGGCGGCTGGCGGAGAGAGGCAGCAAGAGGAAGAGGGGACGGCGGCAAGGCCGTTAAGTCGAGTACGAGGCGAGGTGCCCTCGTGCGATCCCACCACTCCGTCTTCAAGCTCGCCTCCGACGCCTCCGACTCCGCCAAGCTCTGGCCGGCTCCGGGGTTCTCTTGGTGTCTTCGGCGCCCGTGGCTCTCCAGCGGGCCGAGGACTTGTCGGCTGGCTCTCCGGCATCGTTCCCCATGCCCGTCACCTTGCGCAGCTCTGCGGCACGGCGGCGTCACCGCCACGCTCTCCTAGCGCTCCTTCGCCCTTCCCGACAAGCTCCTCTTGCAGGGTCTCCTCTCCCGGCAAGCTTATCTTGCCGGGCTCCTGACCTACCTCCTGAACTCTGAGCAGAGAAAGCAGAGAGGGATCACGGCACCTTATCTTTTAAATTGTAAGCCCTCGGGCATTAGCTGCATTTAAGAACTTGTAATCCTCTCTATCATGTTTTTCATCCTCTATGGACTTGTACTAAACTGGATGCTTTTAATGAAAAGAGGAAAGCTTGCGGATGAGTCCTTTACTTGGCTGCGTGCCTTGCGTGTTCTTACGCTGTCGGGGGAGCTTGCCGGCGAACACGCTTATCGACCATGGGACAGCCCGCTGGTGGTGTCGCTCCGGCAAGCAACCTTGTCGGGCGATTCACGCTTAACTTGCTGAGCATGCTCGAAAGCAAGATAAGGGTGTAGCTGCACACTTGTGTTTGTTGAGCGGACTCGGAAACAAACCAAGTACGCAACTGGGCCACGACTCGGCTCCTCCACGTACGGGTTTTTACAAGACACGCTCGTTCAAAGACGCAGTGCCGCATCTCCCGGTCCATGAGAGGATGCATGACGAGGGATGAAAAACTTATCTGAAATCGCAGCCCCCAGCAACACTAGCTTGCCGGAGACGAATCTCGATGCTCGCAGCCCCCAGCGAGGCTGGCTCGCCGAAGAAGAGCCTTGGCACTGCGCAGCCCGGCGACCACGGCTTGCCGGGCCCAGTGCTGGTGTGATCTTTTGGTTCCTCCTTGTCGCTGCAATTGCGATCATAAAAACAGCTGATGTAGATATGCAATCGCTCAACGCATATGTATGCGTATATAAATCTTGACTACGCAATCGATGCGAGCTTTGTCCTTCGTATGTTTGTACTCTCGCTCTTGGGGAGCTTGCCGGGCGAACACGCTTATCGACCATGGGACAGCCACTGGTGGCGCCGCTTCCGACAAACAACCTTGTCGGGCCAGTTGCGACGCTTAACTTGCTGAGCGGGCTCGAAAGCAAGATAAGGGTGCAGCAGCACACTTGTGTTTGTTGAGCGGACTCGGAAACAAAACAAACACGCAATCGGACCACGACTTGGCTCCTCTCGCGCACAAGCCTCTCATCTGAAGGACATCTCACGGCAAGGGCTTGCTATGTTACACCCCTACTCGCATCCTTTGTGCGTTTCACCCCACGCTTCTAGGGAACTTGCGGTGCTTAACGCGCTTCTGGTACGGGACATCGACAACCAGCTGGTGGCGTCGCTTCGACAAGCAACCTTGCAGCGTCTAGTTCGCGACGCCGCTTAACTTCTTGAACAGGACTCGAAACGAAGCGAGGCGCGAAGCTGGTCGCGATTCACTCTTAACTTCGTTGGCGTGTTGAAGCAAAGTAAGGGTGCGACCGTTCGCAGGCAGGCTCCTCGGCGCCACGTGTTTACGCACAAACGAGCGAGCGAGAGGATATAACAGATAAAAGCATGGAATTAAGAAGTGCTCGCACAAAGCGCGGCGACTTAGCTTCTCTTTCTTGCTCCCTGTGCTTGCTGGTGGAGCTCAATGGCGCGTCCTTGGCGGCAGCGCAGCACTCGAGGAGGTGCGTTCGTCGGAACGAGCACCAGGGCTGTCCTTGCCGGGCTTATAGCGTTCCGAGGAGCTGCACTTGTCGAGTGAGCACGAGCCGTCCTCGCCGGACTTAGAGCTCGATGGCGCGTCCTCGGCGACAACATATAGCGCTCGAGGAGATGCGCTTGCGGGGAGTAGGGGAGGCGAGGCGGCGGCGCGAGGTGAAACATGCTCGGACTCCTAGTAGCGATAGGAGGAGCAGAGTCTGCCTCGGCACTCTCGCTTTGCTCATGCATGGACAGCGGTCCGGAGCATCCCGCGAGCCCCGCACGCGTTCTTGCCCCAAGATGCGAGTACCATCTTCCGTGGCACGCGCTGCTGCGGGTTGTCGTGTGCTGGGCTGGACGTGGATCTGCGGAGACCGAGGCGCGGTCATCCGCCCTGTCTCTGGATCTGGTGGCACCGCGAGTGCCCTCGCCGGCGTCCACCCTTCCATCGGCGTCTCCTCCGCCCACCGTTGGCTCCGGTGGCGGTGGGGAAGACGGAGATGGGTCTGCGACCCTCGAAGCTCTCGTCTTCGGGGCCATGGCGTAGTTGTCGATGAAGCGGCCGATTTAAACCGGAGAGGTTGATGAAAAAAGCAGCGCTGAACGCCGAATCAGGTCCGCACAACCTCGGCGCCCCTACCGGCGCGCAAAGATGTCGCGCGATGGGTGGCGCGGCACCTATGGGGCCGCCGGGGCGGCCCTTCGTGTGTGTTGATCAGGGCGGAGGGCGACGGAGAGCGATTGAAGCGTCTTGCGCAGGCGAGAGGATTTTACCCAGCTTCGGGCCGCGATGGTCGCGTAAAACCCTACTGCTGCTTTGTGTTGTATTGCGCTCGGGACCCCGGAGGGCAGCTACACCGAGCGAGAGAGTTGCGAGAGAGTCGAACCCCTCGCGAGAGTAGCGAATGATCAGAACCCCCGCGAGAGTAGCGAATGATCAGGCCCTCTCGCGAGAGTAGCGAATGATCAGAACCCCCTCTACGTTGTGCATGGGCCTCCTTTTATAGGGCAAGGGGTCACCGACAGGTGTCAACGTAGGGTAGAGGGGTAAAAATGTAAAAGAGGTGGTAGTTGGAACAGTGCGGGAACAGTGCAGCTACAGTGCATGAACAGTGGATTCTACCTACTTTTGGCAGAGGGGGACAAGAGCATTAAATGCCCGTCGCCGTGCTGCCCTAAAGTTCCCGCCTTGCGTCTCCGTTTGCCCGCGGCGGCGGCCACCACCGTGGAGTGCCACCGCACCCTCATGCAGCAGCCACCCGCCAGCGTCTCTGGAGAAGGCTGAAGGCGAGCGCGGGCGATGAGCTGGAGTCGCGCACGCTGCGTCACGACTCTCCCGGCAAGTACCTTGCCGGGTCTTGATCTTGCCGGGCCGGGAGCTTGTCGGGCTGGTAACTTGTCGTTCTCGGGCCCTCGCCGACGCGTATAGCCGAGGCGTGTTTTCTACGTGGCGTGATCTTCTAGCTTTCCGGCGAGCTCCTCTCGCCAGGACTTCGTGCGATGTAGTCTTGAGCACAGAACGGCCTTCCGGCAAGCTCCTCTTGCCGGGTCTTAACCTTCTGCCTTGTACACTTTGTTCTTGAATGGCTTGGTGTGGAGCGGAGATGGTCTCCGCAAGCATTTGGTGGATCCAGCTACGGAAGTCGAGGCCGCCGTGCACAAGAACGTTGGGGTACTTGAGGTACCCTACCTTAGTACACCGACATGCGCCACTAGTATGAATTATTTTTCCATTTTCCCATACATACTAATGGCGATCCGGTCCATAATGCGCCATTACTATCTATAACTACTAATGGCGCACCAAGCAGCAAAGGCGCCATTACTTGTAAATTTTGTTTTATTCTTTTTTTTGCAAAACTACTAATGGCGCATCGTCGCACAGTGCGCCATTACTAGTTTAAACTAGTAATGGCGCACTCAGAGGAGATGCGCCATTAGTATATATACTTATTATTTTTACTTTTTTGCAAAACTACTAATGGCGCACCGTCGGCTGATGCGCCATTAGTAACCAAGGTTACTAATGGCGCATTTTCCTACGGTGCGCCATTAGTAACCTGGGACCAACAAGATATTTTGGACAGCCCACACCTACCCACTCACTTTCCCCACTTCATTCCATCCACCTCCTTCTCCAAGCTTTCGGCCATCTCCTCCTCCTCACCTCATTTCCACCATAGATTCAACAAAATTAAGTGGTGAAATTACCTTTTTTTGATAGGTAAGTAAGGGAAAGCTATCTTCATGATATAGATCTACTTTTTTTCTCCCTAGCTTGCTCCAACAACGTGCACATGCACTTTTTGTGGCCTAGCTAGATCTATGTATGTTTGTGGTGTTGCATGTGTTTGTGGTGTTGCATATATGTTTGTGTTTGAAGGTACCGGTATTTGAAATATGCGATAGTTGCCAATATTTTGCCGGAATGTTTTGATTCATTTCCGTTTCAAGAGAATTTTGGCACTATGCATTCTTTTTGGTCCTATTTTTAGGGAAGGTCATGCCAAATTTTTCTTGGTTCTAACATATCGTTTTGCTCTACCCCATGAGCGATCATGGTCCACATGATGACCCAAGGCATCGTGAATAGGTTTTGAGCTCCGCGAAGGCCGAGATGCTTCAAAAGAACGAGACGGAGATAAGATGTCCATGTCGAAGATGCAAGTCAAGAGCCTTATTGTGGACCCGGATTCGAGGCAGGTGCGGGACCACCTGCTCTTGCGTGGTTTCATGGATGGCTATCGGTGGCAAGGTGATGAAGATGACTATCAAGTCGCCCATGGCGGGGCGGGCAAGAAATGAGGAAGGGCAACAAGACAAGTACCACCGCTGGCGGTAGGGCGAAGAAGACGAAGAATCTCCAAGACATGATCACGACGGTGATGTTGTACACAATCATCATGTAGAAGATGTCGTACATGATGATGAGGAAGATCAAGACGAAGGGCATGATCATGAAGATGAAGATGCCGGAGCGGGACGACGATGGAGGCTGGGTGCAGGACCTCATATTCAAGAGCTGCTTCTCAAGCGGACGGATAACGCAAGAGCTGCCGCCCGAGAGAAAGCTAAGCTGGATCAACTGGAGATAGACGTGGTTACTCCATTGTATGAAGGATGCAGGCCCGAGGATACCCTTTGAAAGTAACGCCATGGCTCGGAGATGAAGGTAAAACACAAAATGACCGACGATCCTTCGACGAGAACATGTCATTCGCACGAACGCCTTCCCAAGGGGAACAAGTGCCCACCAGTTTTGAGGAGGCGAAGAAAATCGTGTGTCCTCTGGATTTACCGCACGTGAAATACCATGTGTGCATGAACAATTGCATCATTTATCGGGACGAGCACGCGGAGTCTACCATATGTCCGGTGTCGGCGCCACTCGATACAAGAAGAGGAAGAAAGCTCCTCGAAAATCGGTGTGGTACTTTCCGATCACTCCTCGTCTGCAGCGGTATTTTGCGGACCCTAAGGTAGCAAAGCTCCTGCGTTGGCACGCCGGATAGGGAGGAGAAGAAGCGGAAGATGATGGAAATGATCCGGAGATAAATAAAAAGACAAGATGCTGAGTCACCCTAAGGATGCGAGCGGTGGCAGCGTTGAACTTCAAGACCCGAATTTGGGAAGGATCCAAGGAACATCGTCTTTGGGCGCGAGCACCGATGGAGTCAATCCGTTTGGCAGCCGAGAAGCACACATAGCACCTGGCCTGTGTTTGTGTGGATGTACAACCTTCCCCTGGTTGTGCATGAAGAGGAAGTACATTCACATGAGTATGCTAATTGAAGGGCGAAACAACCGAGGAACGACATCAATCAGATGTCGGGGCTGTCTTGAAGGAGCTAGACACACTGTGGAAAACGCCAGCCAATACGTGGGACGCCGCAGAAAGAATATTTCCCAATGAGAGCCACACCGCTCACGACGGTGCACGACTATCTCGATTCACGGATATCTCGCGGGCGGGTAGTCCACGGATTTTACGGATGCGTAAGGTGCATGGATGACACAACGTATCGCCAGCTAGATAGAGATCCCGGGTCTTCGAAAACCGTGTTCATGGGACATCGAAGGTGGCTTCGCGACGATGACCCGTGGAGGAAACGCAAGGATCTGTTCGATGGTGAAACCAAACCCCGAAAACGCCCGTGTACGAGGAGCGGCGAGGAAATAGACAAGCTGTTGAAAAATTGGAAAGACTGCCCACTGCCGGGAAAGAAGCGAAAGGCGCCAGAGCCGCTGCTGAAGGTATGGAAAACGAGGTCTGTTTTCTGGGACTTGGCGTCTTGGAAGATCCACCGTGCCTCACAGCCTTGATGTCATGCATATCACGAAGAACGTGTGCGAGTCTGCTTGGTACCACCGCTCAACATGCCGAGAGGACCAAAGATGGGCCAAAGCAAGGGCGGACTTGAAATCAATGGGCATCGGCAGAGCTTCACGCTAATGATGATGATGATGATGATGAGGCGAAGCAGGTCACGGAAAGTCGTCGCAAAAGGCAAAAAGGCCAAGAAGACCGGAAATGACTACCCTCCGCGTGCTTCACTCTAAGTCGAGGAGATCGAGCAGTTTTTCACCGCCTCCTAGGAGTAAAACTTCCTTCTGATTCGCTGGGAAGATAAGCAGATACCTAGACCCAGTGAAGCGAAGTTCAGCGGGATGAAGTCTCACGACCGTCACGTCTTGATGACGCAGATACTTCCAGCTTGTAATCCATGGGATCATGGACGCGCATGTCCGTGAAACGCTATTTGGCCTATGCAACTTTTTTGACGCCATCTCTCGAAGTCGATTGGCGTGAGGCAACTCGAAGGCTACAGAAGAGATCGTGGTGATACTATGCGAGCTTGAGATGTACTTCCCACCCTCATTCTTGACGTTATGGTGCATCTGCTGGTCCATATAGTGGAGGATATCATCCAACTCGGGCGACGTTCTCGCGCGGCATGATGCCGTTCGAAAGGATGAATGGTGTCATCAAAGGATACGTTCGCAACATGTCACGTCCAGAGGGAAGCATAGCCAGGGGCTTTCTGACCGAAGAGTGCATCTCCTACTGCACGAATTATCTAGGCATCGAGAACCCGTTGGTCCGCCTGTCAGCAGCACCTCGGCAGGCTCGCTGGATGGGGTCACCATGAGGGTCGCCAAAATGCATGTCGACTTCGAGGGTCGACTTCGCCGACTTTGAAAGAGCAAACCTAGTCGCGCTACAACACATAGACGTGGTCGATCCTTGGGTGGTAGAGCACAAAACCTTTATTAAGAAGACGTACAATGACCGAGGCCAACAGAGGACGGACGGAGATATACTCAAAGAGCACAACTCATGTTTCACGCGTTGGTTCAAGCAGAAGCTTCTGTCGTACCCTTTACATGAGGATTCTTCCGGAAGAACAACTCATATTCGCCTTGTCACGGCGCTGAGCACAACCTGATGACCTATGAGGCGTATGATATCAACGGCTACACATTCTACACCGAGGACAAGGACATGAAGAGCGATGGTTATCAGAACTCCGGGGTAACGATGGAATCCTACACCGGTAACGACAAGGACAGATACTACGGAAGGATCGAGGAGATCTGGGAGCTGAGCTACGCTGGAGAGAAGGTCCCGATGTTCCGTGTTAGATGGGCCAAAAACGTCATAAAAGAAGACCGGTATTTCACCACCATGGTTATACCCGAAGCCAAATCCAAGACCGCGGGCGCAAACGTCACCGCGAAAAATGAGCCATGGGTACTGGCTTCCCAATTGGACCAATGCTTCTTCATTACCGACCCGCCAAAGCCTAGTCGTGTTGTCGTGAGGAGAGGCAAAAGGAAGATCATCTGAATGGATGGAGTAGCCAATGAGCAAGACTTGACAAATCGGCGACCGAAGATCGAACATGACGACGATTTATGAAGTAGCAGACACACCACAAGAAGAAGCAGGACCACCCTACCTAAAGGACGACTGTTCCATAGAAGAACTCCGTTTGCGAAAAAGAAGGGCAAGAAGATTGTGAACAGATAGCTAGCTAAGACCGATTGTATTTAAATCGTAGTCTTCATTTCTCGATTGTATTTCATGGGCACTTTTTGATATCATGAATATTTTTAAATTTCATGGGCACTTTTAAATTCATGAGGACACTTGATCTCGATCCCCCTCCATCTCGATCTCGATCCTCCATCTCGATCGACCAAGACCTCCCGCTAGCTCCACCCATCGCAACCTCCCCGCTCCACCACGAGCACCTGCCCGCCAAGACCAAGACTTTTTGAACATATTTTTAATTTTTTTACTATTTTATAAAAAATATTACTGTTATAATTTAAACAAGTTTGAACATATTTAAACACAAATAAATATAAAAACAGCATTTAAAATGCATAAAAAATATTACTGTTATGATTTAAACAAGTTTGAACATATTTAAACACAAATAAATATAAAAACACCATTTAAAATGCATAAAAAATATTGGGGATCCTAGGAATCGAACCCAGGACCTCCTGGTGTGTGCTGCGTCTTGACCGACCACTGAGCTAGTGGGTGGGTTCTATTGTAGATAGGGTTGGGCTGTAGATATGGCTACTGGGATAGATTAAAACAAAATTCTAATGGCGCACCGAGGGGTGGTGCGCCATTAGAATGATCGTTTATATGGCGCCCGGCGTGTGGTGCGCCATTAGCTTCCTCCACCTATTCCCCTCGGCCTCTCTCCTCCTCGCCAGATCCCCCACTCGACCTAACTTTGCCCCAGCCCGTCGCCCCAGTCGCCCCAGCTGCCGCCCCGAGAGCCAGAGGAGACGACGACCGCCTCTACCTCAGCTCAGCCAGCCACGCGCGCCGCCGAGCCAGCGCCGCCTACTCGCCGTCCCCCTCCTCCGCCCCAGCCCACGCCTCGACGTCCTCCGCCCACGCCGAGACGCAGAGACAGGCGAGTGGAGGAGCCCACCGCGTGTCACCGGAGCTTCAATGCCCAGCCGCTGCCGGAGCTTCAACGCCGGCGTCTTCCTCCATTCCTCCATCCCCTCCCCCAGGTGATTCCTCCCTTTTCCTCCATTCCCTCACCTGCATGTATTTCAGAGAACAAATTCGTAGTTCATTTCATTATGTTGGCCTGCATTAGCTAAGCATCAAGTGGATTTAACTATTTTAGACAGTTTCGATTAAGCTTTTTGCGTTTCTGAAGAGGTTCACCTATAGTTTCAAAAATTCAGTCCTTTGGATATATGCAATAATTTACAAAGAGCAAGTGATGTAGAGCAAAAATTCAGCAAATGATGTATAGTTTCAAAAATTCAGTGAAACTGAACCTACCCTATTGCTTCATGTAGCAAAGGCGGCAATGCAAGCAAGATCATGCTTGGCTTAGCCAAATTCATGTTACTGAATTTTTTTCAACATGATAAAATTGTCATGCTACTAAATGTTATAGAAATGCAAGGGAACACAGAAATACTTGGGCACACAACATTTAGAGTACTCTGAAATTCAGTTCTGAAATTTTTTGTTAGATAGTGGCTACACTAATCTAGAGTAGTATCCCAATCTGATGGAGTACTCGATTTAAAACTCCTAATCTAGACTAATATCCTAAAATCATTCCTGGAATTGCTGGAGTATAAATCATTAATCATTGATCATTGATGTTTGAGTATAAATCATGAAGAGCAATATCCATGTAACTGTACCTGCAATCTCCAGAACAAATTCAATATTTCAATAACATTTCGCTACCTTCTGAACCCACATAGGCTGCAGGTAAAACAAGTTCCAGAACTTCTTCCCTGATCCATCACAATAACCTTGCACACGTATAACTAGTAGTACCGTGCTATAGTAGCTGGCTCGAGGATGTGGTGGGGTATCTTTGCATGCCTAACACTGATTTTTGTGACAGTACCCGAATATTATTGATGGCCTCTTTCTATAGATGCTGCATATGTAGAGTGTAATGAGATCTTAGCGTCATTTATGACACATATTAGACAGTGTGCAGCTTTGTCATTTATGACACATGTGCAGCTTACCAGATGTATTGAAAGAAATCATTTCTTTATTTTTGTTAAGTGGAGCGAACAAAATCATTTATCTGGTTTTATTATTTCGCATACCCACTTGGATCTGCAATTTCATTTATGTTGTTATAAGTTTGTTGCTGTCAGCATGAGTTAACTTGCTGTCATTTATCGAAATTCAGAATGTGCTGGACTATATGTTCATTGGTACTACTTGTGATCTTTCTTCTTTGTACTACTTGGAAATTTTGTCAACTTGTGATGCTCTTTGTTGTACCCGAGAGGCCCTTGAGTTTGCGGAATGTCGATTAACTTCCGTTCGGCAAATTGGTACTCCATATGTCCTATTTTCAGCAAAGGTCATGCTGAAATTTTCCGTGAATTTTAGCATGACTTTGCTAAAAATAGGACATATGGGGTACTTGCGACTAATGCATGGGCCGGGCTATCTTAGTACTTAGTTAAGTAGGATCAACTGCCTTGCCATTCTTGCTGCATTAAATCATAGGTGGCAACAGAGCCAAATGATTAGGCCCAACTTAGAATTATCCTTAGCATCGATAAACCCTAGATGATAAACCCAACATAGGTGGCAATAGAGCCAAGATTAGGCCCAACCTAGGGTGCCTCGGCATCGATAAACCCTAAATGATGAAAACTTAACTTGGCTGCCCCGGATGCCTCGGTGTCGATGAGAACCTAAATGATGAAAGCTTAGGCTTTTAGGGTGCCTCGGTGTCGACAAACCCTAAATCATGAGACCATGATCTTGTTCCTTGACAATAACCATCTTTTTGACCAAACTTTTTTCCTATTTAGAGAGAAACATGGCCCACAACGATGAGGCCGGTGGTTCGGGCGGCAAACAATTCTGGGAGCTGTCCCAAGAGATGGAGGAACAACCTCAACGCTATGATGACGCCGTGGAAGACACCGATCCTGATTACACAACCCCTAGTGGCGTCGAGGATGACACCACTGATGGTGCCGCCGAGGATGCCACCACTGATGATGGCGGCGCACACACAGATGGTGGCGGCGCACACACAGATGGCAGCCAATCGAAGAAGCAAAGGAAGGACCAGCACCCGAATGCGCTCCGCACCGTCAAGGAGGAATTCACTCAAGTGGACTCCGACGGGAATCCAACGGAGCCCAAACATATAGTCAAGGGGTACTCGGTTCAGCTCGGGTGCATTCTCCGGAGCACCGTCTCGATCAACACCGAGAACCTTAGGCATAAGGACCGAGGGAATTTGCGCAACCTCCTCTTCACGAAGCTGCACAAACTATACAAGTTCCCCGAATTTGAAAACACACGCCTCTCGGGAATAAAGTGAACAATGCCGCCCTCACGAAGGTGAGCACGGCCCTATCTACTTGGAGAAGCGCGTGAAGAGAATGATTGATAAAGGTGATAGTTATGACAAGATCAAGGCGAAATATCCTTTGATGGCGAAGATGAGTACAAGGAGTTCAAGATCAAGTGCGAGCCCGCAACCTCCGAATCAAGTCGATGGGGAAAGAAATGCGGAGTTGAACTTAGGGAACACAAACTCGGTCCCGCGGTTATAGAGTGGCGGAGCCTATATGGGACAAGGAGGACGCTGAGCTTGCCGAGCAAGGCCTACCGCCCGCCCGAGAAATACAGCGGTGACAAGCGGACCAGGAACTATGTCGGGGCCGGTACAAGGAGGACCCGATAACAAAGGAGCTTACCACGGATCCAAGACCAGGGCACTTGAGCTTGTTCTCGTAAGGAATACACCCTGCGTAATTAGCTCCATATGGTTGCACTCTAGTTAATCCCCAATATTTCTAAATGGTTCATGTTCCTTTCGCAGACAATGAAAGCGATGGCGCTGGGTCGTCTAAGAGCTCCCCTTCGACACCCCTTTAAATAGGGCGTTGAGCGTAATGAAAAGAAGGATAAGCTCGATAAGCCGGCGTCGGCTGGTCGTGTGGCGGCAAAGGCTTGTCCAAAAATGGGGTCATACTATACCGCTGGTGTGCGGAAGGAGAAAAGACCAGCTCGGAAAGCGACGCGCGAGGTTGAAGAACTCAAGGCACAAGTGGCGCGGATTCGGAGCTTGTCCATGAGCAAGTGCAACAACAACTTGGAGCGACGCTCAACGCCATGGTGCCTACGTTGATTCATGGGCTGACAACATGGATTGCGGGCGGCAAAGGGCCTCCCGGTTCCAGCTTCACGGCCAAGAACTTCGCCTGGCGGGCGGCACCATTGGTGTCTCCGCGGCGGCGCCATTGGTGTCTCCGCGGCGGCGCCATTGGTGTCTCCGCGGCGGCGCCATTGGTGTCTCCGCGGCGGCGCCATTGGTGTCTCCGGCGGAGGCGGTATTTGTGTCTCCGCACCGCACGGCATTGAGCTTAATGCACCCGGTGTCGCCGACCGGCACCTCGCCAAAGAAGCGCCCCTCCGTCGCTTACCGCACCGCCGTTGGCGGTGCCTCGACATTAGCCGAGCTCGACGGCATCACGGTAACTAAGCCTCTCGGCCGATGACTTCATCTCCTTGCCTTTGACTGGGCATCCCTGATGCCCTATACATGTTTTCGCAGGGCACCGCCGACGTTCCATGCACTCTTCTGCACTTCGTGGGCGCCGAGTTGGTCGTTGTCGCCAAGGGCAGAATCGTTCAACCGGGCAACCCCATGTTCCACGGTAATCCGATGCCAACCACAATGTATAGGGTTGAAGTGGTCCGGGTGCTGCCAGGCTGCGACGAGCTGTTACCTCCGATTCGACCCGCTGGGGCCGACGAAGAAAATGAGATGACCCTCGGCACCTGCGTAAACTGGCCCCTGCTATGGGCGAAGAGCCAGATTCGTTTGGGGGCGGGGGACACCACCCCACAGACAAGACCGCCAGTCGTGCCGGCACCAAGCCATGGCAAGAACGCTACCGGACCTGCCGGACATCCCTATGGCACAGGATCCGGACAGCCCTATGGCACAGGATCCGGACGGCGACGACAACGACGACGGTACATTTACCAAAGTTGATAAGTACTTTGCCGAACATGGGTACGCTGACGAGTTCTGCGGGCCTCTTTCTCAAGAACCCAACCAAGACCACCGCGATCTAGCTGGTATGGCGGAGAAATCCAATTGCAACAAGCATCGTCTGGCGTTCAGTTCTCAGGACACGCCTCCAGCTCCCGCCTTCACCGAGCCTCAGATAGCTGAGGCGTGAAATATTATCAGCCCCAACACGCTGAAGAAGGCGGTGCGTGAGCGAAACTCGGTCCCATTACAGGAGATCAAGAAGAAGGGCCGAAACGAAAGACTAACAAGGGCGCCGGTGCGAGCCAGCCCGGCACCGAGTTCGATCCGTGCTCGGGGCGTGCCACCTTCACCTAAGGATATCTCGAGGAGGTGCATGTGGCGGGTAGGGCGATGCTACCGCCAAATATGCTGAATGCTGCAACCGGTGCTATCGGAGTCTGCACGACGTTGTTCTGATTTTGGAGAAGCGGCGTCTCAGAGAGAAGGATGTGGCATACCCGGTTTTCGTGGCCAAGGTGCCAGAGAGCAAGGGCTTTGTGGATGGCGACATCGGGGGTATGATCGTCCTGCGATTTGATGACATCTTTGCTATGTTTAACCTTCATCCATTGCACTACACCTTCGTTCGGCGGTTTTCGCTGAGCATGCAGATGCGGATCATTAGAGACAATACCCCGGACATCGTGATAGTCGACCCCTTCTACATGCGTGCCAAGCACTTGAGCAGCGCTGGGGACCGCCAAGTTGCGAGTTCACACCTCGAAGGTGTCATTCTGGCAAACGCAGATAAGGATAACTTCCTTGTGCCTTACTTTCCTGAGTAAGTCATCCCTTAACCACCCCATAACATATGATTTCTTAGATTTTGATCGTTCTTTTTTTCTAACATTCCGTGTTCTGTGCAGTGACACACATTGCACACTCATCCTCTTAAGCCGGAAATATTCCATGGCCACGTATTTCGACCCGAACCGTAACTCCATGATAGACTACACAAATGTTAAGAAAGTTCTTGATGATGTTCTCCCGCCACGCCTAACTGGAGGCACCTTCACCGGCCCAGTTCGTAAGCACGGCAAGCACATCTTCTCACACAATCTGAAGTTCGCTTTCGTCAAGCAGCCGCTGGCGGTCGAAGCATGCCTACTACGCCCTCCATCACATGCGCGGCGATCGTGAGACCATCATCACCTTCGCTACCAGATAATCTCAAAGATTGGGCCGCGAGCTTGTCGGCAATCCAGACGCGGACCTCGGACAAGAATTCTTCGCATCGATCGGACTTTGCGGACATCATCCATCAAGATGTCCTTCATACGTCGGGGCAGTTCTTCCTCAGATATCAACCGTCCAACAATGAGATAGATGGAATGCTACAAATGCAGGGTGACAACGACCGCGATTTCATGACCATCGCGACAGACGGCGGCTTCATCCACGCTCCTGTCCGATGAGTCGAGTCGAAAGTAGTGATGTGTAGTTCTGAAACATTGATTGGCTCATGTTGTAATTAAACTTTAATGAATTCGTATGTCTCTTTGGTTTGGACGGTTGTTCAACTTAGATGTAATCGATGCTATTTATTAGTAGGACCATGAATCGTGCTATTAATGTCTTGCTTTTTCTTTTCCGATCCTTTTGTTGCATACTTACACATTGCTTATGTATTGTCTGTTGTTTGGCTTGTGCATAGAGATGCCGTCGTATGTTGTGTACAAGGGTAAGGTTCCTGAGTCTCGATGGTCGGGAAGAGTGTCGGAGACAGGTTCACCATTTCAGCGATAACAGTTACAAAGGGTACACCACTAGGCGGAGGCCGAATCTAGATCGCCCGCTATCTAGCGGAGAGAGGAGGAGCGTTGGAGGAACCGGATGAAGACCGGTTTGATCGCGATGATGCTCATCGTGATTACCACAGCTCTCTTCTATGTGATGGTAGTTTAGATGATCGATATTGACTTGTAATGTGAAGGCAAACTCGATACTCGTGGTCTTGAGACTTGTAATGTTTTATCTTTGTCCGGTCTTTTGAATCCGGAGACTAATATGATGAATTGTATTCGGAGACTAATCTTCTATTGTATTTGATGAATCTGATGTTGCTATGTGCTGCTGTCTATATTCTATGCAATAATATATTTTGTAACCTGTGCAAAAATCAGAAAAGGAAAAAAAAATAAAACCTAATATTCATAGTAATGGCGCACCACACAAGACACTAATGGCGCACTGTGATCATCACACTAATGGCGCATTAGCTGCTGGTGCGCCATTAGAATGCCAAAGCACATTTGTACATATGGCCCCTGGGAGGCATTCTAATGGCGCACTGCAGGCTATACTAATGGCGCACTACGCGGTGCACCATTAGAACACCAGATACTAATGGAGCACCAGTAGTGCGCCATTGAATTTAATTCTAATGGCGTGATGCCAGTGGCGCACCAGTAGTGCGCCATTAGAAGGCAAATTCGGTGCGCCACTAGCATGCCTTTTCCTAGTAGTGACCGTCCGATGGCAAATCTAAGTCATGCTCATTGTGACTGTTCGGCGCACCTGTCATGGGTTCGATTTCATCGAAGATCAAGTCTCCGCGGATGTCGGCGGCGTACTTCAAGCTTCCAATCCTGACCTGATCGCTAGGGGCGTAGCTATCGATCTGCTCCAGATGGCCAAGTGAGTTGGCCCACAGTGCGAATCCGCCGAATACGAAGGTTTGTCCAGGGAGGAAAACCTCACAATGGATCGCATCGTTGTATATGATTGAAGGAGCCATCAAGCCTTATCGTGATGACACAATGGAACTCTCAATGAAAGCACTAATGTCGGTGTCAAAACCGGCGGATCTCGGGTAGGGGGTCCCAAACTATGCGTCTAAGGCTAATGGTAACAGGAGGCGGGGGACACAATGTTTACCCAGGTTCGGGCCCTCTCTATGGAGGTAATACCCTACTTCCTACTTGATTGATATTGATGATATGAGTATTACAAGAGTTGATCTACCCTGAGATCGTAGAGGCTAAACCCTAGAAACTAGCCTATGATTATGATTGTTGTTGTCCTACGGACTAAACCCTCCGGTTTATATAGACACCGGGGCTAGGGTTACATAGAGTCGGTTACAGAGAAGGAAATCTACATATACGAATTTGCTAGGCTTGCCTTCCACGCAAAGGAGAGTCCCACCCGGACTCGGGACGAAGTCTTCAATCTTGTATCTTCATAGTCCAACAGTCTGGCACAAGTACATAGTCCGGCTGTCCGAGGACCCCCTAATCCAGGACTCCCTCACCCGCTCTAGGTCCATCTCGTTCCTTTCAGTTGGTATCAGAGCCTCGTGCTCTATTCATGTGGCTTAACCACCCTAGAGCGAGATGAACCCCGATGGGACTCCCCTTGTTGCGGATCTGAAGGATAAGGGTGCGGCTTCTACGGAAGCCAAGTCCTTTACTTCTAAGGATCTGAAACGGGCCCCTGCTAAGAAAAAGGAGGAGCATGATGCTTCTCTTGAGGCCTTGGTCCAAATGAGATTAGCCACATTAACCACGATGCTTGCACCACATTCGGGTGGTGCGGCCTCGAGGCCAACTATACCTACTCCTTCACCTGGCCAACAACCTCCTAGTAATGATCACTCCAGTGTTCCTTGGCTTTATGCAAGACCTCAAATAGAGAAACCAAAGTATGACCCTCAAGGAAAACCTCCTTTACTTGATGACACCATCGATTTATCTCTATGGAGAGTTGCTATGCAGGATCATCTTCGATATGGAAATGATGAAATGTTGGATATCTTGGAATATGGCTACAAAGTTGTTGACCCGAAGAATCTTACACCAAGAGAAATATATGACAAGAATCTCAATGACACAACAACCATGTGCATAAGGAGAGGTATGACTGACAAGCGAAGGAGACCATACATACACATCACAAGTACCAAGGAATTATGGGATAACATTGTGAGGACCAAGACCGGTACCTCCACTCTCAGGCTTGCTCAATATGAAATTGCCAAGGGTCAGTTGCAAAACTTTTGTATAGAGAAAGGTGAATCCCCAAGCAGATCCTTGAGCGTCTCGTGACTCTCACAGCTGACATCGAGTCTTGTGGTTGTGACAAGACACGTGGTGGATTCAACTTGACTAAGCGATTTCTCGTGGACAAGTTGCTTCATGCTCTTGGTCCATATCATCAGCAAATGGTGTGGGACATAAGACAACACCATGATTTCAAGGAAATGACTCCGGATGACATCATATCCACTTTCTAACTATTTGAAGAGTCAAAGGCAAATGCTACAAAACATCTTGCCATGCATGGTACCTCAACATCAAAGATCAATCTTGCATTGAAGGCCAAGCATGTATGTGAAGAAGAAGATGATGATGATGGAGATGGTGATGAGATTGACTCTTATGAGAGCCCTTCATATGAAGACATTGCCCTCTTTGTCAAGAAGTTTAGCGCGGGAAAATTCAAGGGAAGATTCTAGAAGAGGAAAGTGAGAAAATGCTACAACTGTGAAGAAACCAACCACTTCTCCAACGATTGCCCTTATGAGAAGAGAGAAGATAAACCAAGGTTTCCCAAGACCTTTCCCAAGAAGAAGTTGCCAAATCCTTTGAACTCCACGCTCAAGAAGAGAGATGGGAAAGCAATGGTTGCTCATGAAGAATCCGATCCATATGATGTTAGTGGTGTTGCTGGAGTAGCTGAAGATTCTCAAAACACCTTGAGGCTAGTCAACAAGAGTGGTGATGTTGTCACTTACAACTATATGAAAGACTACAAGGGCAACGCTCACAAGTGCCTAATGGCAAAGGCCGTGGTAGAAGATGGAGAGGACCAAACCTATCCTGACAAGGTCAAGGTAACCCCAGGGTCAAACCCTCCTCTTTTCACTCCTACTCCTTGTGATGAGTATCTTGATGCGGAGGATAATTATGATGATGATGATATAGATGATCCTATGCTTGCTAAACTAAATAAGTTCATGTGCTCCCTCAAAGGAAAGAAGATCACTATGTTTCGTATGCTTATGGGGATGGTGAGTATGCACACCATCACCATGAAGGAACTCGAAACGCTCATCACCGAGGAAAAGGAAAAATATGAAATACTTGAGCAAAAATTCCAATATGAGGAAGCACAAAAAATTAACTATGCTTGAAAATTGGTGCAAACAATTATGTTCATGCTAAAGAACCTTCCTCCTTGAAAAAGGCTAAGGACTGTTGCGAGGAATTGATGAGTGAGAAAAGTAAGCTTGTGAAATTTCATGCTTCTCTCTCTAAGGATTGTGAGCTTCTATCTGTGTTCCTCAAGACTAAGGAAGAAGAGCTCACCCTTCTTACAAAGAGTTTTGAGATGCTCAAGCTTACTTATCTTGAAACCTTAGCCAAGGCTTACTCTTCTCCTATTATCAATGTTGATGCTTGTACTACTAACTAGTGGTGACCTAGCAACTATTCTTGAGGAAAACCGCTTTCAAAAGACACAACTCGAGAGAGTACTCATGACATGTGCTCAAGGACAAAAGAACCTTAATGAGGTGTTGCGCCAACACAATGAGGTGTTTGCCAAGGAAGGGCTTGGGTTTGACCCAAGCACAAGCAAGAAGACATCTTCTCAAAAGTGAAGGAAATATGTCCTAGAGGAAATAATAAAGTTGTTATTTTATTTTTCCTTACTTCATGATAAATGTTTATTATTCATGCTAGAATTGTATTAACCGGAAACTTGATACATGTGTGAATAAATAGACAAAACACAGTGTCCATAGTATGCATTTACTAGACTAGCTCGTTGATCAAAGATGGTTAAGTTTCCTAGCCATGGACATGAGTTGTCATTTGATAACGGGTTCACATCATTAGTGGAATGATGTGATGGACAAGACCCATATGTTAGCTTAGCATAATGATTGTTCAGTTTTATTGCTACCGCTTTCTTCGTGTCAAATATATATTCCTCCGACTATGAGATTATGCAACTCCCGGACATCGGAGGAATGCCCGATGTGCTATCAAACGTCACAACGTAACTGGGTAATTATAAAGATGCTCTACAGGTATCTCTGAAGGTGTTTGTTGGGTTGGCATAGATCAAGATTAGGATACCAAAGATCGAATCTCGGGCAAGTAACATACCAATGACAAAGGGAATAACAATATTGACATTGTGGTTCGACCGATAAAGATCTTCGTAGAATATGTTGTAACCAATATGAGCATCCAGGTTCCGCTATTGGTTATTGACCGGAGAGGTGTCTCGGTCATGTCTACATAGTTCTTGAACCCGTAGGGTCCGCACGCTTAACGTTCGATGACGATTGGTATTATATGAGTTATGGGTTTTGGTGACCTATGGTTGTTCAGAGTCCCAGATGAGATCACGGACATGATGAGGAGTCTTGAAATGGTCGAGAGGTAAAGATTGATATATTGGAAGGTTACATTCAGACACCAGAATGTTTCAGGAAGTTTTGGATGTTTTTCGGAGTACCGGGAGGTTACCGGAACCCCCCGGGGAAGTAATGGGCCAATGATACGTCTCCGACGGATCTATAATTTTTGATTGCTCCATGCTATATTATCTACAGTTTTGGGCAATATTGGGCTTTATTATCCACTTTTATATTATTTTTGGGACTAACCTATTAACCGGAGGCCCAGCCTAGATTTGCTGTTTTATGCCTATTTTAGTGTTTCGAGGAAAAGGAATATCAGACGGAGTCAAAACGGAACGAAATCAACAGGAGAAGTTATTTTTGGAAGGAAAGCCGCCGGATAGACTTGGACTCTATGTCAGAAGATACGAGAGGTCACGAGGGTGGGGGGCGCGCCCCCTAGGGCGCGCCCCTGCCTCGTGGGGCCCCCGAAGCACCACCGACGTACCCCTTGCACCCATATATACCTACGTATTGTAAAACTTCCAGAACAGAAGATAGATTGGGAGTTCCGCCGTCGCAAGCCTCTTTAGCCACCAAAAAGCTCTCGGGAGCCCTTCCCGGCACCCTGCTGGAGGGGGATCCCATCACCGGTGGCCATCTTCATCATCCCGGCGCTATCCATGACGAGGAGGGAGTAGTTCACCCTCGGGCCTGAGGGTATGTACCAGTAGCTATGTGTTTGATCTCTCTCTCTCTCTCTCTCTCTCTCTCTCGTGTTCTCTCTCGTGTTCCCTCTATGGCACGATCTTGATGTATCCCGAGCTTTGCTATTGTAGTTGGATCTTATGATGTTTCTCCCCTCTACTCTCTTGTGATGAATTGAGTTTCCCTTTGAAGTTATCTTATCGGATTGAGTCTTTTATGAGAACACTTGATTTATGTCTTGCCGTGATTATCTGTGGTGACAATGGGATATCATGTGCCACTTGATGTATGTTTTGGTGATCAACTTGCGGGTTTCGTGACATTGGGAACCTATGCATAGGGGTTGGCACACGTTCTTGACTCTCCGATAGAAACTTTGGGGCACTCTTTGAAGTACTTTGTGTTGGTTGGATGAATCTGAGATTGTGTGATGCATATCGTATAATCATGCCCACGGATACTTGAGGTGACAACGGAGTATCTAGGTGACATTAGGGTTTTGGTTGATTTGTGTCTTAAGGTGTTATTCTTGTACGAACTCTTTTATAGATTGATCCGAAAGAATAACTTTGAGGTAGTTTCGTACCCTACCATAATCTCTATGTTTATTCTTCGCTATTAGTGGCTTTGGAGTGACTCTTTGTTGCATGTTGAGGGATTGTTTTATGATCTATCTATGTTATTATTATTGAGAGAACTTGCACTAGTGAAAGTATGAACCCTAGGCCTTGTTTCCTATCATTGCAATGCCATTTACGCTCACTTTTATCATTAGTTACCTTGCTGTTTTTATTATTTCAGATTACAAAAACATATATCTACTATCCATATTGCACTTGTATCACCACACTACTAGGGAAAAGGCTAGCAGCAGCGCGGGTTTTAGATGTATCGATGGCGGGTACCAGCGCTACTATCTGGCGCTTCAGACTAACTCATAGCGATGGCGCGCGCAAGACAATATCTTGCTACACAAGTATAGCAACAACGCGGTTATAGGAAGCTCGCTATCGCTAGTAGCGCTAAGCGCTCTTGCCGTGACGCCATCGCTATTGTGGCGCTGCTACTAACTTTTGTACACTCGCTACTGCTAATTTAAGTATTTTTTTTGGCATATCTGTTTTGTATTTGAACCGGCTTTGTAGAAGAATCTTTAGCACATAGAAATGTCATCATGATACACATACAAATGCCTGCAAGACCACAAATGTAATCATAGCATGTACATACAAATAGTCTCTTCATAATCATCATCCAACTCAAAGTGATATCTTGTCATCATCTCAAAAATAGCAATACATGCAAGTCTCGAATACTTGCAACTACAACAACGTCATCCATCTAAACAAAGGTATACACAAGAAGTGCTATCACTATGAGTGAGGCGGAACCATCAAATACATGAGGTGGCGGTTCTGAGTCCTCTCTCGCTAGCGTGAACCTCAAGTAACTAGCTTCTCCTTCTTATGCTGCTTTTGAAGCCTTTATGGCTAGCGCCCGTGAACCCATTCACTTTTGCCTGACACTCATTCCACTCGTTGTACACCCGGAACCTTCCCTTTGTACACGACATAGCATTTCCATCTCGCCATCAAGAAACTAGGTACTGTTAGAGATGCATGTTCATGAAGAGGATGTACAATCATATATATGCAACAAAATATACTAGAGCAACACCAAAAAGAAAGGTTAGCAACTAGATGCAACATATACGATGACGCAAATTAATTAACTAGAGGTACGCAGGTCATCGTACGCAAACTAACAAAGTAGCATTACGCAAGTTTGGCAGGGACCGTGGACATCACAAAGTTTCATCGCTACAAAAAGTATACAAGTTCAACCGACACATATCATCATCATCGGCATCATAAATCACTAGAAGTTCCATCCTTCCATATCATCGAGGACGAACCCTAGCTGCTTGAACGGCGTGAGGTCTAGACGCTGCATGCCTATGCGAGTTCGGACATCAGCTCGCGATATAGGGCCGTGGTGGAACATCCCCTTCTCATCGACGACTTCTTTCATGATGATCGTCGCAATGTCGCTTTGGATGCGAAAGAAGTCATCTCTAAGTTTATAATTCGCTTCTCCATGAGATTCTAGCCACTTGTGGATATGATCATCATTTCTGCTGTTAATGCGAAGCTTTGGTGATCCGTGTTGAACTGAATCATGAGATGGACGATGTAGAATCCATCCTTCTTGCTTGGTTTTGGGACATGGATGCAGGAGAAGTTAGTTTTATGCGCGAAACCCATCTTCTTGTTCCTTTGTTTCCTGATATGCACGTGGCCACCTCTAAAGCTGAAGCCTTGGAGAGCATCATCTAGAATATTCATTATGTGGGTGTAGTCCTTTTTCTCGTAGTCTCGGAAGGGTCAAAATACACGGCGTGGGAGACTTGCGGGTAAAGAATGATAAGGACGGCGCGCCTGTTGCTTGAGGAAAAGACACCTCAAATTATTCCCCATATGAGAGAGAAGGAATGATTGAAATGTACTGAAAGGGTTGTCCGAACGACTTACTTTGGATGATAAGGCACGAGGACAATTTTCCGGTCCTTATTCGTACCATGAAGTTTTGGAGGTACTCCTAGCAGTTTCACGCTCAAAGTCGCCGAGACTCAAGAAAGACTCGTGCATGTAGTACGGATCCGCCACATAGATTTGCAAGACTTCTTCACTCTTCATGACGGAGCTCATATGTAGCAAAAAAAGGGACGATAGTAAAATCAATCCGCCTTGTTAGAAACATCTCAAAGATATGGTCAAACCGCAGGAAGAACACCTCCGCGGGCCGTGTGTCGATGTAGCACTTCCCTCGTGCACACGAGCCGCGTATGTTGATATCCCGGATCCTTTGAGGCTAGTAGGCTTTTCTCGATCGGCAGACACATGGTCGTGCAGTCTCCACGAGATCCCCGATAGTGCCTCCAGCGGTTTCGGTGGTAGCATCGGCTCGCCCTTGAGATGGAACATGACCGCACCTTTCATGGGTACACGCTCTTGTAATGCATCATCCGGCTGCTGTGTGTTCTCGCTTGTTTGGAGGCGATTACCTTCCCGATCTCTTCCTCTCCTTTTTCTTGGGCACACCTTCAGACCCTTCCTTAACCCCTGCCCAAGTGTTCCCGGCTAAATCTTCAGACGACCCTCTCGCCCGGCTAGTTGAGCTGTGTTGAGGCGGCATCTTGAGCGTGTCTGTGAGGATTTCATGAAGAGAGACTTTTGCAATCCATAATGCGGCCCTACCGGGCATATCATCCATATCCTCATTAGCAAGTTGATAGCCCGATTCGTCATATGGTTGACTCATCATATCTATGTCACAGTCATACGCGTTTGTATTGAGGTAATCCATAGGGTCGACCTCCGTCTCATCATCCATTCTCTGTCTCTGGGGAGAAATTACATCAGCCAGTACTATTGCACCCCCTTCATCATGTCGTCCGCCGCTCTCACCCGGCACTACTACAGGAGCTGGTAATTGCGTAGGTGGGGTGGTGGTCTCCGCACATGCTTGTTGATGTGTGGTAGTTATTGGTGTGCTCTCGGCCGGCTCTAGACGAATAAGATTCTTCGGCCATAGCAGCACAGAACCCTTGCAGCGTCCAATCCGCGGCGGGGTCTCGTCGTCCGCTCCCACATGCTGTACTAGAGGAGGCAAATCCTCGTGCCCCAATTTCACACTGGTCAAGCTAACCCTGAAGTGCCCAGCGGGGATCGGCTGGTTGTGGAATGTGCGTTGAGAGGGGTCCATTATCATCCCCTTTCCCACGTCCACCTTCTGGCCTTTGATCAAGTAGAGTATGGTGCATGGGGTTTCTTTCGCCTGCAAACACATATGTCTGTGGTGTAAAACAACCGAAAGGCAACAAAAATGGAATATTATCTATATATATATGTTGGTGCGACATGTAATTACCGTGACGGCGTCGAGCTCAGCCAAAGACGAAGGCCCACCTAGCGCTTTGAGGCCGAGGACAGGCTGCTATGGCGGAGCGGCTGCGAGGAGGCCCGGTTGCTTGAGCAAGTGATGGTGCGATGGTGTTGTTGTTCATGGAGTTGCTCGCGATGGCGGGCATCGGGAAATCATGTACCGTCTTGTTCGATTTTCCTTCGCCCGATTGATGATAATCGAACCAAGTTAGTAGCGAAATCATTTCTGACGATTCTGGCTGCATTGATCGCCTCTGTCTCCGTCTCTGTCTCGTCGACATTTTACGGGCGGCATGTGTAGATCTTCCCGATTTTCAAATCTTGCAAGTCTTTTCTTGCCTTCGGCCCATCCTGGTCTTATTCGCATGTTCATCGCTGTTGCGAGCAAGCTCTCAAGGACATTCTTCAGATATGCATTTGATCAAGGCAATGAG
This sequence comes from Aegilops speltoides, assembly GCA_021437245.1. Lineage (NCBI taxonomy): Eukaryota > Viridiplantae > Streptophyta > Magnoliopsida > Poales > Poaceae > Aegilops > Aegilops speltoides. The sequence continues at coordinate 110,055,972 of CM038144.1, read as the reverse complement.
GTGTATCGAGTTTGTGCCAAGACTCAAGTCCCGAACAACGACCTCGTCTTCCATACCTTCAGCAGCGGCTCGGCGCCTTTCTCATCGTCTTTCTGGCGTGGGGCACTCCTTCCAGCTTTTCAACAGCTCATCGATTTCAGCACCGCCCGCTTACGTGGAGGTCCTCGATGCTCGCGTGACCATTGAATAGATCTCCACGGTTTCTCCACGGGTCGTCTGTTCAAGCCATCTTGATGCCCCATGTACACGATTTTCCCGCACCGCCATCTTTCCTTGGCGTTAGCTGCTGAGACGTTGTATCATCCATGCACCGCGTGCATCCGCAATATCCATGGCACACCGGCCTGCCACATATCCGTAATCGAGATAGTCCTGCCTTTCGCCGTGATCAGCGCTCTCATGTTGAAATACTCACCTTTGTTTGGCGTCCCATGTCTTGGCGGTGTTTTCTATAACGTGTCTAACTCCTCTTGAAGTAGCCCCGGATACAAATTAATATTATTTCCTGGTTGTTTCGCCCTTGAATAAGCATGCTCATGTGAATGTACTTGATTTCATGCACAACCGGGGGAGGTTGTACATCCATACAAACACGGGCCATGTACTATGGTTGGTGTTCGTTGCCAAACGGATTCATGCCATCGGTACACGCCACGAGCACGATGTTCCTTGCATCACATTCAAAATACCGATAGAAGCTGTTCAACGCTCTCCACCGGCTTCCATCCTTCACGTGTCTCAGCTTCGGATCATCTCCATCATCGGGCTTCTTCCTCTCCGCATGCCAGCAAGATTAGCTTTGCTTCCTTGGGATCTACAAAATACCTCTGAGACGGGAGTGATCGGTAAGTACCATACAACTTTCGGGGACATTTCTTCCGGCCTTCTTGTATCGAGAAGCATTGCACACCGGACAGCTTGTTTTTTCCGCGTGCTCGCCGATAAATTATGCAATCGTTGATGCATGCATGGTATCTAACGTGTGGCAGATCAAGAGGGCACACGATCTTCTTGGCCTCATCAACACTAGTAGGACATAGATTACCCGCGGGAAGAACATCCTTTAGGTACTTGAGATGCTCATCGAGGCTAGTGTCGGTCCATTTGTTTTTAGCCTTCGTCTTCAGGAGTTCGAGCGTGAAACTGAACCGGGTCACCTCAGGATTGCAACCATCATACAATGGAGTGTTCGAGTCTACCACCAGTTGCTCCAGCTTAGACTCCTCTCTAGAAGCAGCTCTCTCAATACTCGTCTCCTTGCGAAGCAATGCTTCAACATGAGGGTCCCGCACAATTGAACTTAGTACCGACGAACTCTGCTGCGTGGAGTCCATGTCGTTCTCTCCGCCGCCATGTCCGGCCCCTTCTCCTCCACCATGTCCGGCCCCTTCTCCGCCGCCATGTCCGGCCTCTTCCCCGCCGCCATTATCGATCATCTCTTCGTCTTGCCCCGTGTCATCATTGCCTGCCCCGTCGGCATCCTCAACATCGTCATCCTCATCTTCAATTATCCATCGAGTATAGCCATCCATGAAACTAGTCATGAGCAGGTGCGCTTCGACACGACCATCGTCATGGGGGTCGAGCCAAACTATTCCTTTGCATTTTCGACACGGACATAAAACCTCGGTCCGGTTATTTTCTTTCATGTCTTGCACCGCCGACCGCAACCACCTGTCCACCATCGTTCCAATCGACCATCGCCAACTCTGCACGGTAATAATAAAAAAATTGATTGTGAAAATGCATGCATGCATCAAAGTCATAAAAAAATTTGGCATGACCTTCCCTAAAAATAGGACATATATGGATCTAGAGTTTGCCCGGAATTCGCCGAAACGGAAATAAATCGACATTTCGGCAAAACATAGGCAACTCAAAAGCACAATTTGGTGGCGTCAACTCATGCCACACACACAATTTCCACAAACATATCACACACACATAAACACATTTCCATTTTGCAAAAGCATGAAATTTTCATCACCTCTATCTCGATGGCCGGAGATGATGTTGTAGGGAGATCAAAAGTGCACAAAGCTCTTCTTGACAAAGATAGATCTAGTTAGGGGGTAAATAGGTCACTTAACTAAATCCTACATCTACCTAGCTACCTAATTTGGAAGGAGACAACTTCAACTAGTGGAGGGGGAAGGAAAAAAAGAATGGAGATGCATTAATGGAGGTGGTGTAGTTATGTAGGAGTAATGAAGAGAGAGAAGGTGGATAGAGAAGAGAGAGAGTAATGGGGGAGAAGTATTGAGAAGAAGAAGAGTGAGAGTGGGAGCATGTGGTGGAGGGAAGAGAGGAGAGGGGGAGGTAGGGGGAAGGGAAAAGAGGAGGGGGGAGGGGAGGGACGGGTGGGGAAAGGTGTTGGGTTGGTGGGGTTAGCAGTAGCGCGGGAGGGAAAACGCGCTGCTGCTAAGTACTTAGCAGCAGCGCGCTTTGCGGTAAGGCGCAACTGCTAACTGGGACAAAAAATTGTGGCAATTTGAAACTTACCAGCAGCGATCTCGAGGAAAGCGTGCTACTACTACCTACTTAGCAGTAGCGCAGTTTTTGCCACCGCGCTACTACTACTTAGAGTTAGGGGAACATCGCCGGTCGATATTTGTAGCAGCGCGTTTCTGGTCGAGCGCGCTACTGCTAAATCCTTATCAGCAGCGAGTTTACATAACACGCGCTGCAACTACTTAGCAGCAGCGCTCTATTTTGAACCGCGCTGCTGCTAAGATTTTGTGTATAGGCTTTTCCCTAGTAGTGCCATCTCTTCGCCGAACTAGTGCACCTATACAATTTACCATTGTATTGGGTGTGTTGGGGAGACAAGAGACTTTTTGTTATTTAGTTGCATGGTTGCTTGAGAGAGACCATCTTCATCCTAGGCCTCCCACGTATTGATAAACCTTAGGTCATCCACTGGAGGGAAATTTGCTACTGTCCTACAAACCTGTGTACTTGCAGGCCCAACAACGTCTACAAGAAGAAGGTTGTGTAGTAGACATCAAGCTCTTTTCTGGCGCCGTTGCCAGGGAGGTGAGTGCTTGAAGGTACATCTTTTGATCTTGCAATCGAATATTTTTGTTTCTTGTTTTAGCACTAGTTAGTCTATAAAAGAAAATTACAAAAAAATGGAATTGAGTTTGTCTCATACGCTTCACCTTTTTAATATCTTCCGTGAGTATGATGGAAAGGAAAATTGTGCCAAAGTGCTAGAAGAAGAAGTACATAGAATGCTTGGCATGAAATATGTGAATGATGAGCATGATTGCAATGTTGTTAGTATGAATTCCTTGAATATCCATGATGCTAATGATATGCAAGGCCACAAGGTTGGCGAAGCTATGTTTGATGAAGATGATATTTTTTGTCCCCCAAGCTTTGATAAGCAAATTTACTATGATGAAAGCATGCCTCCTATCTATGATGATTATTGTGATGACACGTATGCTTTAAAGAATAATGATAACCATGAAACTTGTCATCTTGATCTTAATTTTCAATCATAGGATAGTTATTTTGTTGAGTTTGCTCCCACTACTATTGATGAGAAGAATTTTGCTTATGTGGAGAGTAATAAAATTTCTATGCTTGTAGATCATGAAAATAATGCTTTAAGTGCTGGTTATATTGTTGAATTCATTCATGATGCTACTGAAAATTATTATGAGGGAGGAATATATGCTTGTAGGAATTGCAATAATGTCAAGTTTCCTCTCTATGTGCTGAAAATCCTGAAGCTATGCTTGTTTTACCTTCCTACGCTTGTTGATTATTGTTCCCATAAGTTGTTTGCTCAAAAAATCCCTATGCATAGGAAGTGGGTTAGGCTTAAATGTGCTAGTCATATGCTTTATGATGCTCCCGTTATGCTTCAATTCTTATCTTTTATGTGAGCATCATTGTCATCATCATGCCTAGCTAGAAAGGCATTAAAGAAAATCGCTTGTTGGGAGACAATCCAATATTTATCCTTACTGTTTTTGTGTGTCCACATGATTATGCTACTGTAGTAATCATGTTTTATAGCTTTTGTTTCAATAAAGTGCCAAGTAAGACCTTTAGGATAGCTTACGGTGATAGTTGTGTTGATCCTGCTAAAAATCAGAAACTTTTGCACCCAGTAAATTAGTTTTGTTAATTTACAGAAATGTGCTTCTGCTCTGATTCGTTTTGATCTGGATTGGTACACGAACTTATTAGGACTTCCTAATGTTTGAGGATTTTTGGAGTTCCATAAGTATACGTTTGATACAGATTACTACAGACTGTTCTGTTTTTGACAGATTCTGTTTTCTATGTGTTGTTCGCTTATTTTTATGAATCTATGAGTAGTATCGGAGGGTATGAACCATAGATAAGTTGGACTAAAGTATATATTACACCAATATGAATTTATAATGAGTTCATTACAGTACCTAAGTGGGTGTTTTATTTTCTTATACTAACGGAGCTTACGAGTTTTCTGTTGAGTTTTGTGTTGTGATGTTTTCAAGTTTTGGGTAAGGATTCGATGGACTATGGAATAAGGAGTGGCAACAGCCTAAGCTTGGGGATGCCCAAGGCACCCCAAGGTAATATTCAAGGATAACCAAGAGCCTAAGCTTGGGGATGCCCGGAAGGCATCCCCTCTTTCGTCTTCGTTCATCGGTAACTTTACTTGGAGCTATATTTTTATTCACCACATGATATGTGTTTTGCTTGGAGCGTCATTTACTTTTGTTAGTTTTTGCTTGATGTTAGTTATAATAATGTTTTGCATCTTTAGTTTCAATAAAGAAGTCAAGGATAGCCTTTGCCATGCTTATTTTGCTAGTATACATGTTGCTGTTTGAAAACAGAAAGTTTACCGCTGTTGCAAAAATTCCCTAGAAAAGTCAGAGAGTAGTATAATGTTGAATCTTTTTGCATATTGAGCTATGATAAATTTATTACTGTGGGAATTTTAGTTCATAATTTTTGGCGTTAGGGAAGTTTAATGAATCTTGCATTCTTTACAGACTGTAATGTTTTGGCAGATTGCTGTTATGTTTGCATTGTTTGCATATGTTTGCTTGTTTAATGATTCTATTTCAGGTTAGGAATATTAAATATGCAGAGGCATTTAGTATGCAATGTCGAATAATAATATTAGTGATTTGTTACAGTAGAAAATGTTAAGATTTTGCATTGGTTTATACTAACCTATCTCACGAGTTCTTGTTGAGTTTGGTGTGGATGAAGCTTTTGATAAAAAGAGAAACCATGATATGAGAGGAATTAAGAAGACACAAAATTTCAAGCTTGGGAATGCCCAAGGCACCCCAAGATAATATTTCAAGAAGTCTCAAGCATCTAAGCTTGGGGATGCCCCGGTAGGCATCCCACCTTTCTTCTTCAACAACTATCGGTTAGTATCAGTTGAGCCTAAGTTTTTGCTTCTTCACATGAGTTGTGCTATCCTTGCATTGTCATTTTATTTTGTTTTGCTTGCTGTTTGAATAACATACCAAGATCTGAAATTACTAATTGGAAGAGTCTTCACATAGTTGTATAATTATTCGACTACTCATTGATCTTCACTTATATCTTTCGGAGTAGTTTGTCATTTGCTCTAGTGCATCACTTATATATTTTAGAGCATGGTGGTAGTTTTATTTTTAAGAAATAGATGAACTCTCATGCTTCACTTATATTATTTTGAGAGTCTTAAATAGCATGGTAATTTTCTTAAAATCCCAATATGCTAAGCATAAAAGATTTGTAAGAATTCTTATGAGTGTGTTGAATACTAAGAAAAGTTTGATACTTGATAATTGTTTTGAGATATGGAGGTAGTGATATTAAAGTCATGCTAGTTGGATGATTATGAATTTAAAGAATTCTTGTGTTTAAGTTAGCAAGTCCCGTAGCATGCATGTATGGTTAAAGTTGTGTAACAAATTTGAAACATGAAGTGTACCTGGCTTGTGCATCCTTATGATTGGCGGTCGGGGACGAGCGATGGTCTTTTCCTACCAATCTACCCCCCTAGGAGCATGCACGTAGTACTTGGTTTTTGATTACTTCTAAATTTTTGCAATAAGTATATGAGTTCTTTTGACTAATGTTGAGTCCATGGATTATACGCACTTTCACATTTCCGCCATTGCTAGCCTCTTCGGTACCGTGCATTGCCCTTTCTCACCTTGAGAGTTGGTGCAAACTTCGCCGGTGCATCCAAACCCCGTGATACGATACACTCTATCACACATAAACCTCCTTATATCTTCCTCAAAACAGCAACCGTACCTACCTATCATGGCATTTCCATAGCCATTCCGAGATATATTGCCATGCAACTTCCATCATCATATTCATGACATACATTACTTTTGTCATGTTGCCTTGCATGATCATGTAGTTGACATCGTATTTGTGGCAAAGCACCATGCATTATTTTTCATACATGTCACTCTTGATTCATTGCACCGTCCCGGTACACCGCCGGAGGCATTCATATAGAGTCATATCTTGTTCTAAGTTTCAAGTTGTAATCCTTATGTTGTAATCAATAGAAGTGTGATGATCATCATTATTAGAGCATTGCCACAAAAAGGGAAGGCCAAAAAAAGGCAAAGGCACCCCCCCCAAAAAAAGAGGAGAAAATAAATAAAAAGGGCAATGCTACTATCTCTTTTTCGACACTTGTGCTTCAAAGTAGCACCTTGTTCTTCATGTAGTGAGTCTCATATATTGTGCGTCAAAGTAGCACCTTGTTCTTCATGTAGTGAGTCTCATAAGTTGTCTTTTTATACTAGTGGGAATTTTTCATTATAGAACTTGGCTTGTATATTCCTACGATGGGCTTCCTCAAATGCCCTAGGTCTTCGTGAGCAAGCAAGTTGGATGCACACCCACTAGTTTTCTTTTGTTGAGCATTCATTTATAGCTCTAGTGCATCCGTTGCATGGCAATCCCTACTCCTCATGTTGACATCAATTAATGGGCATCTCCATAGACCGTTGATTATCCTCGTCAATGTGAGACTTTCTCCTTTTTTGTCTTCTCCACACAATCCCCATCATCATATTCTATTCCACCAGTAGTGCTATATCTATGGCTCACGCTCATGTATTGCGTGAAGGTTGAAAAAGTTTGAGATTATTTAAGTATGAAACAATTGCTTGGCTTGTCATCGGGGGTATAGACGTTGGGAACATCTTTGTGTGACGAAAATGAAGCATAGCCTAACTATATGATTTTGTAGGGATGAACTTTCTTCTGCCATGTTATTTTGAGAAGACATGATTACTTTGATTAGTATGCTTGAAGTGTTACTGTTTCTTTTTATGTCAATATGAACTTTTGTCTTCAATCTTTCGGATCTGAATATTCATATCACAAGTAAGAAGAATTACATTGAAATTATGCCAACTAGCATTCTGTGATATCCTGGCTTATTAGGGATGATAGACTACTCATATCAATAAGGAATTCCTTCTTTTCCGGGATCCCATTCGGACAGAACTTCAAAGTTAAGCGTGCTCAGCTTGGAGTAGTTTCAGGATGGGTGACCGACCGGGAAGTTGCTCCGGTGCATTTAGTGAGGACAAAGTCGCAGAAAAGACTAGTATTGATCTGTGAGGCCGGTCTAGATCCCTCCAGAGTAACGACCACCGGCCGGTGTGTCCGGGCGTTACAAGTTGGTATCAGAGCCAGGTATGTGATATCCTGGCTTATTAGGGATGATAGACTACTCATATCAATAAGGAATTCCTTCTTTTCCGGGATCCCATTCGGACAGAACTTCAAAGTTAAGCGTGCTCAGCTTGGAGTAGTTTCAGGATGGGTGACCGACCGGGAAGTTGCTCCCGGGTGCGCACGAGTGAGGACAAAGTGCGCAGAAAAGACTAGTATTGATCTGTGAGGCCAGTCTAGAACCCTCCAGGAGTAACGACCACCAGCGGGTGTGTCCGGGGCGTTACACATTCCACATCAAAAATTATCTTTTTATCATTTACCTACTCGAGGACGAGCAGGAATTAAGCTTGGGGATGCTTGATATGTCTCCAACGTATCTATAATTTTTGATTGCTCCATGCTATATTATCTACTGTTTTGGGCAATATTGGGCTCTATTATCCACTTTTATATTATTTTTGGTACTAACCTATTAACCGGAGGCCCAGCCCAGATTTGTTGTTTTATGCCTATTTCAGTGTTTCGAGGAAAAGGAATATCAGACGGAGTCAAAACGGAACGAAATCAACTGGAGAAGTTATTTTTGGAAGGAAACCCACCGGATAGACTTGGACTCTACGTCAGAAGATACGACAACTAGGCACGAGGGTGGGGGGCGCGCCCACCCCCCTAGGGCACGCCCCTGCCTCGTGGGGCCCTCGAAGCTCCACCGATGTACCCCTTGCACCCATATATACCCACATATCGTAAAACTTCTAGAACAGAAGATATATTGGGAGTTCCGCCGCCGCAAGCCTCTGTAGCCACCAAAAACCTCTCGGGAGCCCTTCCCGGCACCCTGCCGGAGGGGGATCCCATCACCGGTGGCCATCTTCATCATCCCGGCGCTATCCATGACGAGGAGGGAGTAGTTCACCCTCGGGGCTGAGGGTATGTACTAGTAGCTATGTGTTTGATCTCTCTCTCTCTCTCTCTCTCTCTCTCTCTCGTGTTCTCTCTCGTGTTCCCTCTATGGCACAATCTTGATGTATCCCGAGCTTTGCTATTGTAGTTAGATCTTATGATGTTTCTCCCCCTCTACTCTCTTGTGATGAATTGAGTTTCCCCTTTGAAGTTATCTTATCGGACTTAGTCTTTTATGAGAACAGTTGATGTATGTCTTGCCGTGATTATCTGTGGTGACAATGGGTATCATGTGCCACTTGATGTATGTTTTGGTGATCAACTTGCCGGTTTCATGACATTGGGAACCTATGCATAGGGGTTGGCACACGTTCTTGACTCTCCGATAGAAACTTTGGGGCACTCTTTGAAGTACTTTGTGTTGGTTGGATGAATCCGAGATTGTGTGATGCATATCGTATAATCATGCCCACGGATACTTGAGGTGACAATGGAGTATCTAGGTGACATTAGGGTTTTGGTTGATTTGTGTCTTAAGGTGTTATTCTAGTACAAACTCTTTTATAGATTGATCCAAAAGAATAACTTTGAGGTGGTTTCGTACCCTACCATAATCTATACGTTTGTTCTTTGCTATTAGTGGCTTTGGACTGACTTTGTTGCATGTTGAGGGATTGTTATATGATCTATCTATGTTATTATTGTTGAGAGAACTTGCACTAGTGAAAGTATGAACCCTAGGCCTTGTTTCCTATCATTGCAATACCGTTTATGCTCACTTTTATCATTAGTTACCTTGCTGTTTTTGTTATTTCAGATTACAAAAACCTATATCTACTATCCATATTGCACTTGTATCACCATCTCTTCGCCGAACTAGTGCACCTATACAATTTACCATTGTATTGGGTGTGTTGGGGACACAAGAGACTTTTTGTTATTTGGTTGCAGGGTTGCTTGAGAGAGACCATCTTCATCCTACGCCTCCCACGGATTGATAAACCTTAGGTCATCCACTTGAGGGAAATTTTCTACTGTCCTACAAACCTGTGCACTTGCAGGCCCAACAACGTCTACAAGAAGAAGGTTGTGTAGTAGACATCAAGCTCTTTTCTGGCGCCGTTGCCGGGGAGGTGAGTGCTTGAAGGTATATCTTTAGATCTTGCAATTGAATATTTTTGTTTCTTGTTTTAGCACTAGTTAGTCTATAAAATAAAATTACAAAAAATAGAATTGAGTTTTTCTCATATGCTTCACCTTTTTAATATCTTTCGTGAGTATGATGGAAAGGAAAATTGTGCCAAAGTGCTAGAAGAAGAATTACATAGAATGCTTGGCATGAAATATGTGAATGATGAGCATGATTGCAATGTTGTTACTATGAATTCCTTGAATATCCATGATGCTAATGATATGCAAGGCCACAAGCTTGGGGAAGCTATGTTTGAGGAAGATGATATTTTTTGTCCCCCAAGCTTTGATGAGCAAATTTACTATGATGAAAGCATGCCTCCTATCTATGATGATTATTGTGATGACACGTATGCTTTAAAGAATAATGATAACCATGAAACTTGTCCTCTTGATCTTAATTTTCAATCATATGATAGTTATTTTGTTGAGTTTGCTCCCACTACTATTTATGAGAAGAATTTTGCTTATGTGGAGAGTAATAAAATTTCTATGCTTGTAGATCATGAAAAGAATGCTTTAGGTGCTGGTTATATTGTTGAATTCATTCATGATGCTACTGAAAATTATTATGAGGGAGGAATATATGCTTGTAGGAATTGCAATAATGTCGAGTTTCCTCTCTATGTGCTGAAAATCTTGAAGCTATGCTTGTTTTACCTTCCTATGCTTGTTTATTATTGTTCCCATAAGTTGTTTGCTCATAAAATCCCTATGCATAGGAAGTGGGTTAGGCTTAAATGTGCTAGTCATATGCTTCATGATGCTCCCGTTATGCTTCAATTCTTATCTTTTATGTGAGCATCATTGTCATCATCATGCCTAGCTAGAAAGGCATTAAAGAAAATCGCTTGTTGGGAGACAACCCAATATTTATCCTTACTGTTTTTGTGTGTCCACATGATTATGCTACTGTAGTAATCATGTTTTATAGCTTTTGTTTCAATAAAGTGCCAAGTAAGACCTTTAGGATAGCTTACGATGATAGTTGTGTTGATCCTGCTGAAAATCAGAAACTTTTGCACCTAGTAAATTAGTTTTGTTAATTCACAGAAACGTGCTTCTGATCTGATTCTTTTTGCTCTGCATTGGTACAAGAATTTCTTAGGACTTCCTAATTTGGCACGATCTTGATGTATACCGAGCTTTGCTATTGTAGTTGGATCTTATGATGTTTCTCCCCCTCTACTCCCTTGTGATGAATTGAGTTTCCCCTTTGAAGTTATCTTATCGGATTGAGTCTTTTATGAGAACACTTGATGTATGTCTTGCCGTGATTATCTGTGGTGACAATGGGATGTCATGTGCCACTTGATGTATGTTTTGGTGATCAACTTGCGGGTTTCATGACATTGGGAACCTATGCATAGGGGTTGGCACACGTTCTTGACTCTCCGATAGAAACTTTGGGGCACTCTTTGAAGTACTTTGTGTTGGTTGGATGAATCTGAGATTGTGTGATGCATATCGTATAATCATGCCCACGGATACTTGAGGTGACAATGTAGTATCTAGGTGAAATTAGGGTTTTGGTTGATTTGTGTCTTAAGGTGTTATTCTAGTACGAACTCTTTTATAGATTGATCTGAAAGAATAACTTTGAGGTGGTTTCATACCCAACCATAATCTCTACGTTTGTTCTTCGCTATTAGTTTCTTTGGAGTGACTCTTTGTTGCATGTTGAGGGATTGTTATATGATCTATATATGTTATTATTGTTGAGAGAACTTGCACTAGTGAAAGTATGAACCCTAGGCCTTGTTTCCTATCATTGCAATACCGTTTACGCTCACTTTTATCATTAGTTACCTTGTTGTTTTTATTATTTCAGATTACAAAAACCTATATCTACTATCCATATTGCACTTGTATTGCCATCTCTTCGCCGAACTAGTGCACCTATACAATTTACCATTGTATTGGGTGTGTTGGGGACACAAGAGACTTTTTGTTATTTGGTTGCAGGGTTGCTTGAGAGAGACCATCTTCATCCTACGCCTCCCATGGATTGATAAACCTTAGGTCATCCACTTGAGGCAAATTTGCTACTGTCCTACAAACCTGTGCACTTGCAGGCCCAACAACGTCTACAAGAAGAAGGTTGTGTAGTAGACATCAGCCAACATGGGCCTTAGGAGAGAGGGGAGCCAGCCCACAAGGCGTGGCCATGCCCCTCCCATAGGGAGTCCGAATTGGACTAGGGGAGGGGGTGTGCCCTCCTTTCCTTCTCTGATTCCCTCTCCCTTCCCCTTTTCCCCTCTGGAAAGAAGGAAAAAAAGGGGGGGGCTGAATCTTACTAGGAGTGGAGTCCTAGTAGGAGTCCCCCCATGGCGCGCGCCCCTGGTGGCCGGCCTCCTCCCGCCTCCTTTATATATGGGGGCAGGGGGCACCCCAAAGACACAACAATTGTCCTAGCCGTGTGCGGTGCCCCCGTCCACCGTTTACTCCTCCGATAGTATCATTGTAGTGCTTAGGCGAAGCCCTGCACGGATCACATCACCAACACCATCATCACGCCGTCGTGCCGACGGAACTCATCAACTCCATAGACACTCTACTGGTCCAAGAGTTCGAGGGACGTCATCAAGCTAAACGTGTGCAGAACTCGTAGGTGTCATACATTCGGTACTTGATCGGTTGACTCGAGAAGATGTTCGACTACATCAACCGCGTTAAGTTAACTCTTCCACTTTCGGTCTACAAGGGTACGTGAACGCACTCTCCCCCTCTCGTTGCTATGCATCTCCAAGATAGATCTTGTGTGAGCGTAGGAATGTTTTTGAAATTGCATGCTACGTTTCCAACAGTGGCATCCGAGCCAGGTCTATGCGTAGATGATATGCACGAGTAGAACACAAAGAGTTGTGGGCGGTGATCGTCATACTACTTACCACCATTGTCTTATTTTGATTCGGCAGTATTGTTGGATGAGGCGGCCCGAACCAACCTTACATGACCGCGTTCATGAGACCGGTTCCACCGACAGACATGCAACTAGTTTTGCATAAAGGTGGCTGGCAGGTGTTTGTTTCTCCAGCTTTAGTTGAATCTAATTTGACTGCGGCCGGTCCTTGTGAAGGTTAAAACAGCAAACTTGACAAATCACCGTTGTGGTTTTTGTGCCGTAGGTATGTACGGTTCATGCTAGCAGCCTTTAGCAGCCACGTAAAACTTGCAACAAACAAAGTAGATGACATCTAACTTGTTTTTGCAGGGCATGTTGTGATGTGATATGGTCAAGGCATGATGTGATATAAAGATGTTATATGCGATGATCATGTTTTGTTAAAGTTATCGGCAACTGGTAGGAGCCATATGGTTGTCGCTTTATTGTATGAAATACAAACGCTATGTAATTGCTTTACTTTATCACTAAGCGGTAGCGATAGTCGTAGAAGCAATGGTTGGCGAGACAACCACGATGCTACGATGGAGATCAAGGTGTCAAGCCGGTGACGATGGAGATCATGACGTTGCTTTGGTGATGGAGATCAAAAGCACAAAATGATGATGGCCATATCATGTCACATATTTTGATTGCATGTGATGTTTATCTTTTATGCATCTTATTTTGCTTAGTACGGCGGTAGCATTATAAGATGGTCCCTTACTAAAATTTCAAGGTATAAGTATTCCCCCCGAGTATGCACCATTGCGAAAGTTCTTCGTGCTGAGACACCACGTGATGATCGGGTGTGATAAGTTCTACATTCAAATACAACGGGTGTAAGCCAGTTTTACACATGCAGAATACTCGGGTTAAACTTGACGAGCCTAGCATATACAGATATGGCCTCGGAACACTGGAGACCACAAGGTCGAATGTGAATCATGTAGTAGATGATCAACATAGTGATGTTCACCATTGAAGACTACTCCATCTCACGTGATGATCGGACATGGTTTAGTTGATTTGGATCACGTATCATTTAGATGACTAGAGGGATGTCTATCTAAGTGGGAGTTCTTAAGTAATATGATTAATTGAACTTTAATTTATCATGAACTTAGTCCTGATAGTATTTGCAAATTATGTTGTAGATCAATAGCTCGCGCTGTAGCTTCCCTATGTTTTTTGATATGTTCCTACAGAAAACTAAGTTGAAAGATGATAGTGGCAATGATGCGGACTGGGTCCGTGATCTGAGGATTATCCTCATTGCTGCACAGAAGAATTATGTCCTTGATGCACCGCTAGGTGATAGACCTATTGCAGGAGTAGGTGCAAACATTATGAACGTTTGGCTAGCTCAGATGACTACTTGACAGTTTAGTGCACCATGATTTACGGCTTAGAACTGGGACTTCAAAAATGTTTTGAACGCAGCGGAGCATATGAGATGTTCCAAGAGCTAAAATTGGTATTTCAGACTCATGCCCGTGTTGAGAGGTATGATACCTCTGACAAGTACTTCGCCTAAAATATGGAGGAGAATAGCTCAGCTAGTGAGCATGCTCTCAGAATGTCTGGGGTACTACAATCGCTTGAATCAAGTGGGAGTTAATCTTCCAGATAAGGTAGTGATTGACAGAGTTCTCTAGTCACCATCACCAAGTTGCTGGAACTTCGTGATGAACTATAATATGCAAGGGATGACGAAAGCGATTCCTGAGCTCTCCGTGATGCTGAAATCGACGAATGTAGAAATCAAGAAAAAGCATCAAGTGTGGATGATTAAACAAGACCACTAGTTTCAAGAAAAGGGAAAAGGGAAAGAAAGGGAACTTCAAGAAGAATGACAAGCAAGTTGTCACTTCTATGAAGAAGCCCAAAGCTGGACCTAAGCCTGAAACTGAGTGCTTCTACTACAAAGGAAATGGTCACTGGAAGCGGAACTACCCCAAATATTTGGCAGATAATAAGGATGGCAAAGTGAACAAAGGTATATTTGATATACATGTTATTGATGTGTACCTTACTAGTGCTCGTAGTAGCCCCTGGGTATTTGATACCTGTTCAGTTGCTAAGATTAGTAACTCAAAACAGGAGTTGCAGAATAAGAAGAGACTAGTTGCGGGTGAAGTGACGATGTCTGTCGGAAGTGGTTCCAAGATTGATATGATCATCATCGCACACTCCCTATACTTTTGGATTTGGTGTTGAACCTAACTAAATGTTATTTGATGTTTGCGTTGAGCATGAATATGATTAGATCATGTTTATTGCAATATGGTTATTTGACAGAGAATAATTGTTATTCTATTTACATGAATAAAACCTTTTATGGTCATACACCCAATGTTAATGGTTTATTGAATCTCGATCATAGTGATACACATATTTATAATATTGATGCCAAAAGATGCAAAATTGATAATGATAGTGCAACTTATTTGTGGCACTGTCCGTTTGGATCATATCGGTATAAAGCGCATGAAGAAACTCCATGCAGATGGACTTTTGGAATCACTTGATTATGAATCATTTGACACTTGCGAACCATGTCTTATGGGCAGGATGACTAAAACTCCGTTCTCCGGAACAATGGGACGAGCTAGTGACTTATTGGAAATAGTACATACCGATGTATGCGGTGCAATGAGTGTTGACGCTTGTGGCAGGTATCGTTATTTTCTGATATTCACAGATGATTTAAGAAGATATGGGTATATCTACTTAATGAAACACAAGTCTGAAACATTTGAAAAGTGCAAAGATTTTCAGTGTGAAGTGGAGAATCATCGTAACAAGAAAATAAAGTTTCTACGATCTGATCATGGAGGAGAATTTTGAGTTACGAGTTTGGCCTTCATTTAAAACAATGTGGAATAGTTTCACAAGCTCATGCCACCTGGAACACCACAGTGTAATGGTGCGTCCGAACATTGTAACCGCACTTTATTAGATATGGTGCGATCTATGATGTCTCTTACCGATTTACCACTATCGTTTTGGGGTTATGCATTAGAAGACAGCTGTATTCACGTTAAACAGGGCACCGTCAAATTTCGTTGACGACACCGTATGAACTAAGGTTTGGCAACAAACCTAAGATGTCGTTTCTTAAAGTTTGGGGATGCGATGCTTATGTCAAAAGGCTTCAGCCTAATAAGCTCGAACCCAAATCAGAGAAGTGTGTCTTGATAGGATACCCAAAAAGAAACTATTGGGTACACCTTCTACCACAGATCCGAACGCAAGATCTTTGTTGCCAAGAATGGAAACTTTCTAGAGAAGGAGTTTCTCTCGAAAGAAGTGACTGGGAGGAAAGTAGAACTTGATGAGGTAATTGTACCTTCTCTCAATTTGGAAAAGTAACCCATCCGAGAAATTTTTCTGTGATGCCTACACCAACTAGAGAGGAAGCTAATGATAATGATCATGAAACTTCAGATCAAGTTGCTACCAAACCTCATAGGTCAACCAGAGCACGATTCGCACCAGAGTGCCATGGTAATCCTGTTCTGGAAGTCATGTTACTTGACCATGACGAACCTACGGACTATGAAGAAGCTATGATGAGCCCAGATTCCGACAGATGGCTTGAGGCCATGAAATTTGAGATAGGATCCATGTATGAGAACAAAGTGTGGACTTTGGTGGACTTGCCCGATGATCGGCAAGCCATTGAGAATAAATGGATCTTCAAGAGGAAGACAAATGCTGATGGTAGTGTTACTATCTATAAAGCTCGACTAGTCGCAAAAGGTTATCGACAAGTTCAAGGTGTTGACTACAATGAGATTTTCTCAACCATAGCGATGCTTAAGTCCGTCCGAATCATGTTAGCAATTGCCATATTTTGTGAAATCTAGCAAATGGATCAAAACTGCATTCCTTAAATGGATATCTCTAAGGAGAGTTGTATATGATGCAAACAGAAGGTTTTGTCGATCCTAAAGGTGCTAACAAGGTGTGCAAGCTCCAGCGATCCATCTATGGACTGGTGCAAGCTTCTCGAAGTTGGACTATACACTTTGATGAGTTGATCAAAGCATATGGTTTTATACAAACTTACAGTGAAGCCTGTATTTACAAGAAAGTGAGCGGGATCACTACAGCCTTTCTGATACGTATATGAATGACATATTGTTGATTGGAAATGATGTAGAATTTTCTGGAAAGCATAAAGGAGAGTTTGAAAGGAGTTTTTCAAAGAAAGACATCGGTGAAGCCGCTTACATATTGGGCATCAAGATCTTTAGAGATAGATCAAGATGCTTGATACAATTTTTCAATGAGTACATACCTTGACAAGATTTTCAACGAGTTCAAAATGGATAAGTCAAAAAGTGGTTCTTGCCTGTAGTACAAGGTGTAAATTTGAGTAAGACTCAAAGCCCGACCACGGCAGTAGATAGAAAGAGAATTAAATTCATTCCCTATTACTTAGTCATATGTTCTATAAACTATGCCATGCTATGTACCAGACTAGTTGTGTGACTTGCTATGAGTTTGGCAAGGGGGTATGATAGTGATCCAGGAGTGGATCACTGGACAGTGGTCAAAGTTACCCTTAATTACCTAAGAGGACTAAGGAAATATTTCTTGGTTATGGAGGTGATATAGAGTTCATCGTAAAGAGTTACGTTGATGCAAGCTTTTATGCCAATCCGGATGACTCTCTCAATCTGGATACATATTTAAAGTGGGAGCAATTAGCTAGAGTAGCTCCATGCAGAGCATTGTAGACATAGAAAATTTGCAAAATACATACGACTTTGAATGTAGCAGACCCATTGACTAATTCTCTCACGAGCAAAACATGATCACACCTTAGTACTCTTTGGGTGTTAATCACATAGCGATGTGAACTAGATTATTGACTCTAGTAAACCCTTTGGGTGTTGGTCACATGGTGATGTGAACTATGGGTGTTAATCACATACATATGTGAACCATTGGTGTTAAATCACATGGCGATGTGAACTAGATTATTGACTCTAGTGCAAGTGGGAGACTGAAGGAAATATGCCCTAGAGGCAATAATAAAGTTGTTATTTTATATTTCCTTACTTCATGATAAATATTTATTATTCATGCTAGAATTTTATTAACCGGAAACTTGATACATGTGTGAATACATAGACAAAACACCATGTCCCTAGTATGCCTCTACTAGACTAGCTCATTGATCAAAGATGATTAAGTTTCCTTGCCGTGGACATGAGTTGTCATTTGATAACTGGATCACATCATTAGTGGAATGATGTGATGGACAAGACCCATCCGTTAGCTTAGCATAATGATCGTTCAGTTTTATTGCTACTGCTTTCTTCGTGTCAAATATATATTCCTCCGACTATGAGATTATGCAACTCCCGGACACCGGAGGAATGCCTCATGTGCTATCAAACATTACAAAGTAATTGGGTGATTATAAATATGCTCTCCAGGTATCTCCAAAGGTGTTTGTTGGGTTGGCATAGATCGAGCTTAGAATTTGTCACTCCCAATATCGGAGAGGTATCTCTGGGCCCTCTCGGTAATGTACATCATATGAAGCCTTGCAAGCAATGTGACTAATGAGTTAGTTATGGGATGATGCACTACAGAAAGAGTAAAGAGACTTGCCGATAAAAAGATTGAACTAGGTACGAAGATATAGATGATCGAATCTCGGGCAAGTAATATACCGATGACAAAGGGAACCGATAAACATCTTCGTAGAATATGTGGGAACCAATATGAGCATCCAGGTTCCGCTATTGGTTATTGACCGGAGAGGTGTCTCGATCATGTCTACATAGTTCTCTAACCTGTAGGGTCCACACGCTTAACGTTCGATGACGATTGGTATTATATGAGTTATGTGTTTTGGTGACCGAAGGTTGTTCGGAGTCCCATATGAGATCACAGACATGACGAGGAGTCTCGAAATGGCCGAGAGGTAAAGATTGATATATTGGAAGGTTACATTCGGACACCGGAATGGTTTCGGGAAGTTTCGGATGTTTTTCGGAGTACTAGGAGGTTACCGGAACCCCCCGAGGAAGTAATGGGCCAACATGGGCATAGGAGCAAGGGGAGCCAGCCCACAAGGGTTGGCCAGGCCCCCTTCCCATGGGGAGTCCAAATTGGACTAGGGGAGGGGGTGTGCCCCCCTTTCCTTCTCCGGTTCCCTCTCCCTTCCCCCTTTTCCCTCCGGAAAGAAGGAAAGGGGGAGGGGGGGCGAATCCTACTAGGACTGGAGTCATAGTAGGACCCCCCATGGCACGCGCCCCTGGTGGCCGGCCTCCTCCCCCTCCTTTATATACAGGGGCAGGGGCACCCCAAAGACACAACAATTGTCTTAGCCGTGTGCCAGGCCCCCCTCCACCGTTTACTCATCCGATAGTATCATCGTAGTGCTTAGGCGAAGCCTTGCGCGGATCACATCACCAACACCGTCATCACGCCGTCGTGCTGACGGAACTCATCAAATGCATCGACACTCTGCTGGATCAAGAGTTCGAGGGACATCATCAAGCTGAACATTTGCAGAACTCGGAGGTGCCGTACGTTCGGTACTTGATCGGTTGACTCGAGAAGACATTCGACTACCTCAACCGCGTTAATTTAATGCTTCTGCTTTCGGTCACGAGGGTACGTGGACACACTCTTCCCCTCTCGTTGCTATGCATCTCCTAGATAGATCTTGCATGAGCGTAGGAAAAGTTTTGAAATTGCATTTGATGTTTCCCAACAAAAACTGCACCACTCCTCTCAAAGAAACATTTGTGCGACAAGGGCACAAGGAGAAAGGTAAGTTTGTGAGTGGGAAGGCCACAAGGGTCCTGTCCAGTCTCAAAAAACCAAAAGAGTTCATGTCCCCATCCTATGTACTTTGTAAAACTAAGGATGGAGAAGTTTATGCGAAATTTGTTGCTCCTCGTAATGTATTCCAGCTTTATGCTATTTGGGTCCCTAAGACCCTTGTGACTAACTTGGGAGGTCCCATTGTAAAAGGGGTGCCTCTAACCAAGTCATAAATTGTGTGTAGGTTGCTTTCTCTGGTGGAGTCAAATGGGTGATCGATAGTGGATGTACCAACCATATGACCGGAGATAGCAAATTTCTTTATGATTTCATGGAAGCTATTCAACCATTTATGAGCATTGTGTTTGGTGGAGGATCAAAAGGATAGGTACTTGGGTTGGGAAAGGTGGCTAACACAAATGACATGTCTCTTGCAAATGTCATGCTTGTCCAATCCCTTAAATGCCATTTACTTTCTGTTCATCAATTGGCTTTTGTTGGTTACGATGCACTATTTTGACTAACAGATGTGAAAGTCTTTAAGAGAGATACTCTCAAAGTGGCCTTTGTTGGAGAGTTGGATGGCAACCTTTACACGGTTGATTTCTCGAAAGAGAGCACATTCGATGCAACTTGTCTAATGGGCAAGGATGACAAGGGGTGGCTATGGCATCGCCGGCTAGCCCATGTCGGCATGAGAAATCTTCAAGATCTCTTAAAGGGTAATCACATACTTGGACTATCCAATGTCTATTTTGAGAAAGATTGTGTGTGTAGTGCATGCATAGCCGGGAAGCAACATCAATCAAAGCACCCACCCAAGAATATTGTATCCACTTCAAGGCCTTTCGAGCTCCTTCATTTGGATGTTTTTGGGCCTTCTTCATGGGATAGTCTTGGTGGGAAAAAGTATGGACTTGTCATTGTTGATGATTACTCAAGATATACATGGGTGTTTTTCCTCAAGTCCAAGGACGAGACGAAGATCACTTTCATTGATTTTGCCAAGCAAGCACAACACAAGTTTGACAAAGGAATCTTGGCAATAAGAAGTGATAATGGCTCCGAGTTCAAGAACTACACCTTGGAAGAATTCCTTAGTGATGAAGGAATTGAACATCAATATTCCGCACCATACACTCCTCCACAAAATGGTGTAGCCGAAAGGAAGAATCCTACACTTATGGAGATGGCAAGGTCCATGTTGGATGAATATAAGTCACCACATAGTTTTTGGGTCGAGGATGTCAACACCGCATGCGGTGCATCAAACCGGATCTTCCTCCGCACAACTGGAAAAGACTCCATATGAGCTCCTAACCGGGAACAAGCTAAATGTCAAGTACTTTCGTGTATTTGGGTGCAAATGTTTCATCCTCAACAAAAGGGAACTGTTAGGAAAATTTCAATCCAAAACAATTGAGGGCATATTTGTTGGCTATGGATCAAACGCTCACGCCTATAGAGTCTACAACAGATCTAATGGATGTGTTGTACAAACTTGTGACGTGGTGTTTGATGAATTTAATGGCTCCCATGGGGAGCAAGTTGATCTAAGTGATGTAGGTGAAGAAGATTCTTCTCAAGATATTTTGACCATGGGTGGTTGTGCTCTTCTTCCAATGGAACAAGAACCTCATGATGATGAAGAAGAAGATGGAAGTTTCACACATCATCAAACCACTTAAACACCCATACCACCACAAGCTCCTATTGCGCAGCCAATGTTCGTAGTTCAAGTACAAGAAGAAGATCAAGTCCCTCACCATGATCATCTTCAAGAGCAAGATCATCACCAAGAACAAGAACAAGAAACTACAATCAGTTGATGAACCTCAACAAATGCAATATGAAGAAGAAGATCTTCCACCACACATTAATGATCCATATGTTGAGGATGTGGATAATGGACATGAAGTTGAACCTCATGAAACCCTAACCTCCATCATGCCCCGTTGTAACATCCCAAATTTCCAATTCGGAATGTTATACATTAGATCATCATTGCATATCATATTTGATTGCATTTTTGGTTGATCCAGAAATTCTACGCAACTCAAGGACCCGCGGAGAGAGTTGGGAATTTCGTTATTTTCATATTTGAGTTTTCTCAAATTTTGAAAAGAGGATCGTTTGGTTTTAATTATTTTTCTCTTCGAATATTTCCAATATGAAAATAAAAGAGAGGGGATAAAATGACTTCCCCGAAATAAAGAAATATTGAAGGGAAAATATTAAAATCAAATAGGTAATTTATTCGGAGTTTTATCGCTATTTTATTTGAATTAGGAAAAAAGTGTGTTTTTAAAAATTGCATTAGAGGCCCAAATAAATGTTCACTTTGTCCGATATATTTTTCGAGGACGGGGAAAATTTATTTCAGGATTTTTGGAGTCCGTTTAGTATTTCTTTTAATCATTTCTCTGCGTGTCGGAATTATTTAAAAAAAAGTCAAACCGACCTACGGGCCTGGGCGACCCGGACTTCCCCGCCGGCCTGGCCTTATAAGCCGCCCCTGCACCGCAACCCACCCCGCCGCTACCGCCGAAACCCTAGCCCCGCCTCGACCCGCCTTGACCGCCCATGCCGCTTCTTGTCGCCTCATTGCTTGCAGTCAAAGCGCCGCCGCCGCCGCTCGCCGTCACCCTGCGGTATGTCTTGAGCTTGCGTTGGTTTTCCTCTAAGAGGAGGGGGTGATGCAGCAAAGTGCAGCATAAGTATTTCCCTTAGTTTTGAGAACCAAGGTATCAATCCAGTAGGAGGCTCCTCAAAAGTCCCACGCACCTACACAAACAAACTGAGAACTCGCAACCAACGCAATAAAGGGGTTGTCAATCCCTTCACGGCCACTTGCGGAAGTGAGATCTAATAAATATAGTATGATAAGATAAATGTATTTTTGGCATTTTGTAATATAGATGTAAAAAGTAAAGATGCAAATAAAGGTAGATTGAAAGCAAATATTATAAGAGATAGACCTGGGGGCCATAGGTTTCACTAGAGGCTTCTCTCAAGATAGCATAAGTATTACGGTGGGTGAACAAATTATTGTCGAGCAATTGATAGAAAAGCGCATAGTTATGAGATTATCTAGGCATGATCATGTATATAGGAATCACGTCCATAACAAGTAGACCGACTCACTGCATCTACTATCATTACTCCACACATTGACCGACTCCTGCTGCATCTAGAGTATTAAGTTCATAAGAACAGAGTAACGCATTAAGCAAGATGACATGATGTAGAGGATAAACTCATGCAATATGATATAAACCCCATCTTGTTATCCTCGATGGCAAAAATACAATCGTGTCTTGCAACCCTTTACATCCTTTGGTAAGAACACCGCCAGATTGAACCCAAAGCTAAGCACTTCTCCCATGGCAAGAAAGACCAATCTAGTAGGCCAAACCAAACTGATAATTCGAAGAGACTTGCAAAGATAACTCAATCATACATAAAATAATTCAGAGATGATTCAAATATTATTCATAGATAAACTTGATCATAAACCCACAATTCATCGGATCTCGACAAACACACCGTAAAAAGAGTTTACATCGAATAGATCTCCACAAGAGAGGGGGAGAACATTGTATTGAGATCCAAAAAGAGAGAAGAAGCCATCTAGCTAATAACTATGGACCCGTGGGTCTGTGGTAAACTACTCACAACTCATCGGAGGGCAAGGATGTTGATGTAGAGGCCCTCCGTGGTTGATTCCCCTCTGGCAGAGTGCGTGAAGGCTCCAAGATGGGATCTCGCGGATCTGAAGGTTCTGGCGGTGGAAATTGTGTTTCGTGGTGCTCTGGATGTTTTCGAGTGCGTGGGTATATATAGGAGGAAGAAATACGTCGGTGGCATGAGGCCCACGAGACAGGGGGCGCGCCATACAGGGGGGAGGGGCGTGGCCCCCTATCTCGTGGGGCCCTCGGAAGCTTCTTGACTTACACTCCAAGCTCTCCGGATCACGTTTGTTCCAAAAATCACGCTCCCGAAGGTTTCATTCTGTTTGGACTCCGTTTGATATTCCTTTTCTTCAAAATACTGAGATAAGCAAAAAAACAGCAATATGGGCTGGGCCTTTGGTTAGTAGGTTAGTCCCAAAAATGATATAAATGTGTAAAATAAATCCCATAAACATCCAAAAGGGGTAATATAATAGCATGGACAATAAAAAATTATAGATACGTTGGAGACGTATCAATCATCCCCAAGCTTAATTCCTGCTCGTCCTCGAGTAGGTAAATGATAAAAAGGGAATTTTTGATGTGGAATGCTACCTAGCATAATTCATAATGTAATTTTCTTTATTGTGGCATGAATGTTCAGATCCAAATGAATACAAAATAAAAGTTCATATTGACATAAGAAATAGTAATACTTCAAGCATACTAATCAAAGTAATCATGTCTTCTCGAAATAACATGGCTAAAGAAAGTTATCCCTACAAAATCATATAGTCTGGCTATGCTCTATCTTCATCACACAAAGTATTTAATCATGCACAACCAATGACAAGCCAAGCAATTGTTTCATACTTTAATAATCTCAAACATTTTCAACTTTCACGGAATACATGAGCGTGAGCCATGGACATAACACTATATGTGGAATAGAAGGGTGGTTGTGGAGAAGACAAAAAGGAGAAGATAGTCTCACATCAGCTAGGCGTATCAACGGGCTATGGAGATGCCCATTAATAGATATCAATGTGAGTGAGTAGGGATTGCCATGCAACGGATGCACATAGAGCTATAAATATATGAAAGCTCAACAAAAGAAACTAAGTGGGGTGCATCCAACTTGCTTGCTCACGAAGACCTAGGGCACTTTTGAGGAAGCCCATCATTGGAATATACAAGCCAAGTTCTATAACGAAAAATTCCCACTAGTATATGAAAGTGACAACATATGAGACTCTCTATCATGAAGATCATGGTGCTATTTTGAAGCACAAGTGTGGAAAAAGAGATATTAGCATTGTCCCTTCTCTCTTTTTATTTTTTTATTTTTTCCTTTGGCCTTCCTTTTTTTTTCTTTTTGGTCTTTCTCTTTTCTTCTTTATTTTCTTTTTGTAAAGTCCGAAGTCTCATCCCGACTTGTGGGGGAATCATAGTCTTCATCATCCTTTCCTCACTAGGACAATGCTCTAATAATGAAGATCATCACACTTTTATGGATTTGCAACTCAAAGCTAGAACAAGATATGACTCTATATGAATGCCTCCGGTGGTGTGCCGGGATATGCAATGAATCAAGAGCGACATGTATGAAAGTTATGAAGGTGGCCTTGCCACAAATACAATGTCAACTACATGATCATGCAAAAAGTAATATGACAAAAGTAATGCGTGTCATATGAACGGAACGGTGGAAAGTTGCATGGCAATATATCTCGGAATGGCTATGGAAATGCCATAATAGGTAGGTATGGTGGCTGTTTTGAGGAAGGTAAATGGTGGGTGTATGGTACCGGCGAAAGTTGCGCGGTACAAGAGAGGCTAGCAATGGTGGAAGGGTGAAAGAGTGCGTATAATCCATGGACTCAACATTAATCAAGAGAACTCATATACTTGTTGCAAAAATTTAGAAGTCATCAAAAACCAAAGCACTACACGCATGATCCTAGGGGGATAGATTGGTAGGAAAAGACCATCGCTCGTCCCCGACCGCCAGTCATAAGGAAGATAATCAATAAATAAAATTGTGCTCCAACTTCATCACAAAGCGGTTCACCATACGTGCATGCTACGAGAATCACAAACTTCAACACAAGCATTCTTTAAATTCATAATCACCCAACTAGCATGACTTTAATATCACTACCTCCATATCTCAAAACAATTATCAAGCATTAAATTGATCATAGCATCCAAGTCACTTTCTATGATAGTTTTTATTATACCCAACTTGGATGCTCATCATTCTAGGACCAACTTTATGATCATAGCAAATACCATGATGTTCTAAAAGACTCTCAAAATAATATAAGTGAAGCATGAGATACTAGCAATTTCTTCAAAATTAAGACACCACCGTGCTCTAAAAGATATAAGTGAAGCACATAGAGTATTCTAGCAAATTCTAATCAAATAGGCTTCTCCCAAAAGGTGTGTACAGCAAGGATGATTGTGGTAAACTAAAAAGAAAATACTAATATAATACACGACGCTCCAGGAAAAACACATATCATGTGGCCAATAAAAATATAGCTCCAAGTAAAGTTACCAATGAACAAAGACGAAAGAGGGGATGCCTTCCCGAGGCATCCCCAAGCTTAGGATTTTGGCTATCCTTGAATATCTTGTGGTGCCATGGGCATCCCCAAGCTTAGGCTCTTGCCACTCCTTATTCCATAGTCCATAAAAGCTTTACCCAAAACTTGAAAACTTCACAACACAAAAAATCTTATAAGCTCCGTTAGTGAAAGAAAACAAAACCACCACATAAGGTACTACAATGAACTCATTCTTTATTTAATTTGGTGTTAAACCTACTGTATTCCAACTTCTTTATGGTTCATAGACTGAATTACTAGCCATAGATGCATTGGAATAAGCAAACAACACACGAAAAACAGAATCTGTCAAAAACAGAACAGTCTGTAGAAATCTGTAACTAACGCAAACTTCTGGAACTCTAAAAATCCTACGAAAATAGTAAGTCCTGGAAAATTTCTTTATTGAACAGCATCAAGAAGAATCAATGCAAAATCACATTCCTGTGATTTAACAAAATTATATTGGTGCGCGCAAAGTTTCTGTTTTTCAGCAGAATCAAATCAACTATCATCGTAGGTTATCTTATAGGTTCTACTTGGCACAAACACTAATTAAAAGATAAAAACACATATAAACAGAAGGTAGATGCAAGATTTATTACTAAACAGGAGCAAAAACAAAAACATAAAGAAAATCGGGTTGCCTCCCAACTAGCGCTATTATTTAACGCCCCTAGCTAGGCATAAAAGCAAGGATAGATCTAACGAGTGCCGTCTTTGGCACTAAATTCATAAGTAGCACACATGATAGATTCATAAGGTAATTTGACTTTCTTTCTTGGAAAGTGCTCCATGCCTTTCTTTAAAGGAAATTGGAATCTAATGTTCCCTTCCTTCATATCAATAATCGTACCAATCGTTCTAAGGAAAGGTCTACCAAGAATAATAGGGCAAGAAAGATTGCAATCTATATCAAGAATGATAAAATCTATGGGCACCAAGTTTCTATTTGCAATGATAAGAACATCATTGATCCTTCCCATAGGCTTTTTAATGGTGGAATCCGCAAGGTGCAAATTTAAAGAGCAATCATCAAGATCATGGAAACCTAGAATATCACATAAAGTTTTCGGAATCGTGGAAACACTAGCACCCAAATCACACAAAGCAAAACACTCATAATCGTTAATTTTAATCTTTATAGTAGGTTCCCACTCATAATTAAGTTTTCTAGGTATAGAAACTTCCAAATTAAGTTTTTCATCATAAGATTGCATCAAGGCATCAACAATATGTTTGGTAAAAGCTTTGCTTTGACTATAAGCATGAGGAGAATTAACAACGGATTGCAACAAGGAAATACAACCTTTTAAAGAGCAATTATCATAATCAAATTCCTTGGAATCTGAGATAGTAGGTTCAATATTATTAGAAGTTGAGGATTCTCCAATCTCACTTTTTACCAAATTTAGCATCACGATCTAAAGACTCCAAATTTTTGGGACGCCTTCTAGGCAAAATTGATTCATCATCACTCCCATAATCATCAAAATTCATATTGCAAAACATAGATCTAATCGGAGACGCATCAATAACTTTAAGATCCTCATCATTGTTTTCATGAAGACTAGAAGAACACGCTTTTATAAAGCTTTCTTTTTTAGCACGCAATCTAGCGGTTCTTTCCTTGCACTCGTCAATGGAAATTATCATTACTTTGAGAGACTCATTGATATCATGCTTAGGAGAAGAAGATCCAAGTTTAAGAGAATTAACATCAAGCGAAAGTCTATCAACGTTCCTAGCCAAATGATCAACTTTGAGCAATTTTTCTTCAAGCAAAGCATTAAAATTCTTTTGAGAAATCATAAATTCTTTCACACTATTCTCAAAATCAGAGGGCATCTTATTAAATTACCATAAGAATTATTGTAGGAATTTCCATAACTATTAGAGGGATTACTAGGGAACGGTCTAGCATTAAAATTTCCTATATAAGCGTTGTTTCCAAAACTATTCCTACCAACAAAATTCACATCCATAGATTCATTATTATTCTCTATCAAGGAAGACAAAGGCATATCATTGGGATCAAGAGGAGTATTTTTAGTAGCAAACATCTTCATAAGTTCATCCATCTTTCCACTCAAAACATTAATTTCTTCTATAGCATGCACTTTTTTAGTAGAAGATCTTTCGGTGTGCCATTGAGAATAATTAGCCATAATATTGTCAGGCAATTTTGTAGCATCTCCTAACGTGATTTCCATAAAGGTGCCTCCCGCGGCCGAATCTAAGAGATTCCTAGAAGCAAAGTTCAAACCGGCATAAAATTTTTGTATGATCATCCATAAATTCAAACCATGAGTAGGGCAATTGCGAAGCATCAATTTCATTCTTTCCCAAGATTGGGCAACATGCTGATGATCAAGTTGTTTAAAATTCATAATATCGTTCCTAAGAGTGATGATCTTAGCGGGAGGAAAATAATTAGAGATAAAAGCATCTTTGCACTTCTTCCAAGAATCAATACTATTTTTAGGCAAAGATGAAAACCAAACTTTAGCACGACCTCTAAGTGAAAACGGAAATAACTTCAATTTGACAATATTGTTATCCATATCTTTCTTCTTTTGCATATCACACAAATCAACAAAATTGTTTAGATGGGTAGCGGCATCTTCACTAGGAAGGCCGGCAAATTGATCTTTCATAACAAGATTCATCAAAGCAGTATTGATTTCACAAGACTCAACATCATTAAGAGGAGCAATCGGAGTACTAAGGAAATCATTATACTTGGTATTCAAGAAGTCACACAATTTGGTATTATCTTGCGCCATGGCAACAAGTAATATAACACACAAGCAAACAGAAAAACGGCAAGCGAAAAGAGAGGAGGAGATTGGGAAAGAGAGGGCGAATAAAACGGCAAGGGTGAAGTGGGGGGAGAGGAAAACGATAGGCAAATGGAAAATAATGTAAATGCGAGGGAGATGGGTTTGTGATGGGTACTTGGTATGTCTTGACTTGAGCGAAGACCTCCCCAGCAACGGCGCCAGAAATCCTTCTTGCTACGTCTTGAGCTTGCGTTGGTTTTCCTCGAAGAGGAGAGGGTGATGCAGCAAAGTGTAGCGTAAGTATTTCCCTCAGTTTTGAGAACCAAGGTATCAATCCAGTAGGAGGCTCCTCAAAAGTCCCACGCACCTACACAAACAAACTGAGAACTCGCAACGAACGCAATAAAGGGGTTGTCAATCCCTTCACGGCCACTTGCGGAAGTGAGATCTAATAAAGATAGTATGATAAGATAAATATAGTTTTGGTATTTTGTAATATAGATGCAAAAAGTAAAGATGCAAATAAAGGTAGATTGAAAGCAAATATGATAAGAGATAGACTCGGGGGCGATAGGTTTCACTAGAGGATTCTCTCAAGATAGCATAAGTATTATGGTGGGTGAACAAATTACTGTCGAGCAATTGATAGAAAAGCGCATAGTGTAGGACCTTGAGAAGAGGTGTCTAGAGGGGGGGTGATTAGACACTAAGTACCAAAGTTGGAGTTTTTAAGATCTTTAAGTTTAAGTGGAGTTTAGGGACAAGTTTTAACATTCACAATACATAACAAGCAAGCATGCAAAGAATATATGAGCAGCGGAAAGTAAAGCATGCAACTTGCAAGAATGTAAAGGGAAGGGTTATGGAGGATTCAAACGCAATTGGAGACATGGATGTTTTTTTCGTGGTTCCGATAGGTGGTTCTATCGTACATCCACGTTGATGGAGACTTCAACCCGCGAAGGGTAACGGTTGCGCGAGTCCATGGAGGGTTCCACCCACGAAGGGTCCACAAAGAAGCAACCTTGTCTATCCCACCATGGCCGTCGCCCACGAAGGACTTGCCTCACTAGCGATAGATCTTCATGAAGTAGGCGATCTCCTTGCCCTTACAACTCCTTGGTTCAACTCCACGATCTTGTCGGAGGCTCCCAAGTGACACCTAGCCAATCTAGGAGACACCACTCTCCAAGAAGTAACAAATGGTGCGTTGATGATGAACTCCTTCCTCTTGTGCTTCAAATGATAGTCTCCCCAACACTCAACTCTCTCTCATAGGAATTGGATCTGGTGGAAAGAAGATTTGAGTGGAAATCAACTTGGGGAAGGCTAGAGATCAAGATTCTTATGGTAGGAATGGAATATCTTGGCCTCAACACATGAGTAGGTAGTTCTCTCTCAGAAAATGTATGCTGGAAGTGTAGGCACGTTCTGATGGCTCTCTCCACGAATGAAGAGGAGGTGGAGGGGTATATATAGCCTCCACACAAAATTTAACCGTTACATACAATTTACCAAATTCGGTGGGGCCGAATCAACAAACTCGGTCGGACCAATTTAGTAAATCTAGTGACCGTTAGTGTTTTCGGCGGGACCGATATGCATCTCGGTAGGACCGATATGGTTAGTGTTAGGGCATAACGTAATCTCGGTGAGACCGATTACACAAACTCAGCGGGACCAATTTTGGTAATTAGCTAACCAGAGAGTTGGTCAGGCAAACTCGGTGGGACCGATTATGGTAATAAGTTAACCAGAGAGTTTGCATTGTAATCTCGGCAGTACCGATTGCTCAAACTCGGTGAGACCGATTTTGGTAATGGACATACACAGAGAGATTGCAATTCCATCTCGGTGAAATCGAGATCCCTATCGGTGAGACCGATTTGCCTAGGGTTTGTGGCAGTGGCTATGACATTTGAACTCGGTGGCGCCGGATAGAAAGAATCGGTATGGCCGAGTTTGACTTTAGGTTTAGGTCATATGTGTGGAAGTGGGAAAGTAGTTGAGGGTTTTGGAGCATATCACTAAGCACTTGAAGCAAGAGGCTCATTAAGCAACACCTCATCCCTCCTTGATAGTATTGGCTTTTCCTATAGACTCAATGTGATCTTCGATCACTAAAATGTAAAATGAAGAGTCTGGAGCTTGAAGCTTGAGCCAATCCTTTGTCCTTAGAATCTTGAAGGAGTTCCCACATCCTTTAGTCCATGCCACTCCATTGTTGAACTTATCTGAAACATACTAGATAAAAGTGTTAGTCCAACAAGAGATATGTTGACATTAATTACCAAAACCACCTAGGGAGCACTTGTGCTTTCAATCTCCCCATTTTGGTAATTGAGGACAACATACATCAAATCTTTAGATAAAGATATAAAGAATAGCAAGTAAAGCTTTGGAAAGACATGTAACAAGCATAGGCTCCCCCTACATGTATGCAATCATGTGAATATAGAATATAGAATCATGTGAGAGCATAACCATGATAGAGTAGGCAATGCGTTACATGTATCTTGGCCATATGCATCAAAACAAAGAATATTAAAGAGAATACCTTCATGCCCATGAGTCCTTTTTGGAAACAGTATGTACATCAGCAAGAATTCCTCATACACATGATTTTAATGCATATACTTACCTTGTAGTCTTGAGTTGGCTTAGGATGGAATGAACCTGCGTAAACAAGGTTAGATAACACAGGTACATCTACTAGCCAGAGCAAACAGAAGAAACCACAAGAATACCAAGACTGGGATGACATGTAGAGAGTGAGTACTAAGTACCACATTGGATTAGACATGTCCCCAAGGGTAAAGATATGCAATGAATTTAAATGATTTCTTTCCCTTAGAGGTCTTGCTCCCCCTGAATCTAGCATGGGATACTGGGAGAAGATAGGGAACAGAAAATCAGAGCTGAAGGATATAATTGAACAGAGCTAATGCAAATAAGCACATATGAACATGTCTTTCCCCTTAAGAAGACATGTGGCATCTCTCCTCTTGATCACGAAGCATCTGGGATCCTTGAGAAATACTTTCTACTTGAGTATTCTCTCCCCTGGAGATCTCTTTCTCTGATGTGATCTCTCTAAGTGATAAGCTTTGATGTGATCTCTCTCTCCCCCTTTGACATCAATTTCCAAGAAGGGTTTGATCCTTGAGACACAATACAAAGCATTTATATAAATGTGATGCTTGTAGAGGACAAGATTCATTGAGTGGAGCTGGATCAGAGGAAACACAGAATAAGTGGCAAACTATTTTTCTTGTTGTGAAATCGGTGGCACCGAGTGGTATGCTTCGGTTGTACTGAAAGGATTCGGTTGGACCGAAAACAACAAATCGGTGAAACCGAGTTCATCACAGAGAAAACACTTGTCACCTCAGCTCACTAGACTAATAAGATCTGACAAAGATTTGCAAGGAATTTACTGAATGATATGAAATGAATTTGATGCAGAAAATGCAGAGCATACAGAAAGGAATCTAGATGAAGTTTTTTTGAAAGGGGAAACAAATATGCATGAGACAAATGCAAAAACACAGAAAAGAACACAAGAGAACTTCATCTAGAGATGGTCGGCGACAAAGTCACCTATGTTAAAGTATATTGACTTAGGAGTCAAGTGAGATTACTTGATCATAGGTCATACTCATCGTTTAAGCTCAAAATGGGGTTGCCATTTTTCGTTTAAGCATCTTGATGTATTCACATCTTGTCGAGTTGCTTTAGCTCATGACTTTGAGTAAAGCTTCTCTAAGATGGAATAACATACCTTGGTTGGTGGTGTTGAACATGTAGTTGAACTTGTGTGGGTTGCTCAAGGTTGATGTAGCTCATCAAGAATTGGGAGCACCACTTGGAATTTGAGTCCATCTACCTACATGGGTTAGTTCTTGCAAGGAAGAGCACTTGTGTATCCAAAAATGACAATCATGAAGCTCAACATATAATTTGTCAAAGGATATGTTTGAATGGTTCCGTGCTTCCTTGTCTTCAACCACCATAGTGTAGAGACTTGGTGATGTAGAGAGTGCTCAAGATGTGAGTAGATTACAATCTCATGGAATTTGATTCAACCAAGTACCTACATGGGTTATATAACATGCAAGATGCAAATATATCCAAGACATAAGATTTTCATCATAAGAGAAATATCAAGGATTAGTCATAAGTTCATGTCTTGCATGTATCCAATGGAGTTCCTACTTCAAGTTTGAAGCATCAATGATGTTCAATTCTCCTCTTAACCTGCAAAACACTTTCTCATCAAGAGGTTTAGTGAATATATCCGCTAATTGCTTTTCGGTGCGAACATGCTTAAGATTAATGTCACCCTTAGCATCATGATCTCGAATGAAATGATGACGAACTTCAATATGCTTAGTTCGAGAATGTTGTACAGGATTATGACCAATTTTAATAGCTCTTTCATTGTCACAAAGCAATGGAACATGTTTCACATATATCCCATAATCTTTAAGAGGTTGGGTCATCCAAAGCAATTGAGCACAACATGAACCAGAGGCAATTTATTCCGCTTCGGTGGTTGATAAGGATACCGAGTTTTGTTTCTAGGAGGACCAAGACACAAGAGATCTACCAAGAAATTGACAAGTACCCGAAGTGGACTTTCTATCAACCTTGTCTCCGGCATAGTCCGAGTCGGAGTAGCCAACAAGATCGAAAGAGGCCCTCTTAGGATACCAAATGCCAAAATTTGGTGTATGTATTAAGTATCTCACTATCCTTTTCACGGCCTTAAGATGACATTCTTTAGGAGCAGCTTGATATTGTGCACACATGCACACACTTAGCATGATATCGGGACGTGAAGCACATAGGTATAATTATGAACCAATCATAGAGCGATAAACCTTTTGATCAACCGGTTCACCATCTTTGGTCAAGTCAAGATGTCCACTAGTAGGCATGGGTGTAGTCATACCTTTGCATTCTTGCATATTGAACTTCTTGAACAAGTCCTTGGTGTACTTCGTTTGAGAAACATAAGTACCTTCCTTAGTTTGCTTGATTTGCAACCCAAGAAAGAATTTGAGTTCACTCATCATTGACATCTCAAACTTCTCCGACATTAGCTTCCCAAACTTTTCACTAAAAAGAGGGTTACTTGAACCAAATATAATATCATCAACATAGATTTGGCACACAAATAGTTCTCCATTAACTCTTTTAGTAAAAAGTGTGGAATCAATTTTCCCAATTTCAAAGCCTTTTTCAATAAGGAACTTGGTCAAGCATTTATACCACGCTTTGTGAGCTTGTTTAAGACCATAAAGGGATTTGTGAAGTTTGTAAACATGATTTGGTTTCTTAGGATTGACAAAGCCGGGAGGTTGCTTAACATAAACTTCCTCCTCTATTTCACCGTTTAGAAAGGCACTTTTAATGTCCATTTGGTACAAGGTGATATCATGGTGATTAGCATAGGCAAGTAAGATGCGAATGGACTCAAGTCTAGCAACAGGAGCGTAAGTCTCACCATAGTCCATACCTTCGACTTGTGTGTAGCCTTGGGCGGCGAGACGTGCTTTGTTGCGAACTACTTGTCCATCTTCATCTTGCTTGTTGCGAAACACCCATTTGGTACTGATGATGTTGTGGTTGTTGTCGGGCTTCTCAACCAATGTCCAAACTTGGTTTCTCTCAAAGTTGTGTAGCTCTTCATGCATAGAATTTATCCAATCCGAATCTTCCAATGCTTCTTCGACCTTCATAGGTTCAATGCTAGAGATGAAATAATAGTTTTCATAAATGTTAGCTAAACGAGTTTTAGAGCGAGTGATTCTCCCGGTTTGAATATCATTGTAGATTTGCTCGATGGGATGGTCTTTAGCAATTCTTGCTCGAACTCGTGAAAGCTTTTGCTTGGTTCTTGGTTGAACTTCTTCTTCATCTTGTTCTTCTTCTTGGCCTTCTTCATTGTTGGCGTTGTCGTTGTCTTGTCGTGGTGGAGAAGGAGGTTGTTGACGTTCATGTTGATGAACTTCCTCGTTTTCTTCATCTTGGTCTGTCCCACTTGTGCATGCTTCCGTATCAACTCTTGGTTCACCTTGTCGTGAAGTAGAAGCTTCCACTTGGACGGACGAGGTACTCTCCTTCACCTCCATTGGACAGACCTTGCCAATAGACAAGTCTTGGATTGCTTCCGAAGGATCTTTTTCTCCTACATCAATTGGCAATTGCTCTACTTGCGAGCCGTTAGATTCATCAAACTTCACATCTACCGTCACTTCAACCTTTCGGGTGAAATTGTTGTAGACACGGTAAGTGTGAGAGTTTGAGCCATAACCTAGTAGGAAGCCTTCATGAGACTTAGGAGCAAATTTAGAACGACGATGCTTATCAAGAATGTAGCACTTTGAGCCGAATACTCGAAAGTATCCAACTTGGGGTTTGTTACTGGTGAGGAGCTCGTATGCCGTCTTGCCGAGTAGCTTGTGAAGATACAAGCGATTTGTTGCATGACAAGCTGTCTCGACCGCTTCTGCCCAAAAGTGCTTCGGTGTCTTATACTCGTCAAGCATCGTTCTCGCCATTTTGATGAGCGTCCGGTTCTTCCTCTCAACAACTCCATTTTGTTGAGGTGTGTACGTAGCCGAGAACTCGTGTGAAATCCCTTCTTCATCAAGAATGGTGTCCACATTTGCGTTCTTGAAGTCCGTTCCGTTGTCGCTGCGAACCTTCTTGATCTTCACTTCAAATTGATTTTGGCCTTCCTAGCGAAGTTTTTGAAGATCTTTTGGACCTGCGATTTATCATCGAGAAAGAACACCCACATAAATCTTGAAAAATCATCAACTATAACAAGACCAAAAGAATTTGCACCGAGACTCTTGTAAGAGTTGGGACCAAAAAGATCCATGTGAAGTAGCTCGAGTGGCCTCCTTGTGGTCATGATGTTCTTCACGGGATGCCTTCCTCCAACCTGTTTACTTGCCTGACAAGCGCTGCAAAGTCTATCCTTATCAAATATGACATCGTTAACACCAAGGATATGATTTCCTTTAATAAGCTTGTCATGGTTTCTCATGCCAACGTGACCTAGTCGTCTGTGCCATAACCAACCTTTTGAGGATTTAGAAATAAAGCAAGTTTTAGGTTGAGACTTTTTAGTGAAATCAACAATGTATAGATCACCTCTACGTACACCGGTAAAGACCATTTTATGATTATCTCTACGAAACACTTGGCAATCTACTTCAGTAAATAGGACATTGAAACCGAAATCAGCAAGTCTAGATACTGAAAGTAAGTTGTAGCCAAGAGATTAAACGAGCATTACATTTTGTATGGAGCTATCATGTGATATGGCCACCTTACCGAGGCCAACCACCTTACCCTTTGAGTTGTCACCGAAGGTGACATACTTTCGAGGACCATCGTTTTCAGCAAGCTCACGAAACATGTCTTTATCTCCGGTCATGTGATCGGTACATCCACTGTCAAGAACCCATTCTATTCCTCCTGCCATATATCCCCGAAGATTTGCCATAAGACCAAACTGTCTCATTGCATCATCAAGATCGAGGTCACTATCATCATCCTCATCATAGTATCCATGTTCAACATCGTCATGTGGTGGATCAAATCCTAGAGAGGGTGATTCGTTAGAGTGAGTTTGACAATGATCTTGCTTATGAATTTTTATAGCTTCGGAAATAATATCACTAATAATTCCAACATCTCCTTTGGCACGCATAAGGTTTGTAAGCTCAAACAAACAATCACCAAACATAGGATCACTAGAATTCATCTTACTCAAGGCAATAGACTTATGGAGAATTTCATCAAGATTTTTCAAGGAATAATTTGGAAAGCGTTCCTCAAGAAATTTCCATATAGTGTAGGCACACTTAAGAGTAGGCAAACATCCTGTCAAGTTTCTAGGCAATCCTCTAATGATAAGTTTGGCAGTTCTAAGATTGCGGATCATGTCAATAGACTCATCAAGGGTACAATGCATAGGATCAACATGAGGTGCACAAGGGCTAGCAATGTACTTGTTCAAATGATATTGATTGAAAATTACAAGCATCTCATTTTTTCACTCATGAAAATACTCTCCATCAAGAATAGGCACTCTATGTCTAAGACTCCCCAAAGTAGACTCATCCATCTTCCTCCAATGGTGATTAAACCAAGGCAATGGAGACCAATGCTCTGATACCACTTGTAGGACCTTGAGAAGAGGTGTCTAGGGGGGGGGGTGATTAGACACTAAGTACCAAAGTTGGAGTTTTTAAGATCTTTAAGTATAAGTGGAGTTTAGGCACAAGTTTTACATTCACAATACATAACAAGCAAGCACGCAAAGAGTATATGAGCAGCGGAAAGTAAAGCTTGCAACTTGCAAGAATGTAAAGGGAAGGGTTTTGGAGGATTCAGACGCAATTGGAGACACTGATGTTTTTGTCGTGGTTCTGACATGTGGTGCTATCGTACATCCACGTTGATGGAGACTTCAACCCACAAAGGGTAACGGTTGCGCGAGTCCATGGAGGGCTCCACCCATGAAGGGTCCACGAAGAAGCAACCTTGTCTATCCCACCATGGCCGTCGCCCACGAAGGACTTGCCTCACTAGCGGTAGATCTTCACGAAGTAGGCGATCTCCTTGCCCTTACAAACTCCTTGGTTCAACTCCACAATCTTGTCGGAGGCTCCCAAGTGACACCTAGCCAATCTAGGAGACACCACTCTCCAAGAAGTAACAAATGGTGCGTTGATGATGAACTCCTTGCTCTTGTGCTTCAAATGGTAGTCTCCCCAACACTCAACTCTCTCTCATAGGATTTGGATCTGGTGGAAAGAAAATTTTAGTGGAAAGCAACTTGGGGAAGGCTAGAGATCAAGATTCATATGGTATGAATGAAATATCTTGGCCTCAACACATAAGTAGTTCTCTCTCAGAAAATGTATGCTAGAAGTGTAGGCACATTCTGATGGCTCTCTCCACGAATGAAGAGGAGGTGGAGGGGTATATATAGCCTCCACACAAAATCTAACCGTTACACACAATTTACCAAGTTGGTGGGACCGAATCAACAAACTCGGTCGGGCCGATTTAGTAAATCTAGTGACCGTTAGGGTTTTCGGTGGGACCGATATGCAACTCGGTAGGACCGATATGGTTAGGGTTAGGGCATAACGTAATCTCGGTGAGACCAATTACACAAACTCGGTGGGACCGATTTTGGTAATTAGCTAACCAGAGAGTTGGTCAGGCAAACTCGGTGGAACAGATTACTCAAACTCGGTGGGACCGTTTTTGGTAATAAGTTAACCAGAGAGTTTGCATTGTAATCTCGGTAGTACCGATTGCTCAAACTCGGTGATACCGATTTTGGTAATGGACATACACAGAGAGATTACAATCCCATCTCGGTGAAACCGAGATCCCTATCGGTGAGACCGATTTGCCTAGGGTTTGTGGCAGTGGCTATGACATTTGAACTCAGTGGCGCCGGATAGACAGAATCGGTATGGCCGAGTTTGACTTTAGGTTTAGGTCATATGTGTGGAAGTGGGAAAGTACTTGAGGGTTTTGGAGCATATCACTAAGCACTTGAAGCAAGAGGCTCATTAAGCAACACCTCATCCCTCCTTGATAGTATTGGCTTTTCCTATAGACTCTGATCTTGGATCACTAAAATGTAAAATGAAGAGTCTTGAGCTTGAAGCTTGAGCCAATCCTTTGTCCTTAGCATCTTGAAGGAGTTCCCACATCCTTTAGTCCATGCCACTCCATTGTTGAACTTATCTGAAACATACTAGATAAAAGTGTTAGTCCAACAAGAGATATGTTGACATTAATTTCCAAAACCACCTAGGGAGCACTTGTGCTTTCACATAGTTATGAGATTATCTCGGCATGATCATGTATATAAGCAACACGTCCATAACAAGTAGACCGACTCCTGCCTACATCTATTACTATTACTCCACACATCGACCGACTCCTGCCTGCATCTAGAGTATTAAGTTCATAAGAACAGAGTAACGTATTAAGCAAGATGGCATGATGTAGTGGGATAAACTCATGCAATATGATATAAATCCCATCTTGTTATCCTCGATGGCAACAATACAATACGTGTATTGCAACCCTTTTTGTCACTAGGTAAGAACACCGCAAGATTGAACCCAAAGCTAAGCACTTCTCCCATGGCAAGAAAGACCAATCTAGTAGGCCAAACCAAACTGATAATTCGAAGAGACTTGCAAAGATAACTCAATCATACATAAAAGAATTCAGAGAAGATTCAAATATTATTCATAGATAAACTTGATCATAAACCCACAATTCATCGGATCTCGACAAACACACATAAAAAGAGTTTACATCGAATAGATCTCCACAAGAGAGGGGAGAACATTGTATTGAGATCCAAAAAGAGAGAAGAAGCCATCTAGCTAATAACTATGGACCCGTAGGTCTGTGGTAAACTACTCACAACTCATCGGAGGGGCAAGGATGTTGATGTAGAGGCCCTCCGTGGTTGATTCCCCCTCTGGCAGAGTGCCGGCGAAGGCTCCAAGATGGGATCTCGCGGATACAGAAGGTTACGGTGGTGGAAATTGTGTTTCGTAGTGCTCCTGGATGTTTTGAGGGTACGTAGGTATATATAGGAGGAAGAAGTACGTCGGTGGCCTCCCGAGGGGCCCACGAGACAGGGGACGCGCCCTACAGGGGGGGGGCGGCCCCCTATCTCGTGGGGCCCTCGGAAGCTTCTTGACTTGCACTCCAAGCTCTCCGGATCACGTTGTTCCAAAAATCACGCTCCCGAAGGTTTCATTCCATTTGGACTCCGTTTGATATTCCTTTTCTTCGAAATACTGAAATAGGCAAAAAAGCAGCAATATGGGCTGGGCCTCCGGTTAGTAGGTTAGTCCCAAAAATGATATAAATGTGTAAAATAAAGCCCATAAACATCCAAAAGGGGTAATATAATAGCACGGAACAATAAAAAATTATAGATACATTGGAGACGTATCACCCCGCCGGAGTTCCCGCCACCGCCACAGACCCGTTTGTCGAGGTAGCTGTCGGTTTTTTTAAAACCCAATCGATTTTATTTCGATAATCCTAGATTCGTTTTTTATTTAGATCGGTTTAGTTTTTCCCAGTTTAGTTAAATAGCGGACGGTCGTCCGTACGTTCGTTTTAACGAATGGTGTTCACCCGTTAGCCACAGACAGCGAACGTTCGTACGTTAGCCTGTTCATGATGAACCAGGTGTTTATGGAGTTTTTGTATAAGTTCGTCATGGTGTTCATTGATGATATTTTGGTCTACTCGAAGAATGAAGATGAGCATAAGGAGCATTTGCGTTTGGTACTTGGGAAGCTCAGAGAACATCAATTGTATGCCAAGTTTAGCAAGTGTGAGTTTTGGTTGAAGGAAGTTCGATTCCTCAGACATGTTATATCCGGAGAAGGAATAGCAGTAAACCCCACCAAGGTTGTCACTGTGACAAATTGGGAAGCACCCATGTCAGTTGGAGAGATCCGGAGTTTTCTTGGACTCGCAGGATATTACAGGAGGTTCATTGAGAATTTCTCTAAGATTGCTAAGCCCATGATGGTGTTGTTGAAGAAGGACACCAAGTTCAAATGGACTAAGGAATGTGAGGCCAGTTTTCAGGAGTTGAAGAAACGTTTGGTTACAGCCCAGTGTAGATTCTTCCCGATCAACACAAGGGTTATCAAGTGTATTGCGACGCTTCTCGTCGAGGACTTGGAGCAGTGCTGATGCAGGAGGGAAGAGTTGTTTCGTATGCCTCATGACACCTTAAACCCCATGAGTTGAATTATGCTACACACGATTTGGAGTTAGCAGCTGTAGTGCATGCGTTGAAGACATGGAGACATTTTCTCATTGGAAACCATTGTGACATGTACACGGATCACAAGAGTTTGAAGTATATCTTCATGCAGAAGGAGTTAAATCTCAGGCAGAGGAGATGGTTGGAGCTCATTAGGGATATGATATGAAGTTACACTATCATCCCGGAAAGGCTAACGTAGTAGCCGATGCGTTGAGTCGCAAGAGTCATGTCAATACACACATGACTGGAGGATTACCCAAGGAGTTAGCAGAGGATCTTCGCGAGCTATGTTTGTAAATAGTTCCGAGAGGCTATGTAGCAGCATTGGAAATTCAGTCTACTTTGATGGATAAGATTAGAGAAGCTCAGAAGATGGGATAAAGAGATTGCCGAGATAAAGGAAAGAATGAGCAAAGGACAGGCTAAATTATTTTGTGAGGATGAGCACGATACCTTATGGTTTGAGGATCGTGTATATGTGCCTAATGACCCGGAGATCAAGAAGTTGATTCTGCAGGAGGCCCATGATTTGCCGTATTTGATTCACCCAGGAAATACCAAGATGTATCTGGATTTAAAAGACAGTTTCTGGTGGATCAGAATGAAGAAGGATATTGCAGAGTATGTAGCAGTTTGCCATGTATTTCAGAGAGTGAAGGCAGAGCATCAGAAGCCAGTAGGATTGCTACAGCCATTGCCCATACCCAAATGGAAGTGGGATAAGCTAGGCATGAATGTTATCACGGGATTGCCCAGGACTCGTTCAGGCTATGACTCGATATGGGTTGTAGTCGATCGGTTGATGAAGGTAGCTGATTTCATCGCAGTGAAGACCACTTA
The DNA here is from genome assembly GCA_021437245.1 of Aegilops speltoides. NCBI lineage: Eukaryota > Viridiplantae > Streptophyta > Magnoliopsida > Poales > Poaceae > Aegilops > Aegilops speltoides. Next base: position 110,014,774 of record CM038144.1, on the reverse strand, counting down.
CACTAGTGCTAAGTTAGCCAAGATATACATGACCAGGATCGTATGTCTGCATGGAGTTCCGAGGACCATTGTATCAGATAGAGGAAACTAGTTTACCTCAAACTTTTGGAATCAGTTGCATGAGACTTTAGGTACCAGCCTGGAGTTTAGTACAGCCTTTCATCCACAGACTGATGGACAGACCGAGAGAGTCAATCAGATTCTAGAAAACATGTTGAGAGCTTGTGCGCTAGACTATGGATCTAGTTGGGACGACAATTTGCCATATGCAGAGTTCTCTTACAATAAAAGTTATCAAGCCAGTTTGAAGATGGCCCCTTTTGAAGCTTTGTACGGAAGGAGGTGCAGGACACCGCTGTTATGGGACGAAGTTGGAGACCGTCAGTTGTTTGGACCAGATTTGATTAAAGAGTCTGAAGAGAAGGTTAAGCTGATTCGCGATAGGCTCAAGGTAGCTTAGTCTAGGCAGAAGAGCTATGCGGATTCTAAATGCAAGGAGACAGTTTACGAAGTCAGAGACAAAGTTTATCTTCGTGTGTCCCCACTTCAAGGAGTTAAGCGTTTTGGAGGTAAGGGAAAGTTAGCACCATGTTTTGTGGGACCGTACAGAGTTTTGGAGCATATGGGAGAAGTTGCTTACAAGCTGGAATTGCCAAAAGGATTGTGAGGAGTTCACGATGTGTTTTACATTTCCCAGTTGAAGAAGTGCCACACAGAGATGGCAGATATTCCTCTAAGAGATACAATGCCACTCGAAGCTATTCAGTTGGATAGCGATTTGACCTACGAAGAGAAACCAGTGAAGATTCTCGAGTTTGCCAGCCGAGTCACATGCAGCAAGGTTATAAGGTTCTTCAAAGTTTAGTGGAGCCGCCATACCGAGGATTAAGCCACTTGGGAATGAGAGGAAGACCTACGGAAGGATCACCCACACTTATTTTCTAGCCAACCCGACTCTCGAGGGCGAGATTCATCTTAAGGGGGGTAGGTTTGTAACATCCCAAATTTCCAATTTGGAATGTCGTACATTAGATCATCATTGCATATCATATTTTATTGCATTTTTGGTTAATCCTAGAAATTCTACGCAACTCAAGGACCCGCGGAGAGAGTTGGAATTTCGTTATTTTCATATTTGAGTTTTCTCAAATTCTGAAAAGAGGATCGTTTGGTTTTTGTTTTTTTTCTCTTCGAATATTTCCAATATGAAAATAAAAGAGAGGGGATAAAATGACTTCCCCAAAATAAAGAAATATTGAAGGGAAAATATTAAAATCAAATAAGTATTTTATTCGGAGTTTTATCGCAATTTTATTCGAATTAGGAAAAAAGTGCTTTTTCCAAAATTGCATTAGAGGCCCAAATAAATGTTCACTTTGTCCGCTATATTTTTAGAGGACGTGGAAAATTTATTTCAGGATTTTTGGAGCCCGTTTAGTATTTCTTTTAATCGTTTTTCTGCGCGTCAAAATTATTTAAAAAAAAGTCAAACCGACCTATGGGCCGTGGGCAACCTGGACTTCCTCGCCGCCCAGGCCTTATAAGCCGCCCCTGCTCCGCAGCCCACCTTGCTAGCCCAGCCCGCCACTGCCGCCGAAACCCTAGCCCCGCCTCGACCCGCCTGACCGCCTCGCCTCATCATTGTAGCTTGCTTCTTTGCCGCCACTTCTACTCGTCCCAAGCGCCATTGCCATCGCCGTCGCCCTTGAGTTCCGCCGCCACCGCCGACACATTCGCCGAGGTAGCCGCCGGTTTTTTTTAAAACCGATCAGTTTTATTTCGAAAACCCTAGATTCATTTTTTTATTTAGATCGGTTCGGTTTTTCCCGGTTTAGTTAAATAACGGACCTTCGTCCGTACGTTCGTTTTAATGAATGGTGTACACCCGTTAGCCATAGACAGCGAACGTTCGTTCGTTAGCCTGTTCATCAGTTTTTCTTTTTCTAGGGTTTTTCCGCGATTATTTTCAATTGCGATTTCTGCCCTGATCTTTGTTTTAGTTTATCTTTTCGCTCGTTTATTGGAATCCGGCGATTGAAGCGCCTAGATCTTTGTCTCGAAGCCCTCTTTCTGTTTAATCAATTTGAACAAGATTTTGGTACTAGAAAATTTGACTTAACTCCAGATTAGTAAACGAATCTTGTTTCTTTCACAGTTTGAGTTTCGTTGCTTCGTTTGATTTGTTTCTTTTTGCAAACCGGAGTTCTTAAGTTGAAATTTCTAGTTAGATCTCTTATTTGAGTTTTACCCGTGCTTCTAGTTGAGTGCTTATTGTATGCTTTGTTTGTTCGCTATATAGTACCCGGAGTGGAAAGCGTGCTACTACGAGTCTCTAGGTTTTGTGGATCATCAGCAAGGCAAGTAACACTTTGATCATACCTCTTTACTACCCAGTTTTTATTGCATTATATCAACCCACAAACATTGCATGGTTAGGATCTGATTTAACATGTGGGTTTGGGAAGTAGATGATGAGGTAGAACCTATTGCCCTGTTTATTATCAAACCTTTGGGAGTTACTTCTACGATTTGCTTATATTGCTATGCTATGCTTGTACACGTGGTTTGGGTGAGTGTATCCATGACAGATGTGAGTATTGTTACGTAATGGTTAACTTAAGGTGGCTACTTAAATACACATCTGGGTGGATTGCTTGAGGCACCCTGGAGTACCAGTGGTTGTCGGGGCACTGGAGAATCCAAAGTGTTGTCCTAGGATATCCCGAGTACCCGTGTGATCATCCTCTGATCGCCACCCAGGCTCAAAGGGATCATAAGATTATTCATGCTAGAAACTTCCGTGTGCAGCCACAAGCCAATATGGGCTCTGGAATAGTTGAGTAAGTTGCGTGAAGCTCTTGAAGAGGTAGACTAGAGGATGTAGTGGGTTGTAGGTGGTACTGTCTATTCAGAGTAGAGAGTTAATGCTTCATAAAGACTGTGTCTCGATTCTCCGACCATGGATGTATACAAATCTTGTGGGGAAAAGTGCGCAAACCTCTGCTGAGTGTACAAACTAATCATGGTTAGCCGTGTCCCCGGTTATGGACATCTTGAGTATCTGGTTCTTGGATTATCATGTTGATCTCATCACTCTAAATTTAATTTGATTTAGTCTAATGATGATGGTTAATTGGGATTGAGTTGGAGGAACCTTCTCAATGTTTAACAACCACCATGATAGTTAAATAAAATTTATTCCTTTGTTGTAGGAAAAATTGGCTTTATGCAAAACTGTAACCAAAGATTTCCACCAGCCATATATGCATGTAGTGATAGCAATTATTCTGTTCATTACTTTATGTGTTACATTGCCAGCATATTCCATGTGCTGACCCATTTCCGGGCTGCAACGTTTCATGTTGCAGACTTTTCAGACAATGAGTAAGGTGCCATAGGTCGTTGTATTTCACTCAGCTATGCCGTTGGAGTTGATGGACTCAGTTTATCTTCCAAGCCTTCCGCTGTTATCGTTTTTAGATGGCCTTAAGCCATATTATTGTAATAAGTTCTCTTTTGAGACATTCGATGCAATAAGTGTGTGATTGCTACTCTGTTATAAATCCTCGAGTACTGTGCGTGTCAGCATTACCAATCCAGGGATGACACTGATGCACAGAGATCAGACTGTTTGAGGTCTGGTCGCTACACCCGTGTGGCCGGTTGTGTTGATGTTGATCAAATTCTTCCCGGCATATCGGAAGGTAGAATCACTCATAAAAGTTTAACAAAATTTTGTGCTCACTTCTCATTTGTCTCTAGTGTTGAGTGTCGGTGGGAAGCGACACCTATGGGATCACTGGAATCCCTTCTACGGTTGCGGGGCACGGGGATCGTGAGGAGAGAGGGACCAGCAGATGACACAAAAGGATTTACCCACGTTCGGGCCACAAAGATGTGTAAAACCCTACAATCCTGCTTTGGTGGATGTATTTAGTGTTCTTGAGCTCTTGAACTAGCTCTGGGTGTTGTGTGGTTCCAAAAAGCCGAATCCTCTCTCCGTGCCCCATGGGCCTCCTTTTATAGACCAAAGGGGCTGACACAGTGGCACACAGGAGGTGGAAAGTGCTACAGTGTTGCAAGCTTATCGCTCGTATTATAGGACAAGGCGCATTTAATGTGTGGCTTAGGTGTCCCCTTGCTTTATAGGGGACGGGGGCGAGGTCCGTCCCATTCGTCGCCGCTCCTCCTTGCTTCGACACGCCCCTTGCCAGCGATGCATGCGGCGCCATGTAGGCAGGCAGGTAGCTTAGGTGGCGCGGTGGTGGAGCTTCCATGAAGGGTTGCATGTTGCCACGCAGGTGCCTGCCTAGCTGGCTGGGTCGGCAGCTGAATGTTAACAGCGGTGAAGACTTGGCTGGCGCGAGCCTGGCAGTGGCCCTGCCGGTGCGCTTGGCGAGGGTCTTGCCGGGTGGCGCGGCAAGGGTCTTGCCGTGGCACGCTGGCTTCCCCGGCAAGGATCTTGCCGGGGGCTTTGTGGGTTTCTTCGGTGAGGATGGTTGCCTTCCTATCCTCACTTGATCTTGTTTATTCTATGTCTTCAAAAAGATCTGCATGCCACCATGGAGGTGCCTCCCGAGCCCTGTCCCGACGCTTTTGTCGAGCGCTGGTGGGCTCAAGGGTGGCTCACTTCGGCTGGCATGGGCGAGCTGCCCCGGTAAGGCTCTTGCCGGGGCCGCTGAGGCTGCCCCGGCAAGGGTCCTTGCCGGGAGAACCCGCTTCGTCCATCTGATCTTTGTGGCCTTGGTCCTTGTCGTTGCTCTGCTTGCCTTGTGGACTCGGCTTCTCTCCGGCTTTCCTTTCCTGCCCTATTATGCACGGCTACGGCGGGTGGTTCTAACTGCCCGTGCACAAGTAGAGGGGTCAAAAGCAGAGCCCCTACTTTTGTACACTGATAGGAGCCCCCGGGCATGGGCCACACATAAGTGCAACACGTTGTTCGGCCAGGCCCAGAACGGTGCGCGGGCAGTTGGGGCTGATTTTTACCGCGGCCACTGTTCCGTCCGCTGTGCTTCCCCACGACCCACGTTGAACGCGCGATGTGGGGGTCGTGCGCGCGCATGACGTGGGCATGCTGGCGTCACCTTGTGGTGGACAGTAAAGAGGTGGCTTGTGTGTCTCTTCGAGACCGCAGGGCCGCCTCCCATTTACTACCCTCGCTTGGGAACCGTTGTTCTACGCGTCCCACTGCGCTTGCCCCTTGCGCCACGTTTGCTACATGCATAATGCAGAGTGAATGGCAGGCGCGCGGACATGGGTAGTCGCGCGCGTGCGGGTTGATTCCCATGAGCATTCAATGGAGCGGGGAGGGAGGTCGACGGCCCTGCTTGCTGTCACTTCAAGAAGCCAGATTGGCCGAAAGGGGGCGGCCGAGCCTCGCCCCTGCCCCTTTATAAAGAGGGGAGCGGGAGGAATGGTGCCCCTCAGCTTTTCGCCATCTGCCTCTCCCCATTCCCGCTTTCTTTCTTCTTCCGCCATGGTGAGGGGGCGCGGCGACGCTTCATCGGTGGCGGCGAGGGTTTCGGCCAGACAGCGCATCGCTCCTCCCCAAGAGCTCGTAGTGGCAGACCCGGCCGCTAGAGGAAGGGGGAGGGGGCACGGTCGAGGCCGTCGTGGTGCCCGAGGGAGAGGAGGATGGGGAGGAAGATCAGCATCGCCCCCTCCAGCAGCCCCTATTCCGATGGAGGGCCACACCAGGGACAACCCCTGCAAATTGTTCGTCAGGCTGCGCCATCCACCGCGCCGTCGCCTTCGCCTCCCAACTCCATTTGCAGGGAAGATGGAGCAGGATCCGCCGCAGGCGCTGCGGCTGCACATGAGGGGTTGTGGGATAAGTGGCACATGGGTCGACGTCGAGTTCCCCGCCCCTCACAGTCATGTATCTTCGCCGAGGGTGGAAGACCTTCGCTCGCCTCCACAGCTTAACGGATGGGCTCGCTCTCCATTTCAAACTAATGGAGGGTGGTCTCCTCTCTGTCAAGATCTTCGGGCACTTTGGGACCCGCGTGAGGTGCTACGTGGAGAGCTCCTCCGATGATGAAGACTCCTCCTCAAGCGAGAGTGGTGAGGAAGACAATGGCATCGACGACGAGGGCAGCGGGCGGCAAGATGACGGGTCTGACTAGGTGTCGGGCGCCGCTCTGAGCGGCACCGGCGACCCCATCATCCGTGTCGCCGGCTCCTTGAACTTCTCGGGGTCGTCTCCTTGGGCGTCTGGCGTAGGGAGGCTGCGGAAGAGGAAGAGGGCGGGCGGCAAGGCCATCAAGTCGGAGTACGCGGGCACCGACGCCTTCGTCGCGTGTTGACGTCCTGCCGCCTCGTCTTCGAGCTCTGCCTCTGGCACTGCCATCACCATCCAGCCCTTGGACGGCCACCTAGATGTTCTCTGGGTGTCTTCTTCCACTCGTAGCTCGCCTAGGCGCCCCTTTTGCCCTTCTACTTTCTTGTTCCATTTCCTGAGGAGAGGGACAAGAAAGGGATTACGGGCACCTTATATATTTTTAGTCCTGTAAGCCTCTGGGCCTTTGTTAGCTTTTGAACTTGTAATCCCCTTGTTCATGTTTTTCATTTCGCATGGACTATACCTATACGGGATGTTTTTTAATGAAAAGGGATGTTTATCGGGATTTTCGTTCGTGGGAGGAACCCACGGTAAGGAGTGAATCCTTATTATCTTTAAGACAAATGTTTTCTCGCACGGCAACAGGCCTTGCCATTCCCCCACTTCGCTCGGCCCTTCTCACGCCTTTGGCGGAGGCAGGGATGAGGTGGGCTTAGGCCCCTTGTTCCTCTTCTTTGCTGCTGTGGCTATGACCAAATCCAGACCCAGGGTATAATCCTTGGGTGCCAAAAGGGGGAGCACGGTAGCTTAGAGATAGAACGGGGTTTCACTTATCCCAGTCCATAACGGAATGCATGACAGAGGATAGAGAACTTATCTGGATCTGCAGCCCCCAGCAACCTTGGCTTGCCGTGGATGGATCTTTGTCTTTGCAGCCCCCAGCAACTCTGGCTTGTCGGGGTCCGGGCGCCTGTCCATTTCCTTTCTTCCCAAACGGCTCGGTAGGGAAACTTACGTGCCCTGCAAACCAAAGAAGACAGAGAAGAACAGAGAGACGCACACTCAACCTCTAAGCTAGGGGTTAGCCGCCGCTAAGCTCTATCAACCCTAACCAAGGAAGAGACTCAACCTAGCATGCATGCTATAACTTAGGGCGCAAGCACTTCGTTTATTTATGCTCAGGGTCTGTGCCTGGCTTTGTACAAAGGGTTACATGCCTTGCCGACAAGGCTTGTACAAAAGGGTGGCTTGCCGGGAGGCCCGGCAGCCGCGCCTTATGGGTAAAACTTGCGAAGATGCTCGATGTTCCAGGAGTTGCTCACTGGAATGGCATCTTCGGTCTCCAGCCGGACTGCGCCGGGCCTGGTGACTCGTGTCACCCGATAAGGGCCTTCCCACTTCAGCGTCAACTTGCTAGAATTCTTGGCCGACTGAACATGTCAAAGAATAAGGTCGCCTGCCTCAAAGCTCCGGGCATGAACCTTGCGGCTATGATAGCGACGCAAGGCTTGCTGGTAGTGTGCTGCTCTCACAGCCGCCCGGAGACGATCTTCCTCAAGGAGCATCGCGTCATCTTGCCGCAATTTCTCTTGCTCAAGCTCATCATAAGCAAGCACTCGAGGTGACCCGTATATGAGTTCCGTGGGGAGAACTAACTCTGCCCCATAAACTAGTGCAAAGGGTGTCTAGTCGGTGGCTCGATTTGGCGTTGTTCTGATCGACCAAAGAACCGCAGGCAACTCATCAATCAAGCGCCTACCACTCTTGCGCAGCCTGTCAAAAGTCTTCGTCCTTAAGCCTCGTAGGACTTCAGCATTTGCTCTCTTCGCTTGGCCGTTGCCCCGTGGATGTGCCACGGAAGCAAAACATGCCCTGCTGCCGAGATCCTCTATGTATTGCATGAAGGCATGGCTTGTGAACTGTGTGCCGTTGTCGGTGATGATCCTATTGGGCACCCCGAAATGGCACACTAGTCCCTTGAAGAACTTGATGGCTGACTGCGCTATCACCTTCCTCATTGCCTCCATCTCTGGCCACTTTGTGAACTTGTCAACTGCGACGTACAAGTACTCAAAGCCCCCGATAGCACTGGGGAAAGGGCCCAATATGTCAAGGCCCCAGACCGAGAAGGGCTAGGAGAGAGGGATAGTTTGAAGGGCTTGAGCTGGTTGATGAAGCTTTTTCGAATGGAACTGGCACGCTTCACACTTGGTTACTAGTGTCGTCGCATCTTGGAGGGCGGTGGGCTAGAAGAAACCTTGCCGGCAAGGGCCCTCGACCCTATGTGGGAGCCACATATGCCTCGGTGTATCTCTGCCAACAGCTCTAGTCCCTCCTCCCGGGAGATGCACACCAATTTCACCCCATTCGGCCTTCTTCTGTACAATATGTTATCGACGAATTGGTACAGAGAAGACCGGCGGGCTACTCTTTCTGCCTCTTCCTGCTCCTCAGGAAGCTCTCCTTTTTGAAGGAATCGGACGGTGTGCTGCGCCTAACCGGAGCATGTGGCTTGACGGCAAGGACCAAAGGCATCTCTTCGGCCACGGGAGCGGCCGCCTCCACGGCCATGACCTGAGGTCCTGCCGGAGTCGGCTTCCCTGTTGCAGGATCGGCATCCTCAGCAACATCTTCGCCAGCAGCTCCGGGGAGCTCGGTGGGTAAGTACTTGCCGGGGCCAAGCCTCCTCCGCTTGTTCTGCCCAGTCGACGGCTCAACGGATGGTTCAGTTAACTGAAGCACAAAGGTACCTGGTTCAACAGGTAGCTTGAGGGCAGTGCGATTTGACATGTAGTCGGCGATGTCGTTATCCGCCCAAGGGACATGCTCCGCTTGTATACCGTCAAAGCGCTCCTCCAGTTTCCTCATCTCATCTACGTAAGCTTCCATCAACGGGCTTTGATAATCTTTGTTGATCTGCCTGACGACGAGCTGTGAGTCGCCACTAACGATGAGCTTCTTAACTCCGAGATCTGCTGCGATCCTCAGACCGGCAAGCAGCCCCTCGTACTCGACGGTGTTGTTCGTTGACATCTCCCGGGGGAAGTGCATCTGGATGACATACTTGAGGTGCTCTCCGGTGGGTGCGATGAGCAGCACACCAGCACCGGCACCTTGCAGCGAGAAGGCACCATCAAAGTACATGATCCAGTTGCGGCTCGTTTCCTTGCCGGGGAGAGCGGTCTCCTGTACCTCTTCGTATGGCGTCGAGGTCCATTCCACAACAAACTCCGCCAAGACTCTGCTCTGAATCATCGAGGTACTTTCAAACATCAAACCGAAACTCGACAGCTCCAGGGCCCATTCCACGATCCTCCCTGTTGCATCTAGGTTGTGCAGTATCCGTTGCAGTGGAAGGCGGGTGACCACCGTGATCTCGTGTGCTTGGAAGTAATGGCGCAGCTTCCTCGAAGCCATAAGGAGGCCGAAGAGCAGCTTTTGCACACCTAAGTACCTCGACCTAGCCCCCTGTAAGAGGGAGCTGACGAAGTACACTAGGTGCTGCACCATCTTCTTCTTTTGCGCCTCTTCACCCGGTCGCGTGGGACCTGTCACGCTGGCGTCAACCCCTGCCGGGGACTCAATCTCGCCGGGACCGAGCCCTGCCGGAGAGGGTTTCGGCTTGCTATCTGTTGGCTCTACCGCTGCCGCTGCCTTCTCGTCAACCTCTCTCTGTGCCACTAGTGCGACGCTAACCACTTGATTTGTTGCCGCTAGGTGAAGCAGCAACGGTTCTTGTGGTTTGGGCGCAACCAGCATTAGGGTAGAGGAGAGGTATTTCTTCAAATCTTGAAGCGCTGCCTCGGCCTCCGGGGTCCACTCCACTGGCCGTGCCTTTTTCAAGATCTTGAAAAAAGGAAGGGCACGCTCCGCAGACTTGGAGATGAACCGGCTCATGGCGGCAACACAACTAGTGAGCCGACGCACGTCCTTGATCCGCTTGGGTGCCTCAATCTGGTCGATGGCCTTGATCTTATCTGGGTTTGCTTCAATCCCGCGCTGGAACACAAAGAACCCGAGAAGCTTGCTAGACGGGACGCCGAAGACACACTTCTCAGGGTTCAATTTGAGGTTGATCTTGCGCAGGTTCCCGAATGTTTCCTCCAGGTCTTGCACAAGGGTTGCTCTGTCCTTGGTTTTGACCACTATGTCATCCGTATAAGCTTCCATATTTCTATGTAGCTGGGGTTCAAAACCAATTTGGACTGCTCTTGCAAAGGTCGAGCCAGCACTCTTCAACCCGACAGGCATCCGTAAAAAGCAGTACGTACCACATGGGGTGATGAATGCTGTCTTTTCCTCGTCTTCCTTCGTCATGAAGATCTGGTGGTATCCTGAGTAGGCGTCAAGGAACGATAGGAGGTCACACCCAGCCGTGGAGTCAACAATCTGGTCAATGCGCGGTAATGGGAAAGGATCCTTTGGACATGCCTTATTGTTGTCTGTGTAGTTAATACATAGCCTCCATTTCCCATTTGCCTTGCACACCACTACCGGATTGGCCAACCACGTTGGATGGAGTACTCCTCTCACCAAGCCTGCCGCCTCTAGCTTTCTGATTTCCTCCGTGATGAACTCTTGCCTCTCCACAGCTTGCTTCCTGACCTTCTGCTTGATGGGGCGCGCATGGGGACAGACAGCAAGGTGGCGCTCAATCACCTCCCTGGGAACGCCGGGGATGTCGGAGGCTTTCCACGCAAACACATCGACATTCACCCGCAGGAAGGCGACGAGCTCGCTTTCCTATTTGCCGTCAAGGGTGGAGATTATGGTGAACGCTCCCCCCGTGCCGTCCTCCTTGACGGGCACCCTCTTGGTCTCTGGCGGCGTGGCTCTGGACTTCTTGCTCTTGCCGGCGGAGCTCTCTGGCACGTTCTCAATGGAAGCACAACACCCCGAAGAGGTGCGCTTGCCGGAGTGGGTGCGAGGGGTCTCGCCGGTCTTCTTCTCTTCCGGGGCTCTGTCGGCAGGAGCAGGTGCCTTAGCAGCAGCTGCTGCAACTGCTTCCCGGTAGAGTTGGTTAGCGTAGATCAGTGCATCTTTCTTGTCAGAGGGGACGGTGATGATGTTCATCGGCCCGGGCATCTTCAACATGTTGTAGGCGTAGTGTGAGGCTGCCATGAACTTGGCTAGCACCGGGCGGCCGAGGATCCCGTTGCAAGGCAAGGGGATCTCGGCTACATCGAAAACAATCCTCTCCGTCCTGTGGTTCAGCTTGCCTCTGAATGTCACGGGCAACATGATCTTTCCCTTTGGATGGCTCCTCCCCGGGTTAACCCCTTGGAATGTACCCGTCTCCTCGATGTCTCCATCAGGGATCTGCAGCCTTCTGACCACAACGGGCGAGATTAAGTTCAGGCCGGCCCCGCCGTCAACCAACAACTTTGTCACCTTGAGGTTGCGGATTGTTGGTGAAACCAACAACGGCAAGCACCCGACCGCAGTGGTGCAGTCTGGGTGGTCCTCGGTGTCGAAGATGGTGGGTGTGCTGGACCATTTCAGCGGCTTCCGTGCGTCAAACGACGACTCCACCGATGTGATCTCACACGCCCACTGCTTGAGTTGGCGGTGGGATGTATGCAGCGAGGCGCCACCATCGACGCACATGGCCTCTGTGGCTTTCTGAAACTCGTGGTCGCCGGACTCGTCGTCCTCGTCATGATCATCGTCTTCCTGCTTCTTGTCGCGGCCCCGGGCGGGCCTCTCTTGCTGACTATCCTTGCCACGGCGGCCTCCTTGGCTGCCATGTTTCTTGCTTGATCCCTTGGCGCCATCTGGGCCTTTCTCCTTGTCCCGCCGCTCATACTCGGCTTTCTGCTTCTCAGCGAGCAGCTCTACCTACCAACAGTTTTGGAGATCATGGCCCTTGGTGCGGTGGATCTTGCAATACTGCTTGTCGGAGCCTCCTGGCTTATCGGCGGCCGCCAAATTGCACACCCGGCAGCCTCCTTGCTGGGGTCGCTTGCCTTGGGTTTCTTGGTGGTGCCGGTATCGTCGGATCCCTCGACGGCAGGCATGGTCTTGCTCCTGCACTTCCTGTTACGGCACCGGCCCTTCTTCACAGGGGTGGTGGTGTCATCCATGGAGTCGGTTTCCGCACCGGCGTCTTCGCCGGGGTACTTCCTTCCCTCCTCAGCACGGGCGCATCGATTGGCCAAAACATAGAGCTCAGCCACATCCTTAAACTTGTTCATCGCCAGCCCTTCACGCATCTTGCGATTGTGCACGTTCTGATGGAACACACCGATCACGGCGGTAGGATGAACGTCGGGGGTGTTGTACTGCACTCGGCTGAACCTTTGGATGTACTTGCGCAGGTTTTCTCCTTCCTTTTGGGGGATGATGTGTAAATCACTTGCCTGGCCATGAGCTTGGTGACCTCCGGTAAAGGCGCCAACAAACTCATGGCACAGATCCGCCCAAGAAGAGATTGAATCCACCGGCAAGTGCATCAACCATGACATAACATTAGGCTTGAGGGCCAACGGGAAGTAGTTGGCAAGCACCTTATCGTCGTGGGCCCCAGCAGCTTGCTTCGCGATGGTGTAGATGCTGAGGAACTCTGGCGGGTGAGTCTTGCCGTTGTACTTCTCGCCAACGTCGGGCTTGAACGTACGGTGGGAGGGCCACTGGAACTGCCGCAACTCACGGGTGAAAGCCGGACAACCCACCTTGTAAGGTAGGCCACCGTAGCCTCCCGGCGCTGGGTGGTCTGTAGCGGGCCCTGCCCGCCTGTTCGACTGGTGGGCGCGACACGTCGGCGCTCGATCGTAGTTCGAGCTTCCTCCTGAGCCCGCTCCTGAAGGACTTGACGCTGATCGCGGTTGGTTCACGGGTCGGACGATGCGATGGAGATATCGTCTCGAGTGTTGTCGCGACGAACCGACGCCCGGGGTGGCCGGGACGGAGGAGGGGAGTGCACCGTGGCTGCATCGCCTCCAGCACGGTCTCCGCTCGCACGAAGTGGCCCGGTGGAGCGACGGCCTACGGGTCCCACCGGCCGCAACTGATCGTTGTTGGCGATGCCGACGAGGCTCCGCATGGTGGCCCTCCACTCGTCGAGCTTCTCCGCGGCGGGAGGAAAATCGAGGAGCAGCTGCACGCGCTAGGGCTTCCGCTGGCATGGGTGGCGGCGAGAGCTGGGTGGACCACGATGCGCCTCGACTTCTAACCGCGTTAGAAGGAGCTGCGTCATGGCTCCGCAGCCATTCGCCACCTCCATCAGCACCTTGGCGCGCATGCGGGCCCGCTTCTTCATGTGATGGACACACGAGACTCTTCCCAGGGCGGGACGCAGGGCAGGGTGACACTGCTCATCACGCACAACCTGAGAAGAGCGCGCCGTGGGCGCCGGTGTTGGCGTCTTGGAGGTCGCCGAGCCGCCGCCTGGCGGGACGGCGGCACCCCTGGAGGGCCCCGCGCTGCCTGCAGGGGGCCCGACTCCACCTCTGGAGCCCGCGACTGGCGGCTCGCGGCCTGGCGTGCGAACGATGCCACATGCCAGGCCGGGACCATCAGGGTGATGTAGATGTTCGCGGGCCGCGCCACGGGTTCTCTCCGCGACTGGCTCGCTACCGGTCCGCGCCGGTACCAACCCGGTCCTAGACGAACTGATCGCCATGGTCGTCTTCTTCTTAGGAGCCATGGCGATGAAGGATAGCGAGGTCAACTGCTAGACCAGATCCTCACGATAGCGCCCCCTACCTGGCGCGCCAAAGATGTCGGTGGGAAACAACACCTATGGTATCACTGGAATCCCTTCTACGGTTGCGGGGTGCGGGCATCATGAGGAGAGCGGGACCAGCAGACGACACAAAAGGATTTACCCAGGTTCGGGCCGCAAAGATGCGTAAAACCCTACGACCCTGCATTGGTGGATGTACGTAGTGTTCTTGAGCTCTTGAACTAGCTCTGGGTGCTGTGTGGTTCCAAAAAGCCGAATCCTTTCTCCGTGCGCCATGGGCCTCCTTTTATAGACCAAAGGGGCTGACACAGTGGCACACAGGAGGTGGAAAGTGCTATAGTGTTGCGAGCTTATCGCTCGTATTACAGGACAAGGCGCATTTAATGCGCGGCTTAGGTGTCCCCTCGCTTTATCGGGGACGGGGGCGAGGCCCGTCCCATCCGTCGCCGCTCCTCCTTGCTTCGACACGCGCCTTGGCCAGTGATGCATGCGGCCCATGTAGGCAGGCAGGCAGCTTAGGTGGCGCGGTGGTGGAGCCTCCACGAAGGGTTGCATATTGCCACGCAGGTGCCTGCCCAGCTAGCTGGGTCGGCAACTACATCTGAACGGCGGTGAAGACTTGGTTGGCGCGGGCCTGGCAGTGGCCCTGCCGGTGCGCTTGGCGAGGGTCTTGCCGAGTGGCCCAGCAAGGGTTTTGCCGTGGCACGCTAGCTTCCCCCGCAAGGATCTTGCCGGGGGCTTTGTGGGTTTCTTCGGTGAGGATGGTTGCCTTCCTATCCTCACTTGATTTTGATTATTCTATGTCTTCACAAAGATCTGCATGCCACCATGGAGGTGCCTCCTGAGCCCTGTCCCAACGCTTTTGTCGAGCGCTGGTGGGCTCAAGGGTGGCTCACTTCCGCTGGCGTGGACGAGCTGCCCCGGCAAGGGTCTTGCCGGGGCCGCTGAGGCTGCCCTGGCAAGGGTCCTTGCCGGGAAAACCTGCTTCGTCCATCTGATCTTCGTGGCCTTGGTCCTTGTCGTTGCTCTACTTGCCTTGTGGCCTCGGCTTCTCTCCGGCTTTCCTTTTCTGCCCTGTTATGCGTGGCTGTGGCGGGAGGTTTTAACTGCCCGTGCACAAGTAGAGGGGTCAAAAGCAGAGCCCCTACTTTTGTACACCGACATTGAGCCACTCAAGGTACAAGATGCATTGATGGAGAATGATTGGCTCCTTGCTATGCAAGAAGAGTTGAACAGTTTTGAACGCAATCGAGTGTGGTCATTAGTCAAGAGACCAACTATGGAACACAATGTCATTGGAACAAAATGGAATTTCAAGAACGAGCAAGATGTGAATGGGGTAATCATCCGCAACAAGGCAAGGTTAGTGGCACAAGGGTACTCACAAGTTGAAGGTTTGGACTTTGGTGAGACCTTTGCTCCCGTTGCCCGTCTTGAATCTATTCACATCTTACTTTCCTATGCTTGTTTCAATGGTTTTACATTACATCAAAGGGATTTGAAGAGTGCTTTCCTTAATGGTCCTCTACAAGAAGAAGTATATGTATCACAACCACCTGGGTTCGTTGATCCCGATCACAAAGACTATGTGTATAAACTTCACAAGGCTTTGTATGGCCTCAAACAAGCACCTCGTGCTTGGTATGATCATCTTAAGAAGTTTTTACTCGATGATGGTTTTGTGAGAGGGGTGATCGATCTCACTCTTTTTACTAAGTGGGAAAAGGATGATTTGATCTTATGACAAATCTATGTAGACGACATCATTTTTGGTTCTCCTAACATTCATTTGTGCAAGAAGTTTACGGCTTCCATGACCAGGAACATTGAAATGTCACTCAATGCGGACTTGAAGTCCTTTCTCCGATTTCAAATACGCAAGAAGGAATTTTCTTGTCTCAAACAAAATACCTCAAGGATATCTAGAGAAGTTTGACATGACAAATGCTAGCCCATGTAAGGACCCATGCCAAAAAAAATTGTACTCACTAAAGACACAAATGGTATCCCTTTCGACCCATCTATTTACCACTCTATGATTGGTTCATTGCTTTATCTATGTGCTTCTAGACTAGACATCATGTTCAGTGTATGCATGTGTGCTAGATTTCAAGCTTCCCCTAGGGAAAGTCATCATAAGGAGGTTAAGCATATTCTTAGATACCTTGTTCCCATCCCAAAGTTGGGTCTATGGTACCCCAAGGATGCTAAGTTTGATCTCATTGGGTACACAGATGCGGATTGGGATGGTGACAAAGTGGGACGGAAGGCCACCTCCGGTGCATGTCAATTACTTGGATGCTCCTTGGTAAGTTGGTCCTCAAAAAAGCAAAATTGGTTTGCCATCTCCACTGCCAAAGCCGAATACATTGCAACCGCAGTTGTGCAACTAAATTAGTATGGATAAGGCAAACTTTCAAGTATGGTATCACCCATAGACATGTCCATCTTCTATGTGATAATGAAAGTGCCATCAGTATTGCTGAGAATTCCAGAGATCATCTTCGTACCAAGCACATTGATATTAGGTATCATTTCTTCAGAGATCATGTGGAAAAGGGTGACATTGATATTGCTCATGTTGGTACAGATATGCAACTTGCATACATTTTCACCAAATCATTAGATGAAGCAAGGTTTTGTCAACTTAGGCGTGAACTTGGTATCTTGGAGCTTGACAACATTATGTGAAATCTAGTACCCATACACGCATTTACTTCATGTCTTGTCTTGATGTAGGCATATATTTAGGGGTAGACATTCAACTCATGACTACTTTTACGCTATAGAATGCATAAAAAGAACAAACACTCTCAAAGTTATCATGGTTTTTGAAATATGTGCTTTAAATGATGGAGTCGTGACTATCTACTCAAGGTTCAAATCTTTGCGGTAATATGTCACATTTGCTCAAACATGGCGACTTCGGTCACCATTCATGTATTGCTTGTATGAATCTTTCCAAGCTTAATGTTGTTGGGTATCTTGTGCATCGTACTATAGCACTAATTTCTTTTCTGTGGAACTACATCTCTAAATCTCTTTGGCAGAGTCTATATATAATATCATAATATGGCCCATATAAAACCTTCCTCTTAGTTGGTGTCACTGTCTAGTGGCCGGACATCTGGGCCCTGAACTTTTGTTCTCTGACCCCCTGTCGTCGGATATCCGGGCTTGGCCCCCGGATGTCCGGCTCGTATGGGCACTGACACATAAAAGGGGGGGGGGCTCGGGTTTTGGGGGCAGTTTCCCCTTTCCTCCCTTCTCGCCCCCCCATGATACGTCTCCAACCTATCTACTTCTCAAAACCCTTTTGCCCTTGTTTTGGACTCTAATTTGCATGATTTGAATGGAACTAACCCGGACTGGCGTTGTTTTCAGCAGAATTGCCATGGTGTTATTTTTGTGCAGAAATAAAAGTTCTCGGAATGACTTGAAACTTCACGGAGTCACGTTTTGGAATTAATAAAAAATATTGGCGAAAGAATCAGCAGAAGGGGCCCCCCACCCTATCCAGGAGGGTGGGGGCGTGCCCCCTGCCTTGTTGGCCCCTGGAGCTCCACGACCTCAACTCCAACTCCATATATTCACATTTGGGGAGAAAAAACCCAGAGAGAAGGATTCATCATGTTTTACGATACGGAGCCGCCACCAAGCCAGGTTCTTCCTCGGGAGGGCTGATCTGGAGTTCGGTCGGGGCTCCGGAGAGGGAAATCCATCACCGTCGTCATCATCAACCATCCTCTATCACCAATTTCATTATGCTCTCCGCCATGGTGAGTAATCTCATCGTGGGCTTGCTGGATGGTGATGGGTTGGATGAGATTTACCATGTAATCGAGTTAGTTTTGTTAGGGTTTGATCCCTAGTATCCATTATGTTCTAAGATTGATGTTGCTATGACTTGGCCATCCTTAATACTTGTCACTAGGGCCTGAGTGCCATGATTTCAGATCTGAACCTATTATGTTTCCATGAATATATGAGTGTTCTTGATCCTATCTTGCAAGTTATTGTCACCTACTACATGTTATGATCCGGCAGCCCCGAAGTGACAATAATCGGGACCACTCCCGGTGATGACCGTAGTTTGAGGAGTTCATGTATTCACTAAGTGCTAATGCTTTGGTCCGGTTCTCTATTAAAAGGAGTCCTTAATATCCGTTAGTTTCCAATAGGACCCCGCTGCCACGGGAGGGTAGGACAAAGATGTCATGCAAGTTCTTTTCCATAAGCACGTATGACTATATTCGCAATACATGCCTACATTTTATTGATGAACTGGAGCTAGTTCTATGTCACCCTATGTTATCACTGTTGCATGATGAATTCTATCCACCATAATTATCCATCATTGATCCATTGCCTATGAGCTTTTCACATATTGATCTTTGCTAAGTTACTTTTCCGTTGCCACTGTTATGATTGCTACAAAATTTCCACTGTTACTTTTGCCACCGTTACCGTTACTTCCATACTACTTTGCTACTAAATACTTTGCTGCAGATATTAAGTCTTTCAGGTGTGGTTGAATTGACAACTAAGCTGCTAATACTTGAGGAAATTCTTTGGCTCTCCTTGTGTCGAATTAATAAATTTGGGTTGAATACTCTACCCTCGAAAACTGTTGCGATCCCGTATACTTGTGGGTTATCAAGACCTTTTTCTAGCACCGTTGCCGGGGAGCATAACTCTATTCTCTGAGTCACTTGGGATTTATATCTGTTGATCACTATGAGGAATTTGAAAGATCAAAGAACCAAGATTTTCCCCTCAACTACGAGGGGAGGTAAGGAACTGCCATCTAGCTCTGCACTTGATTCACCTTCTATTTTGAGTAAACTTGTGACACCTGCACCTGCTATTGATTCTTATATGTCGCATGTTACTAATGATGCCACTTCTGCTATCCATGATGCTTATGATGATACTACTTCTCTGCTTGATAATAATGTGCCACTTTGATGAACAACTTGCTAGGGTTAGATAGAATGAAATAACTGAAACTGATGATATTAATGAAAGTGATGATGAAGATTCTCCCCCTAGATATGAATTGCCCGTTGTACCTGAGGGTTATGTTATGGATGAAGAAACTGCTAGACTTCTTTCCTTGAAATGATAGATATGATCTTAAGAAACAGTTAGCTAAGCTGGAAGAAAAGTCTATGAATGCTAGAATGAAATATGACCCTGCTTTTGCTACTTCATCTATCTGTGTTACTGATAAGGATTATGAATTCTCTGTCGATCCTGAGTTAATAACTTTGGTTGAATCTGATCCTTTCTATGGTTATGAATCTGAAACTACTGTGGCACATCTTAATAAATTGAATGATATAGCCACCCTATTTACTCATGAGGAAAAAATTTGCTATTACTATATTATTTCCTTTCTCATTAAAGGGTGATGCTAAAATATGGTTTAATTCTCTTGCTCCTGGTTGTGTGCGTAGTTCCCAGGATATGATTTATTACTTTTCTGCAAAATACATTCTTGCTCATAAGAAACAAGCTGCCTTGCGGGAAATATTTAATTTTGTGCAAATTGAAGAAGAAAGTCTCCCACAAGCTTGGGGGAGGCTTCTCCAATTACTTAATGCTTTGCTTGATCATCCTCTCAAGAAAGATGAAATACTTGATATATTTTATAATGGACTAACCGATGCTTCAGAGACCACCTGGATAGTTGTGTTGGTTGTGTTTTCATGGAACGAACTGTGGAGCAAGATGAATTGCTATTGAATAATATACTGAGTAATGATAATGATTGGACACTTCCTGAACCAACTCCTAAGCCAACTCCAAATAAAAGGGGTATTCTATTTCTCAGTCCTGAAGATATGCAAGAGGCAAAGAAATTTATGAAAGGAAAAGGTATTAAAGCTAAAGATGTTAAGAATTTACCACCTATTGAAGAAATACATGGTCTTGATAACCCGTCACTGGTAGTAAAGGTAAATTCTCTATAGATTTGATAAGGGTGAAATCCCATCTACTAAGTTTGCTAGTCAATGCTGGGATGACTTTGATAATTTCATTGTTAAACAAGAAAACTTCAATGCTTATGTTGGTAGACAATTGAAAGTAATGCTTATACGGTTGAACACTTGAGTGATTATATGTCTAGAGTTAAAAGTGATATTAAGCTTATTAGTAAAAAATTCTTCCATGGTTACAACTCAAGTAGAACAAGTACTTAAGGCACAAGATGATTTGCTCAATGAGTTGAATAATAAGAACAATGATAATGTTGTTAGAGTTATGACTAGAGGTGGCAAAATGACCCAAGAATCTTTGTATCCTGAGGTCCATCCTAAGAGAGTTGAGCAAGATTCTCAGAGAATTAATACTGATGCACCTAGTCCTTCTAAGAAAAAGAAGACGAATAATGATAGGACTTTGCATGCTTCTAGGGAACCTGTTATTGACACACCTGAGAACCCCAATGATATTTCTATTTCTAATGCTGAAACACAATATGGTAATCAACCTGAACCTAGTAATAATGTTAATAATGATGTTCATGTTGATGCTCAACCTAGTAATGATGTAGAGATTGAACCTGCTATTGATCTTGATAACCCACAATCAAAGAATCAATGTTATGATAAGAGAGACTTCGTTGCTAGGAAGCACGGTAAAGAAAGCGAACCATGGGTTCAGAAACCCATGGCTTTTCCTCCTAAGCCATCCAAGAAAAAGGATGATGAAGATTTTGAGCGCTTTGCTGAAATTATTAGACCTATCTTTTTGCGTATGCGTTTGACTGATATGTTTAAAACGAATCCCTATGCTAAGTATATGAAAGATACTGTTACAAATAAAACAAAGATACTAGAAGCTGAAATTTCCACCATGCTTGCTAATTATACTTTTAAGGGTGGAATACCAAAGAAACTAGGAGATCCAGGAGTACCAACTATACCATGCTCCATTAAAAGAAACTATGTTAAAACTGCTTTATGTGATCTTGGAGCCGGTGTTAGTGTTATGCCCTTCTCTTTATATCGTAGACTTGATTTGAAGGAGTTGACACCTACTGAAATCTCTTTGCAAATGGCTGATAAATCAACTGCTATACCCATCGGTATTTGTGAGGAGTGCCTGTTGTGGTTGCAAACTATACTATTTTAATGGACTTTGTTATTCTTCATATTCCTGAGGATGACAGTATGTCGATCATCCTTGGTAGACCCTTTCTAAATACTGCAGGGGCTGTTATTGATTGCAACAAAGGCAATGTCACTTTTCATGTTAATGGTAATGAGCATACGGTACACTTTCCGAAGAAACAACCTCAAGTTCATAGTATCAATTCTATCGGAAAAATTTCAACTATTACTATTGGAGGTTTTGAATTCCCTCTTCCTACTGTCAAAAAGAAATATGATATTCTTATTGTTGGGTACATGTATATCCCCATTGAGGTAACCTAGTGTTATCCGAAAAGTCTCCGGTTTCATGTTATTCAAAAGAGGTTTGTTAACAAGACTTGATCAACCTTGTTAGTGGATTCCTTTTGATGAGCATGAGATGGATGAAGTTAGAAAGCACAACTTTCTGTACCCTCCTTTTACTCTCTGTTATTTAGTTTAAACAAAGCAAAAATAGTATTTTCTGTCTGTTTTCTGAATTATCCATGCAATAAAAAAATACCCCGAAAATAAAAGTTCCCCAAATGCCCTGAAACTTGAGTATGATTTTTTATAGAATATTTAAGAATTTCTAGCACTTAGAACACACAAGGGGAATGCACCAGTTGGCCACGAGGGTTGAGGGCGCGCCCTACCCCCTGGGCTCGCCCCCTGCCTCGTAGGCCCCACGTGGCCCCCTCCACTTACTCTAGTACCCACACACTTCGTCTTCCTCCAAAAAATCATCCAGCAACTCAACCTCGTGTTCTTGCTCGTTTTGCTGCCATTTTCGATCTCCTTGCTCAAAGCTCCATTCACAAAACCGCTTTGGGGGATTGTTCTTCGGTATGTGACTCCTCTAATGGTCCAATTAATTTTTCTTCTAGTGCTTTATTTTGCTGCTGAGGTAACCCTGTTCTTGAGCTTGCATGCCAAATTTATATGGTCCAAAGTAGTTTTAATGCATGATATAGCCTCTAGGCACTTGTGGGAGTAGTTGCTATCAATCTTGTTGAGTTTGGTTCACTTTTATTTTGAGTCACCGAAAATTTCAAAAATATTTCAAAGGAATAAAAAATGTTTAGGAAAATGTACCAAGGTTGTTCTTCGAGGAAGCACTCACCGAGGCTCGCGATACATGAGCCGGACCTTGAACTACAAAGGGAAGCTCAAGTACGGCCTTGTGAATGGCCGTCGGATGAATTTATGGTCCAAGCAGGTTTCAAGGATGAATTTGATGCGTATGTGCATAATGCTGATCTTGAGGACTTCGTATTAGATAAGTGCCTGCAATACTATTACCTCACCGATTCCTTTGTGCGGAGGTTTGAATTTTCATCTAAGTGCAACACTCACACCATTATATTTGACCTCTATGATAAATCATATACCATGGACCTTGAAGATTTTAACACTGCTTGCAAAATCCCATAGTGGGGCATCTTTAGTGAACCTCACAATCTGAATATAATGATTTCCTTGCTAGCATCACTGTGGGAGAAACTAGAAATATCACAAAAGCTACCATAGGGAGCATTCATTTTCTTGCCATACATTACTTTGCTCTCTTTATAGGTAGATGCATTAATGGTAAGCATGATCATAGCCACATTTGCGTCCCGGATCTTAGTGTCCTCAAGAGTGCGGTATTAGGTGATAAGCAATATATCTTGGGGGCCATTGTTGCACGGAGGTTACATCTTAATGCTAAAGATGGAGATTTATTTGGTGGAATTTATGCAACTCGTTTAGCTGATTATCTTGGTGTATCCATAAGAGATAACGATATTGAGTTGCCACCTGCTTTTCTAGATTATAATGCTATGGAGCATTATCAGTTTCTTAAGAGGAACGAACAGTCCCTCCAGTACCGACTAATATTTGACAGACAACATGTTGTCCATATTACTTGTCCTGCTCTTGCCTTCTTTAACTTTCAGGTAAATGGGAGATATTTTATAACCAGAGAGGAGTCAAATGAATACGAGAGGAAGACAGAGGCTGCTCGCCTCCATGCTGCAGCGCTTCAGGCAGTAGCTATTGCATCTTAGTACAACCCCGACTACAACTTTGGATATCCGCCATGCCAGCCATGGCTTTAGACCAACTTAGGCCAAAAGCCTAAGCTTGGGGGAGTACGTATTTCTCACCGACATTACATTAATGTTCACACACTCATTCTAGTTGTCCCTGTTCATAATTTTTCATTGTACTATCCATTCTAGTTTATTTTCTTTTCTTGCTTTCTTCTTGTGTGTTTGAATAATACTTTGAGAAAAACTAAAAACAATTGGTATAGCTTTTATCTAGTTTACTTTCCATGCTTGTAGTAGTAGAAATTAAAAGAAAACCCAAAAAGATTTCTCGTTCTTCTTTTGCTTGTTGGGAGCTTTCCTATGTAAATAGTTTTTCTCGTTCTTGTTTAATTCCTTCAAAAAAGAAAAACTCCAAAAATATTTCAGTGTGTTTCTTTGAGATTCTTTTCTTTTCTTTGGGGGTCAGAGGAGAAGACCGCGATGAAAATGATGAGTGTCTATCATATGCATTATTGTTGGGCTAATAAAGAGCCCACCCATATTACCTTGTCTTCTCCTTTGAATTAAATGTTTGCAGATTCCAGCTTAGTCCAATGCACGTGCACTATTATTATTATCCGCACCGTTCGATCGTGCAAGTGAAAGGCAACAATGACGATATATGATGAAATGATTGAGATGAGGAAAATCTGGTATGAAATCGACCTATCTTGTTTTTGTAAATATGATTAGTTCACCATTCCCGATTCAGCCTATTATGAATGAAACATGTTTGCAATGACAATTAGAGATTATAGTTACTCATGCCATGCTTAATCAGCTAGGAGTTTATAATTGTTTACCTTGCGTGCCAACATGCCATTAAAATGGTTGTGATGTAGTATGATAGGGTGGTATCCTCCTTTGAATGATTTGAGTGGCTTGACTTGGCACATGTACACACATGTAGTTGAAACAAAATCAACATAGCCTCCATGATATTTATGTTCATGGTGATTTATATCCTACTCATCCTTGCACTCATTGTTTGTTAATTTTAATGCATGTTTATGAATGTGTCGCTCTCTAGTTGATCGCTTTCCCAGTCTCTTTCTAGCCTTCACCTGTACTAAGCAGGAATACTACTTGTGCATCCACTTCCATAAACCCCAAAGTTGTTCCATATGAGTCCACCATACCTTCCTATATGCGGTATTTACCAGCCGTTGCAAGTAAATTTTCACGTGCCAAATTCTAAACCTTCAAATGAAATTCTGTTTTGTATGGTCGAATAGCTCATGTATCAACTAGGGCTGCATATATCTTCCATGCTCGGTGGGTTATTCTCACGTTGAGTGGACTCCACTCATCATCCACGAGAAAATGGCCGGTAACCGGGATGCCCAGTTCCATGCTAAAATCAAATCAAAATAATTGCAAACAAAACTCTCCTAGGATTGTTGTTAGTTGGACGATACCCGTTGTTTTGGACCAGCCGTGGAATGTGCTTGTTGGTGGTGGGGGAGTATAAACTTTATCATTCTGTTTGGGAACCGCCTATAATGTATGTAGCATGGAAGATATCGAGATCTCTTGGTTGTTATGTTGATAATGAAAGTATACCACTGAAAATATTATTTATCTCTGTTTCAAAACTCAAGCTCTAGCACCTCTACAAATCCCTGCTTCCCTCTGTGAAGGGCCTATCTATTTACTTTTATGCTGAGTCAGCATTCTCTTATAAAAAGCACCAGTTGGAGAGTACCACTTTCATTTGTATGCATTGTTATTAATTGATACCGAGTATGACTGTGACTGGATCTCTTTTGCCATGAGTTACAATGTCTAGTCAGTCCTTGATCTTCAGGGGTGCTCTGCATTTATGTTTTGTGGTCTCGGAAAGGGCTAGAGAGATACCATCTGTTATATTATATCATGACTTTTTTGAAAAAGTGTTGTCATCCAAGATTTATTATTATTACTCGCTTGTTTATTATGCCATTTATAAGAGTAAACATGAGACTTAAATGTTATTGTGAATATGGTTAGTTCATGATCTTTTCTGAAAACTTGAATGCTAGCTTTACATATTTGCAACAACAAGATCAAACAAAGTTTGTAAAAGTTTTTCTTTATCACTTTCAGTTTGTCAACTGAATTGCTTGAGGACAAGCAAACGTTTAAGCTTGGGGAAGTTGATATGTCTCCAATGTATCTACTTTTCCAAACCCTTTTGCCCTTGTTTTGGACTCTAATTTGCCTGATTTGAATGGAACTAACCCGGACTGACACAGTTTTCAGCAGAATTGCCATGGTGTTATTTTTGTGCAGAAATAAAAGTTCTCGGAATGACCAGAAACTTCACGAAGTCACATTTTGGAATTAATAAAAAATATTGGCGAAAGAATTAGCAGAAGGGGGCCCACACCCTATCCACGAGGGTGGGGGCGCAACCCCTGTAGTGCGCGCCCCCTGCGTCATGGCCCCCCTGGAGCTCCACCGACCTCAACTCCAACTCCATATATTCACGTTCGGGGAGAAAAAACCCAGAGAGAAGGATTCATCGCGTTTTACGATACGGAGCCGCCGCCAAGCCCTGTTCTTCCTCGGGAGGGCTGATCTGGAGTCCGTTCGGGGCTTCGAAAAGGGGAATCCGTCACCATTGTCATCATCAATTATCCTCCATCACCAATTTCATGATGCTCACCACCGTGCGTGAGTAATCTCATCATAGGCTTGCTGGATGGTGATGGGTTGGATGAGATTTACCATGTAATCGAGTTAGTGTTGTTAGGGTTTGATCCCTAGTATCCATTATGTTCTAAGATTGATGTTGCTATGACTTGGCCATGCTTAATGTTTGTCACCCGGGCCCCTGTACTTGTGGGTTATCACCCCCACCCGTCTCACGCCGCCGCCGCCGGGCTGTGCTCCGGCCCGCCCCGGCCATCTCCCCCATCCTCCGACCCAGATCTCCTCTCCACGCCCTCATCTCTTCCCGATCTACTCTCCCACGCAATCCATTTCCTGGGTTGTGGCGTGAATCATTCGAGAAGGGCTACTTTGAGTGTTGAATGAAGGGTCGACCGTCGGTGTTTCTCATGGCGCGCACCAAGCAATGCGGTCCTCCTTCTTCATCCCAGGGTATGGCTGTTACCTATTCTTGCCTACTTGTCGCTTGGCTCAACTATTCTAGATTTATATATATATCCCTCTATTGATTTGATGCCGCCTGCCTCACCCAAATTCCTCTCTATGGACTTGGCTAAACAGCTTAACCATGGCAATGTCGATATTTTGATCTACCACTCGGCCTTGGCCTATGGTCATGTTCAAAATGCCCACAACTCCACTAGTTTAATTGTTTTATCCGTGTTCATACCTTTTTGGGATACTTCTCATTGGTATCCCTATCGTGTATCCGTTTAAGTCGATCACCGGCAAGGTTCCATCGACTCCGAGGAACATGTTCGTCCTAAGAAGAAGCAGACCACCAAGGAACCCAAGATGACCACCACCGGACCCAAGAAGACCACCACCGGACCCAAGAAGAAGCATCGGGCTCCCTCACCCAGTCCGTCGGCCTCTGATCCGGATGATGCAGACTATGTTGGGGAGGAAGAGGAGGACGTTTCTCCTAGGAGCTCCGTTGGACAGTCAAAACCGGGCACCCAGAGGGCGCCTGTGCCTCCACTCGGCCTTGTCCATGGTCATCACATCTCCATGGAGATCCCTTTCAGTGGGGCTCATCCGACTCGCGACTTCAAGACCGTGGGGGCTGGTACATATCTTGAGTTCGGATAAGATACCAAGCCGTATGAGATGGTGGCTTATGTCAAGGATCCTCGGTTCCGTACTCGCATGCAGCAAGATCTCTACTCCAGCTTCGTCCATGGTCGTGGACTTGCTCCTCATAAATACTTGGATCTTCAATTTATGCGTGATCATCCTGCCATGTTTCCTGATAACGCGGTCGAGATCATTGATGATATGACTCTCGGTCCAGCAATGACCTTTCGGTGTGATTGGAATGAAGTTGCCATTCTTCAGTTCTACGACACCTGCTTCTTTGGCCCCAACAACACTCTCACCTGGATGACCAATGATACTGTGCTGAGCATCACCTATGACCGTTTTGTTCAGATTTTGGGCTTCTATGGAGTTGGCCATGAAATCCACAGTCTGGATCCACTTCATAAGCCTGAAGGGATTGATTATTGCATGGCTCTTGTTAAGCCGACCACTCAGCTCACCCCGGAGGAACGTGAATATCCACCCAATGAAGTATCCATCATCCGGTATCCATACTACATTCTCTATTAGTGTGTGCTTCACACGCTCTATCCTAAGAAGGGAGATCGCGCGAGGGCTCGCAACTAATGCATTGATTTGATGGTACATATGCATGACAAGCCTACAGAGCCACTTGACACAGCCCATTACATTTGGCATGAGATCCGTGTCTCCAGCTTCCTCAGACGCGCCAATTCCCTCATGCTTCATTCATTCAGGAACTGATTGATCACACTGCCCCCTTTGAGGTTGATACATCCATTTTGCATCATGCTTTTATATCGATATTTATTGCATTATGGGATGTTATTACACGTTATGTCATAATACCTATGGCTATTCTCTCTTATTTTACAAGGTTTACATGAAGAGGGAGAATGCCGGCAGCTGGGATTCTGGGCTGGAAAAGGAGCAAATATTAGAGACCTATTCTGCACAGCTCCAAAAGTCCTGAAACTCCAAGAAAGTCATTTTGGGAATTAAAAAATTCAGCGAAAGAAATACCTGAGGGGCCCCACCCACCATCCACAAGGGTGGGGGTGCGCCCTACCCCCCTGGGCGCGCTCCCTGCCTCATGGGCCACCTGGCAGCCCTCCGGTGCGCATCTTCTGCTATATGAAGTCTTTTACCCTGGGAAAAAAAATCATAAGCAAGCTTTCGGGACAAAACTCCACCGCCACGAGGCGGAACCTTGGTGGAACCAATCTAGGGCTCCAGCGGAGCTGTTCTGCCGGGGAAACTTCCCTCCGGGAGGGGGATATCATCACCATCGTCATCACCATCGATCCTCTCATCGGGAGGGGGTCAATCTCCATCAACATCTTCACCAACACCATCTCCTCTCAAACCCTAGTTCATCTCTTATATCCAATCTTTGTACCCAAACCTCAGATTGGTACCTGTTGGTTGCTAGTAGTGTTGATTACTCCTTCTAGTTGATGCTAGTTGGTTTATTTGGTGGAAGATCATATGTTCAGATCCTAAATGCATATTAATACTCCTCTGATTATGAACATGAATATGCTTTGTGAGTAGTTACGTTTGTTCCTGAGGACATGGGAGAAGTCTTGCTATTAGTAGTCATGTGAATTTGGTATTCGTTCGATATTTTGATGAGATGTATGTTGTCTCTCCTCTAGTGATGTTATGTGAACGTCGACTACATGACACTTCACCATTATTTGGGCCTAGAGGAAGGCATTGGGAAGTAATAAGTAGATGATGGGTTGCTAGAGTGACAGAAGCTTAAACCCTAGTTTATGCGTTCCTTCGTAAGGGGCTGATTTGGATCCACTTGTTTCATGGTATGGTTAGGTATACCTGAATACTTCTTTTGTAGTTGTGGATGCTTGCAATAGGAGTTAATCATAAGTTGGATGCTTGTCCAAGAAAGGGCAGTACCTAAGCACTGGGCCACCCACATATCAAATTATAAAAGTAACGAACGCGAATCATATGAGCGTGATGAAAACTAGCTTGACGATAATTCCCATGTGTCCTCGGGAGCGCTTTTCTCATTATAAGAACTTGTCCAGGCTTGTCCTTTGCTACAAAAAGGATTGGGCCACCTTGCTGCACCTTATTTACATTTATTGCTTGTTACCCGTTACAAATTATCTTATCACAAAACTATATGTTATCTACAATTTTAGTGCTTGCAGAGAATACCTTACTGAAAACCGCTTGTCATTTCCTTTTGCTCCTTGTTGGGTTCGACACTCTTACTTATCGGAAGGACTACGATAGATCCCCTACACTTGGGGGTCATCAAGACTCTTTTCTGGCGCCGTTGTCGGGGAGTGAAGCACCTTTGGTAAGTGGAACTTGGTAAGGAAACATTTATATAGTGTGCTGAAATTTACTGTCACTTGTTACTATGGAAACTAATCCTTTGAGGGGCATGTTCGGGGTATGTTCACCCCGACCAGTAGAGCAAAGAGTTGCTCCTCAACCTACTGAACCTACTGAAAATGTTTACTTTGAAATTCCTTCGGGTATGGTAGAGAAACTGCTAGCTAATGCCTTTGCAGGAGACGGAACATTGCATCCCGATTTACAGCTAATCTATGTGGATGAAGTTTGTGGATTATTTAAGCTTGCAGGTATGCCCGATGATGTTATCAAGAAGAAGGTATTCCCTTTATCTTTGAAGGGAGATGCATTGACATGGTATAGGCTATGTGATGATATGGGATCATGGGACTACAAATGATTGAAATTGGAATTTCACCAGAAGTTTTATCCTATGCATCTTGTTCATCGTGATCGTAATTATATATATAATTTTTGGCCTCGCGAAGGAGAAAGCATCGCTCAAGCTTGGGGGAGGCTTAAATCAATGTTATATTCATGCCCCAATCATGAGCTCTCAAGAGAAATGATTATTCAAAAATTTTATGCTCGACTTTCTCTCAATAATCGCTCCATGCTTGATAATTCTTTTGCTGGTTCTTATATGATGAAGACTATTGAATTCAAGTGGGATTTATTGGAAAGAATTAAACACACCGCTGAAGATTGTGATTTCGACGAAGGTAAGGAGTCAGTTATAAAACCTAAGTTTGATTGTGTTAAATCTTTTATGGATACCGATGCTTTTTATGGATTTAGCACTAAATATGGACTTGACTCTGAGATAGTAGCTTCTTTCTGTGAATCATTTGCTACTCATGTTGCTCTCCCTAAGGAGAAGTGGTTTAAATATAATCCTCCAACTAAAGTAAAAGTATTTGCACCTATTATAGTTGAAGAAAAGACTATCACTTATAATGATCCTATTGTTCCTACTACTTATGTTGAGAAACCACCTTTCCCTGGTAAGATAAGGGATCATGCTAAAGCTTCAATTGTGGTTCGTAAGAGTAATACTAGGACATATACACCACTTGAGCAAATTAAAGTTGAACCTAGTATTGCTATGGTTAAAGATCTCTTGGCTGATAATATTGATGGGCATGTTATTTACTTTTGTGATGAAGCTGCTAGAATTGCTAGACCCTATGCTAAGAAACATAGACCTGTTGTAGGCATGCCCGTTATTTCTATTAAAATAGGAGATCATTGTTACAATGGCTTATGTGATATGGGTGCTATTGCTAGTGCAATACCTTATTCCTTATATCAAGAAATTATGCATGATATTGCACCTGCTGAGGTAGAAGAAATTGATGTTACAATTAAGTTTGCCAATAGAGATACTATTTCACCAATTGGGATTGTTAGAGATGTTGAAGTCTTGTGTGGGAAAGTTAAATGTCCTGCTGATTTTCTTATTCTTGGTTCCCCACAAGATGACTTTTGTCCCATTATATTTGGTAGACCCTTCTTGAATACTGTTAATGCTAAGATAGATTGCGAAAAGGATGTTGTTACTATTGGTTTAGGGGATATGTCTCATGAGTTTAATTTTGCTAAATTTCATAGACAATCTCATGATAAAGAATTGCCTAGTAAGGATGAAATTATTGGTCTTGCTTCTATTGTCGTGCCTCCTAATGATCCTTTAGAACAATATTTGCTAGACCATGAGAATGATATGTTTATGAATGAAAGAAGAGAAAATAAATGAAGTATTCTTTAAACAGGGTCCTATTTTGAAACACAACTTGGCTGTTGAAATCTTAGGGGATCCTCCACCACCCAAGGGTGATCCCGTGTTTGAGCTTAAACCATGACCTGATACTCTTAAATATGCTTATCTTGATGAAAAGAAGATATATCCTGCTAGTATTAGTGCTAACCTTTCAGAGCAGGAAGAGGAAAGATTATTGAAAACTCTGAAGAAGCACCGTGCTGCTATTGGATATACTCTTGATGATCTTAAGGGCATTAGTCCCACTCTATGCCAACACAAAATAAAATTGGAGGAAGACACCAAACCAGTTATTGATCACCAACGATGGTTAAATCCTAAGATGAAAGAAGAGGTAAAAAGGAATTACTAAAGCTCCTTGAGGCAGGTATAATTTATCCCGTTGCTGATAGTCAGTGGGTAAGTCATGTCCATTGTGTCCCTAAGAAGGGAGGTATTACTGTAATTCCTAATGATAAAGATGAATTGACCCCGCAAAGAATTATTACAGGTTATAGGATGGTAATTGATTTCCGCAAATTAAATAAAGCTATTAAAAAAGATCATTACCCTCTACCTTTTATTGATCAAATGCTAGAAAGATTATCCAAACATACACATTTTTGCTTTCTAGATGGTTACTATGGTTTCTCTCAAATACCTGTGTCAGCGGAGGATCAAGAAAAGACTACTTTTACTTGCCCTTTCTGTTCTTTTGCTTATAGACGTATGCCTTTTGGTTTATGTAACGCACCTGCTACCTTTCAAAGATGCATGATGGCTATATTCTCTGACTTTTGTGAAAAGATTTGTGAGGTATTCATGGATGATTTCTCCATCTATGGATCCTCTTTTGATGACTGCTTGAGCAACGTTGAACGAGTTTTGCAGAAATGCGAAGATACTAATCTTGTTTTGAATTGGGAGAAGTGCCACTTTATGGTTAATGAAGGCATTGTCTTGGGGCATAAAATTCCTGAAAGAGGTATTGAAGTTGATAAAGCTAAAGTTGATGCTATTGAAAAGATGCCGTGTCCCAAGGACATTAAAGGTATAAGAAGTTTCCTTGGTCATGCCGATTTTTATAGGAGGTTCATTAAGGACTTCTCTAAAATCTCTAGGCCTCTGACTAATCTATTGCAAAAAGATATTCTTTTTGTCTTAGATAATGATTGTGTAGAAGCATTTGAAATACTTAAGAAAGCTTTGGGTTCTGCACCTATTGTTCAGCCGCCTGATTGGAATCTACCCTTTGAAATTATGTGTGATGCTAGTGATTATGTTGTAGGTGATGTTCTAGGACAAAGAGTTGATAAGAAACCAAATGTTATTCAATATGCTAGTAAACTCTAGACACTGCCCAGAGAAATTATGCTACTACTGAAAAAGAATTATTAGCAGTTGTATTTGCTTGTGATAAGTTCAGACCTTATATTGTTAATTCTAAACTAACTATTCACACTGATCATGCTGCTATTAAATATCTTATGGAAAAGAAAGATGCTAAACCTAGACTTATTAGATGGGTTATCTTGCTACAAGAATTTGATTTGCATATTATTGATAGAAAGGGAGCTAAGAACCCCATTGCAGACAACTTGTCTAGGTTAGAGAATGTTCTTGATGACCCACTACCTATTGATGATAGCTTTCCTAATGAACAATTAACTGTCATAAATGCTTCTCGTACTGCACCATGGTATGCTGATTATGCTAATTACATTGTTGCTAAATTCATACCACCTAATTTCACATACCAGCAAAAGAAAAAGTTTTTCCATGATTTAAAACATTACTTCTAGGATGACCCACACCTTTATAAAGAAGGAGTAGATGGTGTTATTAGATGTTGTGTACCTGAGCATCAATAGGAACAGATCCTATGCAAGTGTCACTCCGAGGCATACGGAGGACAGCACGCTGGAGATAGAACTGCACATAAGGTATTGCAATCCGGTTTTTATTGGCCTACGCTCTTCAAAGATGCTTGTAAGTTTGTCTTGTCTTGTGATGAATGTCAAAGAATTGGTAATATTAGTAGACGTCAAGAAATGCCTATGAATTATACTCTTGTTATTGAACCATTTGATGTTTGGGGCTTTGATTATATGGGACTGTTTCCTGCCTCTAATGGATATACACATATTTTAGTTGCTGTTGATTACGTTACTAAGTGGGTAGAAACTATTCCAACTAGTAGTGCTGATCAAAACACCTCTAATAAGATGCTTAAAGAAGTTATTTTTCCGAGGTTTCGAGTCCCTAGATACTTAATGACTGATGGTGTTTCACATTTCATTCATGGTGCTTTTTGTAAAATGCTTGCTAAGTATGATGTTAATCATAGAATTGCATCCCCATATCACCCACAGTCTAGTGGTCAAGTAGAATTGAGTAATAGAGAGCTTAAATTAATTTTGCAAAAGACTGTTAATAGATCTAGAAAGAATTGGTCCAAGAAACTTGATGATGCATTATGGTCTTATAGAACAGCATATAAGAATCCTATGGGTATGTCTCCGTATAAAATGATTTATGGAAAAGCATGTCACTTACCTCTCGAACTAGAACATAAGGCATATTGGGCTATTAAAGAGCTTAATTATGATTTCAAACTTGCCGTTGAGAAGAGGTTATTTGACATTAGCTCACTTGATGAATGGAGAACCCAAGCCTATGAGAATGCCAAGCTGTTTAAAGAAAAAGTTAAAAGATGGCATGACAAAAGGATACAAAAGCGTGAATTTAACGTAGGTAATTATGTGTTGCTTTTCAACTCTCGTTTAAGATTTTTTGCAGGTAAACTTCTCTCTAAATGGGAAGGTCCTTACGTTATCGAGGAGGTCTATCGTTCCGGTGCCATAAAAATCGATAACTTTGAAGGCACACATCCGAAGGTGGTTAACGGTCAAAGAATCAAACATTATATCTCAGGTAATCCTATAAATGTTGAAACTAATGTTATTGAAACCGTAACCCCTGAGGAATACATACGAGACACTTTCCAGAACGTTTCATACTCTGAAAAGGAATAGGTATGTGGTATGGTAAGTAAACAGACTCCAAAACAATTCTAATAGCATTTTTTCTCCGAATTGGAATATTTTAAGAAAATAGGAGAATAAGAAGTAGTCCGGGAAGGACACGAAGCATCCACGAGGGTGGAGGGCGTGCCCTACCCCCTGGGCGCGCCCCCTGCCTCGTGGGCACCTCGTGTGCTCTCCGGACTCCGTTTTCTTGCACGATACTTCTTCCAGTTGGTAAAAAATCATTATATAATCTCCCGAAGGTTTTGACCATCGTATCACGCAAATATCCTCTGTCTTTGTTTCGAGCTGTTTTCTGTCAGATTTGTCAAGGTCAGGCATCATGACGTCACCCTCCTCCAGCAATGAAGACAAGGATGCTTGGCTATTGAAGATAGAGCTGAAGAGAGAAGAACCTGGGGAGATCAACAGGGATGATGGGATCAAGAAGGCCATGGAGGATCAAGCTCGAGCGGCAGAAGAAGAAAACATCCTTCAACCTCTTCCTAACCTCTTTACCCCAATTGAGATTGAAGCTTTCAAGATGATTGAGTTAGCTCGCATACAAAACAAGTATCTCACACAGGAAAATATTTTGTTGAAGGATCATATCGTCGCACTCAAGGGAATTATTCGCAAATTGGAAGAGCTCCTACGCTCGATGCACGACTATCCATCATCATCACCACCTTCTTCACCAGTAAAGGAGACATAATTACATGGGTATGGGCACTCCCCTTGGCGACTGCCAAGCTTGGGGCAGGTGCCCCGGTATCGTATCACCATCACACTCCTATCTTTACCGTTTTGCTTAGTTTGATCCTTTTGGTAATATCTTGGTCTAGCAGAATAATGTTTTGGTATGAATTAGTTTTGAGTTTTGATTTATGATCCCTCTATGTAATCGAGGCCGTGAGCTATAGATAATAAAGATTAGTGTTGAGTCAAGGGCTTTGCTATCTTGCTATGATCTTTAGTGAATAAAAGAACAAAAAGAAATAAAAGAGATCATATTGATCTTATGGAGAGTAATGACTTCACACATAAAGAGTATGATACATAAAAGTTGTTGAGAGTTGGCAAACATAGTTTTGGTCATCGTTGCAATTAATAGGAAGTAATAAAGGAAGAGAGGTTCTCACATATAAATATAATATCTTGGACATCTTTTATGATTGTGAGCACTCATTATAGTATGACATGCTAAAGAGTTGATGTTGGACAAGAAAGACAACGTAATGGGTTATGTTTTCTCACATCTTAGTTAAAGTATATTGTCATGGATCGTCCAACATGTTGAGTTTTCCTTCCCCCCTCATGCTAGCCTAATTCCTTGCACCAAGTAGAGATACTACTTGTGCTTCCAAATATCCTTAAACCCAGTTTTTCCATGAGAGTCCACCATATCTACCTATGGATTGAGTAAGATCCTTCAAGTAAGTTGTCATGTTGTATGCAATAAAAATTGCTCTCTAAATATGTATGACTTATTAGTGTGGAGAAAATAAGCTTTATATGATCTTGTGATATGGAAGTAATAAAAGCGACGGACTGCATAATAAAGGTTTATATCACAAGTGGCAATATGAAGTGACGTTCTTTTGCATTAAGATTTCGTGCATCCAACGATAAAAGCACATGACAACCTCTGCTTCCCTCTGTGAAGGGCCTATCTTTTACATTATGCAAGAGTCAAGGTGATCTTCACCTTTCCCTTTTTTATTTTTATCCTTTGGCAAGCACCTCGTGTTGGAAAGATCCTGATATATATATCCAATTGGATGTAAGTTAGCATGAACTATTATTATTGACATTACCCTTGAGGTAAAAGGTTGGTAGGCAACACAATAAGCCCCTATCTTTCTGTGTGTCCGATTAAAACTCTATAACCATAAGTATTGCGTGAGTGTTAGCAATTGTGAAAGACTAAATTATAGTTGAGTATGTGGACTTGCTGAAAAGCTCTTATGTTGACTCTTTCCTATGTTATGATAAATTGCAATTGCTTCAATGACCGAGATCATAGTTTGTCGATTCTCAATGAAGTTTCTGATTCATACTTGATATTGTGAACAGATTGTTACTTGAGCATAAGAAATTATATGACAATATATATATATATATATGTTGTTGTTATAAGAATGATCATGATGCCCTCATGTTCGTATTTTATTTTATCGACACCTCTATCTCTAAACATGTGGACATATCACTACAAAAAAATACACTTCCGTGATGATACGTGTTTGTCACAGTAGGTCGCGTTTTTTGTCATGCATGTACATCCATGACGATTTTATGACAGAATCAAGATAGTCATACATGTGCTGTTGTAGAAGTGTTCCATGACATTACAAAAATTATCATCATGGAAGTGTCCACTTCCATGATGATAAATCACGCGTCACAGAAGTTCTTTCATTAAGGGTGACCAACACGTGGCATCCACCGTAACGGAACGCCGTTAAGCTATTGAGTTGGGTTTTGGATCCGATAACCCATCAACAGCCCCAACCAATGGGAAATTTCCACGTGTAAAATTCTTATTGGCCGGACGAAACATGTGTCAGCTCGTCAGTGGGTCAGATAGGCGCCTATGATATGTCGACACGTGCCACGGCCCACTACAGTCCCATTTAGCTTACAAAGCCGACCCATTTGACTTGGTCAAAAGTTAACGGGCTGGCCCATGAAAAGCCTGTTAACGGTCTCTTCGCAAATAGCCCATTTTACGGCCGGTAACTCACAGCCCATTAGGCCCTAAAGGAAATCGACCCAACAACGTCATGTGGGCCGTCGAATATAACACCAGCCCATTTCACTTTCGGCCCATGTATGGCCCAGGACGTCTTTCAGCCCATATGAGGCCTTCGTATCTTTGGGCCCTTTAGAGGCCCACAGTGACTCTAGCCCATAATGAACAGTAAGTTTCTTTGTACCCGTTAATGGCCAGTGATTCACATGGGCCGTTTCCAGCCCGTGTTAGCCTTTGGCCTATTGACGGTCCATACGTTCTGGGGCTCCTTTTCGGCCCTCGATTACTTCCGTCCGGTTACTAGCCTGTTTCCCTAATGGGACAAATTCGGCCCATGGCAAGAGTCGGCCCGTTTCTGGCCTGTTAACCCGTTGCGCCGTTTCTAGCCCGTCCTATATTCTAGCCCATTAACGACCCGTTATGCCTGTGACAGAATTAAGCCTTTGCTGTCGTCTGGGCTGTTAACGACCCATTACGGTGCTGGGCCGATGCCAATTACGCCCGTTTACGGCCCATGTCGACCCATTTATCAGACTTCCCGAGGCCCACCGATTCTACGGCCCTGTTGGAGGCCCATTTATCGATGGCCCGTAGGAGACCCATGGATCCTACAGCCCGTATATGCCCATGGTTGTTGCGGCCACTAGCAAACCAGGGAAAAAGAAGACTAGGAAATAAATAAGGCTGAAACTAACGCTAGGCTATGAAGGCGATTGCACAGATTACATCCACTCGGCATCAAAGATCGCCACCAGTGCAAATATAGGGAACACCCTACACTATACAAAAATGGCTTGTTGTTTTCTTCAGCCGGTGGCTGCACGTTAAGATTAAATTTTGTATCGCACCAAAACAAATTACAACTGTATAACAAAAGGAAGGTTGGCATAAAACTTAACAGCCTAGCAGATAAATGCACCACCAGAAGTTCAGAAGCTCAGTTCATTTGACCTGACTATTATGTTTTCACGTTGTATTGTCTGATGGAGCACCATAACCCTCGCTTTCATTTCTCCTAGGCTCCTGCACAACATAGCAAATGTCTGATAGTCTGGTTTCAAAACCATGCATATCTTGACGACATCGAACAATGTCTATCCTTGTTTCACAAAGGGTCTCTATTAGGGTATGGACTTGTGTCTGGAGCGCAGATACAACATTGCTTGAGCTTGCATATCTTGATCATGAGGCAGTTTGGACGAAATTGCCTTAACAACCAACCTAGTATTATAGAGGAACATGCTTTTAGCACTGTTAGTGGACAGGTACTGACCCACTGCAGCAAGAGGTGACATTGCGGTTATAGTTGCCTCGCCACCTTCAGAAGGTGGCGGTTCCACCATTTTTTCTATAGCTCACTGAAAGTAGAGTTTTTTACATTAGTAGTACCAGAACATAAGATATTAAGGAGGCAGCAAAACCAAACAAAATAGCTTTGGTCTATATACAGAACTTATTCTGGTGAACCCATGTAAAATATTAGTTGTATTTTATTGCAAAGTACATAATAAAACCAGGTTCCAAACATATGACCATGTACCATCGCTAATGTATTGTCTATTTCTTCACACTGTATTGAGGGCTAAGGATAAAGAGACGAAGTTTATAATACGGTAAGCATAGTATGACATCATTCATATCACAAAACAACTGAGAATAGACAAACATGCAATAGTAAGGTTGTGTGGGCAAGTCCAGCACGGAACTAGATTACGGGTCAGGATCAAAGGAACACCACCTCTCTCTTTTAAACCTTCTAAGGTGCAATGATACGCTAAGACAATTGTGTATAAAATTGAAAAGAGTAATAGACATTGGCTGCAAACCATGCAGTTCAAGGCACAAGTCAGAGTAAGTAGTAGTTAAAAGGCATGAGGATTAAGGACTTACAATAGCAGCTTTGACTAGTGTAGTCATGCCCTTCTTCTTGCTGGTGTGAAAGTCCTTGAAGATTTCCACAGCATTTGGTTCATGTACTTTTTGGTCCTTGCGGGCTTTCCTCTGCATTTGGAACAAGTCAATATAGATCTAATAATATGGTACAGCGAAAAGAGTGAAACAGCAGCTAATCACAAGAGCCTCGCAGTGTGCAATATAGCTACGAGATCCTGTCGTCTGTTGGAATTTCACTTTCATACGGTTGGCCTTGTTCTTTGAACAGTTTACCTACGAGAAGATAGATTTGTGTGGCACATGCGTAAATAGGACTTCAACATGTGATCCGATCACATATATATATATATATATATATATATAATGTACCTGATACTTCGGATCAGACCAGTGTTTAACGAGGCCCCTCTAGTCTTCATCTGATATATTTTCCACTGGAGATGTTTATGAAAGTTCACTGTTAGCCTTGCCTTCAAGGTGAGTTTTCCTCAAGTTATACCAATACTGTCGCAGAGCAGACTTGAAAACATGGGTGCAAGCTTGTCTAGTTGCATCATCTTGGCTATCCAACTTGAACCTCATCTGTTGAAAATTATGGGAGTCTCATTATCAGCAACCTAGAAAGTATGGGACAGAGCAAGACAATATTACTAGTTTCCATACATAACCATACTTAAAGATAAATGGTCGAGGAAGGTGCTGAACTGGATTTCGTCTTTGTCATTTCCGTACTGAATCCATGTTGGGAGGATACGTACATGACACCCAACGGCAACCGCTGCCTCTGATACTAACTTGACTGACTCTGTAGCATCACGTGGCCTTTTTAAACCTGCCTCAAAACGGATCTCCATTCTTCCTCCTCTAGATTAGTTAACCTATCGAGCATTATCCCTAATGTTTCTCTTGCGCCTAGGTGCTAGTCCAAGAACGAACATAGGAAGTGTTAGTGTACATCAAACTGTGAGACTACTTATAAAGAAGCATGCAACTGTAACTTGACTCCAGCAACTACCTTCTTACTGTTGAAGCTCACAAGGTTCATCTGATATTGCCAACTCGTCTTGTGTCAAGAGTGCTTGGGAAGTAGTGTCAGGTGGCAAGGGATCTTGTGAACATGCTGCTAGCTTAGTTAACGCACGAGTAACTCGTGCAACTGGTAGTACTGTGGTAGGTGTTGCACGAACTAGGGTTGTCTCTGCTTGTTTGGTGGCAGCTATTTGTTTCTGTTTGGATTTTTTGAAGCTCGTGTAGCATGGGATGCCCTGTTTGTAGAATTTTCCACTGGACTTTGACCTTCTATTGCACCATCAGTACCAGCAGAATCTACAGGATTCATCCACTTCTCATTCCCTGCCATTCTGTGTTTCTTCCTCTCTCTCTCTGTGTGCCATGTTAAGTCAAGCCGACAAGAAAAATGAATAACAATTTAGTTCTTCAGAACAAATTGATGTGTGATGCAGACGAACTGAACTTTGATGTTAGACAACCACATGATAGGAGGATGTAATATGTACGAAAAACGGGACGGAAGAGATAACCAGAACTATGATGTGTAAACTAAGCAGAAGACATTTCACCAAATTAGAAGCAATGCAATGGAAGGTAGACACCATATGAAAGTTGCTACAAATATTGCTCTGCCATGTTAACAATGTCTCATCAGAAATGGCGTTTAAACAAATGTGAAGTAGTACAAGAAATAAATCATATGCAAGATGCAAACAACATCACACTACCATGTTAAAGGTCTCTCATCATTAGTGCCATTGCATATTCACAGCATTACATATTCACAGCTTTGTTGAGTGTCTATGCATGTATAATGTGTAAAGTAAGCAGATGGAATTCAACAAAATTAGAAGCGATACAAGCTAGACATCACACATAACATGCAACCACATATAACAGTGCCAAGTTAGAGGGAGCACCGGTGATGGTGCACTAGGGGAGACGTGCCCATCATAAACACAGCTTTGTTGAGTGTCTATGCATGTGTTGTCTTGGAAATCATCTTGGGGGTGTGGAGGAGTAGAAACTGTAGAGGCCCTCTGTCGTGGCCGATGGGTGGACGACACCTATGGGGCCGCCGGGGACGGCCCCTTCGTGTGTTCGGTACGAGGGCGGAGGATGCGCGGAGAGCAGATCGAGGCGATCTTGCGCGGCGAAATTTTACCCAGCTTCGGGCCGCGATGGTCGCGTAAAACCCTACTGCTGCTTTGTGTTGTATTGTGCTTCGGGAGCTTGAAGAGCTACAGCCGTAGCTACCCGAGCGTGAGAGTTGCAAATGAGTCGATCCTCGCGAGAGTCGCGAATGATCGGAACCCCGCGAGAGTAGCGAATGATCGGAACCCCCTCTACGTTGTGCATGGGCCTCCTTTTATAGGGCAAGGGGTCACCGACAGGTGTCAACGTAGGGTAGAGGGGTAAAAATGTAAAAGAGGTGGTAGTTGGAGCAGTCAAGGGAACAAAGCAGCTACGATTAGCAGGCAAAGGATTCTACCTACTTTTGACAGAGGGGGACAAGAGCATTAAATGCCCGTCGCCGTCGCCCCAAAAGCTCCCGCCCTTGCGTCTCCGTTTGCCACGGCGATGGAGCCACCACCGTGGAGTGCCACCGCACCCCTCACGCAGCTTAGCCACCCGCCACGCGTCTCTGGAGAAAGCTGAAGGCGACGCGTGGGCAGATGAGCTGGAGTGCGGGCACGCAGCGTAGCCCGCCCGGCAAGTACCTTGCCGGGGTCTTGATCTTGCCGGGCCCGGGAGCTTGTCGGGCTTGTAACTTGTCGCTCCCCGGGCCCTCGCCGGGACGCGTATAGCGCCGAGGCGTGTCTTCTGTGATGTAGTCTTCTAGCCTCCCCGGCGAGCTCCTCTCGCCAGGGCCTTGTGTGGGTGATATGATCTTGAGCCTGGAACGGCCTTCCCGGCAAGCTCCTCTTGCCGGGGCCTTGATCTTTTGTCTTGTACACTTTGTTCTTGAATGGCTTGGTATGGAGCAGGAATGGTCTCCGGCAAGCAGTTGGTGGATCCAGCTACGGGAAGCTACGGCTGCCCGTGCACAAGTTGGGGTATTGAGGTACCCCTACCTTAGTACACCGACACCCTCCGTTTGGAAGGAGCACCTTTATCCGCTGCCTTGCTAACTTCCTTCCGCTTTATTGATTTTGAATTTTCAAGTAAAACCGACAAGAAAAAGCAATAAAATTCTCTCTTCAGAACTCATTCATGCATGATACTGACAATCACTACTTTGACGTAAGGCAAACACATGATACCAGGATGGAATATGTACGAAAAACAGGACGGCACAGCATGTTCACAACTGTTTGTGTAAACTAAGCAGAAACCATTCCAACAAATAAGAAGCAATGCAAGCTAGACAGCACATGAAAGATGCAACCAATATGACTATGCCAAGTTAAAAGCGTCCAATCATAAATGGAATTTCAACAAATTAGAAGCAGCGCATGCTATAAATAATATGAATCAACTAACATCGCACTGCATATACTAAAGGTGTCTCATCATATTGATAGATGCGGGATACAAAAAAACAATAGTTTTATGTAAGGACATGCTTAATAGACAAATGTACTATGTACTAAATACAGGAAGGCATGTCACATTAACAGGTATAATGTATAAGCTAAGCAGACTAGCACATGCAGTTTAACCAGATTGGAAGAATTACAATCTAGACACCATATGCAACATGCAACCACATATCACACTGCCAAGTTAGAGCAAGCTCCTGCGATGCTAGTGGAGGGGAGATGCTGTAATCAACTACAGAGCTACGTTCACTATCTTCATCTAGCCTTGTTGTTTCTTGAGAATCATGTAAGGAGGCTGACGCTGCATTCTTTAAATGAGGAGTAGTCAACTTGCCTACCTGCCTCATCATAAGTGATTGATGAGGGTGACACAAGAACATTAGTTTGATGTAAGGACATGGTTAATACACAGATGTACTAGTATGTACCAAAAACAGAAAGGCATGTCATATTCAAAGGTATAAGGTGTAAGTTAAGCAGATGCAATTTAACCAAATTGGAAGCAATACAAGCTAGACATCTGGCTGGAGTGGTGAGCATGATCATCTAGGACCTGAGAGCCTGGTGGGAGGCGGGCTGCTTCGCTACCATCGCGGCTTTTTAGTTGGCTTCCAGGTGATGCCTGTCTTTGCTGGGCTTGTCACTAGATCCGCCTGTGCCCTGACTAGCTATTTGTCTTCTGGTGCTCACGGGATGGTG
Source organism: Aegilops speltoides (assembly GCA_021437245.1). Taxonomy (NCBI): domain Eukaryota; kingdom Viridiplantae; phylum Streptophyta; class Magnoliopsida; order Poales; family Poaceae; genus Aegilops; species Aegilops speltoides. The sequence goes on along the minus strand of CM038144.1, from coordinate 109,972,084 downwards.
GTTCATGTAAAAAATATCTTTCCTTATCTTAATAAAGCCGACTTCGGCCTTTCGAATACAAGCTAGACACCATATGGAATATGCAACCACATATGACACCGCGGTTAAAGCAAGCACACGGATCTTTGGTTCATTGCGAGCGAGGTCATCAACTCCAGAGCTATGTTTACCGTCTCCATCTGCTGACACTGCACCCTTTATAGCACTGTAACGTGTCATGCCTAGGCGTGTAGAAAGCTGGCACGACTTGTCTCTTTTCTTTTTTGCTTCTCTTGAGGAAGACTCTGAAAGACACTTGCATAAAAACACAATAGTGAGAGTATGGGTGAAGTGTCTGCAGAACTAGTTGTGACGCCCGGGTAGTTAAGCTACAGTGAACCTCCGCTAATGATGCCGCGTCACCTCGGTTACTGTTGATAAACTCGCGTCAGTTCGAAACCGAGTTCAAATTTCAAATTTTAAAATAAAACTAAACAACAAAAGTTTTCAAACAATAAAACAAAAATGTTTGGGTTGTGGCAAATATTCCATACTAAATATTGGTGAAGAAACCGCACTTCTATAAAGTATATAAGTGCATTATATTAAGTAAAACAGTAGCAAAAACGATTATTTGAATACCTTTTATAATTAATAAAATGTTAAACTAAGTTATTTGGGGTCTAGACTTTTTGTGACTGTGGACTAAGTTGAAATAACAATTTAGATACTAAGTGTATATTTACAAAAATAAATTGTAACTAAACCAAAACAGGAAAGAATAAATAAAAAAAGAAAAGAAATAAAACAAAGCAAAACAAAAGGACCCCCCATTGGGCCTTAGCCCAGCCAGAATAACCCAACCAGACCGGCCCAGCCGCCCCTCCATAACCCCCTCACCCGTAACCCTTGCTACCGGAATTCCCTATTCGCCGCATTCTGCGGCAAAAAGTCGGCAGGTCGCACACCCATCGATCGTTCACGGGCCGGCCCATGACGGCTGCTTCATACAGAGAAAATCCCGCGAAAAATGACCGAGCGAGGAATCGAACCTCGAACCACCAACGCCTCAAGCAGCGTTGCTAGCCACCGGAGCTCCATAACGTTCACGTCCAATACATGCTAGAGATAGGCTATTATCTGTTTCCTTTTTTCATGTTTTTCATTTCGTTATTCTTTTCTTTCTTTTTATTAATTTTCTTTCAAAAAATCGCAATTTCAGAAAAAGTTCAACATATTCAATATTTTTGTTCGGCTTTAAAAAATGTTCAAATTTATTTGTTCAGGTTTCCAAAAGACATGTTGTTCATTTCAAAAAATGTACAAAATTTGTTTGTATTGTGAAAACTTGTTCGGTGTTTCAAAATTTGTTCGTGATTTTCAAAAAAAATTCGTGTTTTCAAATTTTCAAAAAAGATTTGGAATTTCACATTTGTTCCCATTTTTCAAATTGTGTTGGTGATTTTAAAAAAATGTTCACGTTTTCAAATTTGTTAAATTTTCAATTTAATTTTTGGAATTTCACATTTGTTCCCATTTTTCAAAAATTGTTCGCATTTTTGGTTTTTCCTTTTTCTTTTTATTCCTTTTTCGTTCTCCTCTTTCTTTTGGTCAAAAATTTCAAATATTGTTTGGAATTTCAAAAAGTGTTCTCTTTTTAAAAATTTGCTCAGATTTTTCAAAAAATGTTCAGGAATTTCAAAAAATGTTTGCACGTTCAAAATTTTGTTCACAATTTCAGAATATGATCGCATTCTCAAAAATTTGTTCACAATTGAAAATATGTTCACGTTTTAAAAATGTTCTTATTTAGAAAAGTTGTTCAAATTTTTTAAAAAATGTTCATGTTGTCTTTTTTCATGAGGTTCAAAAAACAAATTCCAGTTTCAAAAATTGTTCACAAGTTTTAATAAATGTTCGTGTTGTCGAATTTTGTTCGGGAGTTTCATATTCACATTTCTAAGTTTGGTTTTCGAATTTCAAAAAATGTTCCTATTTAAAAAATATCATCATTTTTGAAAAATGTTCCATTACAAAAAAATTGTCCATCATTTTCAAAAGTGGTCCTGTTTTGAAAAATATTTAGGTTTTCCCGAAAATGTTTTTATATGTGACCGCTGCTTTTGAGTTCTTATAAGATTTCGCGCTATGTAAAGTCAGATATTCCCGTCTGGCGTGGTGGTGTGCCGCAGCCACTATTGATCTGAGGTCGTGAGCTCGAACCCTCGCGTCCCTTCAAATTTTTACATATTTTTGAAGTGATGCGGGCATGGTCTACTGATGGGCCGGCCCAGTGAAGGCACCTGTGTGCGTCGCGCCGGTTATTTGCCGCAAAATGCGGCAAATAGGAGCTCCCCTTGCTACCGGTCGCCCCACTCCCCCTCCCCACGATCCCCACATCTCTCTCCCCTTCCCCGATCCAGATCTGGATCGGGGGAACGAACCTCCCCACGGTGACCCGACCCCGTCGACCATCCCTGCCGCCTCGACGTCGCGTGGAACCGCCCCGCCTCCTCCCCGACGCGCTCCACCAACCTCGACGCCGCCACGAACCGTCGTCGCCGAGCGCCATAAGCCGGAGCTCCTCCGTCGTCGTCGGAACGCCGTCCCCGTCCTCCTCCTCGACCCCCCACTGCCCCGTGCCCTACGCTGCTCGGTGAGGCCCCCGGCCTCTTCTCTTTCCCCCGTCACCGAACGCACGCGCTCCACCGAACCCCCGCGACCAAGCTCGCGCTCGCCCTACCCAAAGTCGCGCCCTCCTGCTGTAGCCCGCACGCGCCTTCACCTCCCCTTGCCCCTGCGCTCGTCGCCGGGCCGTCGCCACAACCGCGCACCACCAGCCTGCTCGTCGCCGTCGCCCGATCCGCTTCCCACCTCCGGCCGCGTCTGGTGCCGCCTAGCAGCCTCCCGCTGCCGCTCCGGCCACCGAGCCGCTCTCGACCAGCGTACTGCGTCCTCGGCAACGCCCACAGCCGCCCCGGGCGCCTTGCGCTCTCCGTGGCCTCGCCGTGGCCGTGAACCTCCACCACGTCCGCTCCTTCGCGCGCCCATGGCCCGTGGCCGGGCGGCCTCGTCCCGCCTGCGAGGGCGAGTGCTCGCTTGGGTGCACCTGCACCCTCTGGACCAAACCCGCCAAGGCCCACTGGGGCCTATGACAGATGGGCCCCATACAGAAACATTTAAAAAAAGAATTTAAAAAATATTAATAATAACAATAATAAAAATATTAGTTAATTAATTAATTAAATAATTAATTAACTTAATTAATCACAATTAGATTAATCTAATCACTAATTAATCTATTTAACTGGTAGTTAACTAATCAGCCAATGACATGCGGGACACTCACGTCAGTTTGACCCAGTCAATGCTCTGTTGACCACTGACGTCATGCTAACGTCAGCATACACTATTCTGGATACTGTAGATTTAAAATAATTAAGTAAATTCTAAAAATGATTTAAATTTTTTAAAATTAATATAAAATAAACCGTAACTCGGATGGAAAAACTTTGTACATGAAAGTTACACAGAACGACGAGGCAAATCCGAATACGCAGCCCGTTTTTCCGCCATGCGTCCCTAGCATAGTGAACCTGCAACATTTCACCTTCGGTTCATCTGTCCGAAAACGCGAAACACCGGGGATACTTTCCCGGATGTTTCCCCCCTTCACCGGTATCACCTCCTACTGCGTTAGGTCACCTCTAGCACCGCGTATTGCCATGCTACGCTTTGTGATACTTTGATTGCTCTGTTATTTATTGTGTTCCCCCTCCGTTACTTCTTTCCGGTAGACCCCGAGGCTGCCGACGACCCCCCAGTTCGACTACGGACTTGATGACCCCTCCTTGCCAGAGCAACCAGGCAAGCCCCCCCTTTGATCACCAGATATCGCCTATTCTGCCCTCTATTGCTTGCATTAGAGTAGTGTAGCATGTTACTGTTTCGATTAATCCTATTCTACTGCATAGCCTGTCATTGTTGCTACAACTGTTGATACCTTACCCGCAATCCTAAATGCTTAGTATAGGATGCTAGTTTATCATCATTGGCCCTACATTCTTGTCAGCCTGCCTTGCTATACTATCGCGCCGTGAGAACTCGGGAGGTGATCACGGGTATATACTATACATATATACATACTATACAGATGGTGACTAAAGCTGGGTTGGCTCGTTGAGTACCCGCAAGTGATTCTGATGTGGGGGCTGGAAGGACAGGTGGCTCCATCCTGGTAGAGGTGGGCCTAGGTTCCCGACGGCCCCCGACTGTTACTTTGTGGCGGAGCGACATGGCAGGTTGAGACCACCTAGGCAAAAGGTGGGCCTGGCCCTGGTCAGCATCCGCGGTTACTTCTTAATACCACGCTTAACGAGGTCTTGGTATTTGATCTGAGTCTGGCCACTGGTCTATACGCACTAACCAACTACACGGGAACAATTATGGGCACTCGACGTCGTGGTATCAGCCGAAGCCTTCGTGACGTCAGCGACTGAGCGGCGCGCGCCGGATTCGAACGTAAGCCTGCTCTTGTATTAAGGGGGCTAGTTCTGCTTCCGGCCGCATTCGCAACGTGCAGGTGTGCAATGGGCGATGGGCCCAGACCCCTGCGTGCATAGGATATAGACTGGCGTGCTGACCTCTCTGTTGTGCCTAGGTGGGGCTGCGACGTGTTGATCTTCCGTGGCCGGGCATGACCCAGGAAAGTGTGTCTGGCCAAATGGGATCGAGCGTGTTGGGTTATGTGGTGCACCCCTGCAGGGAAGTTTATCTATTCGAATAGCCGTGTCCCTCGGTAAAAGGACGACCCGGAGTTGTACCTTGACCTTATGACAACTAGAACCGGATACATAATAAAACACACCCAGACAAGTTTCACAGACAACCCGGTGATCGATTTTCCACAGGGTGACGAGGGGAGGATCATCAGGTAGGATTATGCTATGCGATGTTACTTGGAGGACTTCAATCTACTTTCTTCTACATAATGCAAGACGGAGGCTGCCAGAAGCATAGTCTTCGATAGGACTAGCTATCCCCTATTATTCTGGCATTCTGCAGTTCAGTCCATCAATATTGCCTCTTTACACATATACACATGCATATGTAGTGTAGATCCTTACTTGCGAGTACTTTGGATGAGTACTCACGGTTGCTTTGCTTCCTCTTTCCCCCCGTTTTCCTCTTCTTCTCGGATGCAACTGCATTTACGGCTACTACTACCGGAGGTGCCTACTACTATGTGCGGGCGGACGATTACGGGAGTAGTTAGGAGGATCCTGTGCGAAGGCTGCGCCTCTTTCGATCTGTATCCCAGTTTGTGCTAGCCATCTTATGGCAACTTGTTTAACTTATGTCTGTACTCAGATATTGTTGCTTCCGCTGACTCATATATAATCGAGCACTTGTATTCGAGCCCTAGAGGCCCCTGGCTTGTCTTATGATGCTTGTATGACTTACTTTACTTTTAGAGTTGTGTTGTGATATCTTCCCATGAGTCCCTGATCTTGATCGTACACGTTTGCGTGCATGATTAGTGTCGGAGTAAATGACCACGGGTAGCCTAGCCGGCTCCCCCTCACTCTTCAAAAAATAACAGGCCGATCGAGCCTTCAAGCACCCAAGGCGTAGGGCCGTCTTCCCCTGGCCGGCTGCCCCACAGGCCGACTACCGGAAGGCGGCCCGGCCCTAAACTCTCATGAAGAAAGACACCGGGAGGCCGACTCCAAGAAGCCGGCCACGAGAGGCCGACTCCGAGGAGCCGGCCCCCGGCAGGCGGCCAAGATCGGGCCCTCAAAGTCTGCACCCCCATAACGGCGATGAGATGGGGCGTGGCAATAGTGAAGCCTGCCACCCCCGAATCCCAGAGCACGCGTGGCCACAGTACGCTGTACAGGGCTGCCATGACCCGTCCGGCGTGGCACTGTTGCCATGCTGATCATGACGCACCCACGACAGGCTGTCAGTACGGCCTGCAGGCAGCGGGCCCCTTCGGTCAGAGAGACAATGGTAGGTGGCCATGCCTCCCTCAGTCGGCCTGGGATGCAGCCGGCTTCCAACAGTCGGCTCGCTCCCTCCCTCGAAGTATGTGCACCATTAAGGAGACAAGACGAGGTAAGGCTACAGTGAGAGCCCGCCAGCCCGCCAGGTGGCGGCACTATAGCCATGCTTACCCCGACAAAGCCCTCGTCCTCAAGAGTGAGGCAACAGTAACCAGCCCCCGACAGGACCCCCAAGTGGTGGGACCAGCCTGTCGACCTAGAGGCCGGCAGCCGGCGGGACCCACCAGTCGGCGGGCCCCAGCGGCCGGCGGAGAAGCCGGCAAGCATCGACACTGACGGCTAGGGCCCACACCCAGCCGGATTACCATTGTACCATTGGGGGCGTAGGCCTATATAAACCCCCCAGGGCACCCATGCAAAGGGTTGGACTCTGATAGTTTTAGACATAACATTGAGGGGAGAAGAGTGCTAGCCTTGCCCTCCTTCTTCCTCTCACCGAACAGCTCATGGAGCCTCTTGCAGCCACTTGTTGATCTAGTGATCATGCGGAGACCCCACAGAGCAGGACTAGGGGTGTTATCTCCACGGAGAGCCCCGAACCTGGGTAAGATCCGCCGGGGTGCATGTCTTTGCCTCATCCCGTTTCCAGGCACCGGCGATGTCTTATTGGCTCCCACAATGATAAGCCACCCGTTGGCATATGTCGCACCTACCACCCGACATTTGGCGCCCACCGTGGGGCAGTGCACGTCGTCCGAGACACCTGCTCGATGGGAACCCTTTCCTCCCGGCGAAGCGTAGCCAGCCCGACGCCGATGGCGCTTGCCCGACAAGCGGCTGCGGGTGTCGGCGACGCTTCAAGGCGGCGAGCTGTCTCACCGATCTTCTTGGCGAGGCTCGCATCTCCGACGAGCCCGCGTCCGACGCGGGCACAGGCTGTCCCGAGAGCCGCCTCGTCAGCCTCCTCGACCAACTCTACGTCTCCAGCGAGCCTGCTGCGGATTTGGAGTCAGTTGGCTCCACCGACCCAATGCTTGTCGACTCCGACACGGCATCGCTTGACGCTTTCCCCACCAACGTGGTGGTCTTCTACGACCCTCTCTCCCGAGCCAACAGCGGCGGCAGCACCGTCACCGAGGTGCTACTCATCAGCCACAGTGTCACCTCTGGCGAGAACGCCCATGACGCCCTGCAAGCTGCGCTGCACGACTTGTCCGCCCCCATCCTGGCCGACGCCGACGCTGAGACGCTGGAGGCACGCCGCCTCGCCCTCATTAGCATGACCGCGCCGCCTTTGGTATGCCGCCTCCCGATGGGCCGAGCCAGGCCGGCGTCGTCAAGAAGCGCGACGCGGCCATCGCCGACATGCTGGGAGCAGACCGCCCAGTCTACGCCATGCCTCTCGAGAACCTGCGCAACGCCCAGTTGGTCTTAGACAAGCTGAATGGACTGGGGGCCGACGAGCTCCCCTACATGACCAGACGCATCCAGAAGTTGATCGATGCGGCCGCAGAGCGGCATGAAGCCGGCGTCCGCGCTGGAAGCCCCCTCCCCACGCTGAGAGCACGGCGCGACATCGCGGATGCCGACAGCGGGCGGTGCCCACACAAGGCAAGAAAAGGAGCCGGCTGCTAGTCGCAGTCGGACACGGGTCACCATCGAGCGCGACGCAGAAGGCCGCCCTCGAGCTGTGGAGCGATGAGGTGATCCGCCTCCTCCTCCGCCTCGTGGGGAGAGATACCCCACCCCGCCGCCTGTCACACGTCTGACTCTCAGCGGCTGACTAGGTCGCCGCGAAGGAGTCGGCGAGAACGACGCCCGCAATCGGATCGACCGCCTAGCGCGATCCCTGGCGCTAGAAGAAGAAGACGATGTCGGTCTGCCCTGCTTCGGCCCCCACATCCACGACGAGCCCTTCCCCAAAGGGTTCTCTCTCCCGAGAGACACGCCCAAGTACAACGGCTCCATGAAGCCGGAAGATTGGTTGATCAATTACTCCACCGCGGTTCGCATAGCAAACGGCAACATGCGTGTTGCCATGAAATATGCCCCCCTCATGGTCCAAGGCACAGCGCGCACCTGGCTCAACAGCCTCAAGCCCTACAGGTTAACAGCTGGCTAGACTTCACCGAAGCCTTCATCTGCAACTTCACCAGCACCTACATACGGGCTCCAAAGCCCCGACAGCTCTCCTTGTGTGTTCAAGGGCCCAATGAATCATCTCGCGACTACCTCACCTGTTGGCCCGAGCTCCGCAACTCCTGCGAGGGGGTGCACGAGGTTCAAGCCATAGAGTACTTCACCGCCGGGTGCCGAGAAGGCACCCTCCTCAAGAACCGACTCCTCTGCGACGAGCTGACTACCCTCAACGAGCTGCTGGTCATAGCAGACAAATATGCGACGGCCGACTCTTCAATGAAGACCGAGCTCTGAGTAGACGCCTCCGGGAAGGTGCTCGCTCCGGCTCCCAAGACGCCGGCTGGAGACTCCAACCGACGCCCGTACCAGAACGACAACAAGCGCAAGGCCCCTATGCCGCCTTCCACCAGTCGGCAAGTGGCCACAGTCGAAGATGAACAGCCCGAAGGGTGGCCCGCGCCCAAGAAGCAGAAGGGCGGCAGGCCGGCTTGGCAGTCGGCTTTCTCCTACGAGCAAGCCCTTGATGCCCCCTGCAAGTTCCACAGTGGCGCGAAGGCGTCCAACCACACGACTCGGAAATGGCATTGGCTCATGCGAATCTCCAAAGGCGAAGGGCTGGTGCCGCCTCCGCCTGCTGGCCGCTTGGCCAGCAGTCGGGGCTGTTCAAGACGGGTTCCGTGACGAGCATGCCGCCTACGTCATCTTTAAAAGCCAGCCTGAAGACCGGCGCAACCGGCGCTGACAGCACCAAGAAGTCAATGCGGTCGCCTCCAACAAACCCGAGTTCATCACTAGTCGGAGAATCCTATCAGCTGGAGCCGGGCCAATCACCCAGAGGTGATGCCGTCTCCCGGCTCTTATGCATTGGTTTTGGACGCTACCCTCGCAACAGAAAGGCGAGCTGCACGTTTCTCCCGCGTGCTAATAGATGGCGGGAGCAGCATCAACATACTGTACCGTGACACCATGGAGAAGCTGAATATCAAGACGAAGCAGCTCATGCCGAGTCAGACTGTGTTCCACGGCATCATACCCGGCCTATCCTGCTCACCAATCGGCAAGATCAAGATAGATGTTCTCTTTGGCGATAAGGATCATTTCTGCCGAGAAGCAATATGGTTTGAAGTAGTGGATCTGGAGAGCCCTTACCACGCATTGTTTGGCCGACCTGCTCTGGCCAAGTTCATGGCTGTGCCCCACTACGTCTACCTCAAGATGAAGATGCCGAGTTCCAAGGGCATCATTACCGTAGCCGGAGACTACAAGAAATCCTCTGAGTGTGCGGCAGCCAGTAGCCGGCTGACCGAGTCCCTCATGATTGCTGAAGAGAAAAAGATGCTGGATCGAGTTGTGGCCATGGCCGGCAAGCAGCCGGCCCTGTCCCCCGACCCCAAGGAATATGATGCTCAAGCTTCTTTCCAGCCAGCCAAAGAAACGAAGAAGATACCTCTGGACCTGGAGCACCCGGAGAGGCACGCTGTCGTGGGCACTAGCCTTGACAGCAAATAGGAAAGCGAGCTCGTCGATTTCCTCCGTGACAATCGGGACGTCTTCGCATGGTCTCCCAAAGACATGTCGGGTGTCCCGATGGATTTCGCCGAGCACAAGCTACATGTCCGATCTGACGCCAAGCCGGTCAAGCAGCCCTTGTGCTGCCTGTCGGAAGAGAAGAGAAGAGTTGTCGGAGAAGAAATAGCCCGGCTTCTAGCAGCTGGCTTCATTATGGAGGTGTTCTTCCCAGAGTGGCTTGCCAACCCGGTCCAGGTGTTGAAGAAAAACAAGCAGTGGCGCATGTGCATTGACTACACCGGCCTCAACAAAGCCTGCCCCAAATATCCCTTTGCTCTGCCAAGGATTGATCAAGTGATAGACTCCACAGCTGGATGCGAGCTGTTGAGCTTCTTGGATGCTTACTCAGGCTACCACCAGATAAAGTTTGACCCAGCTGACCGACTGAAGACCGCCTTCATCACACCATTCGGAGCTTTCTACTACCTAACTATGACATTCGGCTTGAGAAATGCTGGTGCCACTTTTCATCGTTGCATGCAGAAATGCCTCCTCAAGCAGCTCGGCAGAAATGCCCACGTCTATGTTGATGATATTGTGGTGAAGACGGAGCAGCGCGACACCTTGCTGGAAGACCTTAGAGATACATTTGAAAACATGCACCGATTTCAGATCAAGCTCAACCCCGAGAAATGCGTGTTCGGAGTGCCAGCCGGCCAGCTTCTAGGCTTCCTGGTCTTCGAACGCGGCATCGAACGCAACCCAGTGAAGATCAAGGCCATAGAGAGAATGGAGATTCCTACCAAGCTACGAGACGTCCAAAAGTTTACCGGATGCCTGGCCTCCCTGAATCGCTTCATCAGCCGGCTCGGAGAAAAAGCTCTCCCCCTCTACCGACTCATGAAGGAGTCCACTCACTTCGAGTGGAACGACCAAGCAGACCAAGCTTTCCACGAGCAAAAGAAGATGCTGACCACACCGCCTGTCTTGGCGGCACCAACTGAGAAAGGGCCCATGCTCCTTTACATTGCCGCCACTAGCCGGGTGGTCTGCACCGTCATCGTGTTCCAGCGCCCAGAAGAAGGCCGGGCTCAGTTAGTCCAGAGGCCGGTATATTATCTGAGTGAAGTGCTGTCCACCTCGAAGCAGAACTACCCACACTATCAGAAGATGTGCTATGGTGTGTACTTTGCCGCCAAGAAGCTCAAGCACTACTTTCAAGAGCACCCCATCACGGTCGTATGTACTGCCCTGCTCGCCGAGATCATCAGCAGCCGGGATGCATCCGGCCGGGTGGCAAAATGGGCCATTGCGCTGGCTCCTTACACAATCTTCTACCAGCCTCGCACCGCCATCAAGTCCCAGGCATTGGCCGACTTCCTTGTCGACTGGGCCGAGACCCAGTACCTGCCGCCGGCCCCCGACGACACCCATTGGCAGATGCACTTCGATGGGTCCAAGATGCGCACCGGCTTGGGAGCCGGCATCGTCCTCACCTCTCCCAAAGGCGACAAACTCAGATACACATTGCAAATCCATTTTGCCGCCTCCAACAATGTGGCCGAGTACGAGGCACTCATACAGGGGCTCCGGCTAGCCAAAGAACTCGGCATCCGCCGGATCCTGTGCTATGGTGACTCGGATTTGGTAGTCTATGCCCTATCCCATCCGAGCGCCGCGGTCCGCCCCGCTTCACGCGCTTCCCCAAATTTCATATCCCGCAGAATCCACGAATGGCGGATCGGTCTGTCAGACGCGGGATTTCCTGCGATCCGTCGCTCGGAAATTGTCAAAGTCCAAAAGATCACTCGATGAAAGAAAAGAATGGATCGAGTCGATTGAAGAAAAGTTGCTCATTATCAACGAAGAGATTCTTGGTCCAAAATAACGCATGACCAGTTTGCAAAAGCCAGTCGGAAACAACATCAACTCCTTTCTCATTCAAGCCTCAATCCATTCGGGGGCTAATGATGGAGTCATGTACCTAGGGTAGGGCCATAGACCTGATCTAAGTACCATACCCAAGGACATCCTTAGAAGAAGATCACCTTCCAGTCGACCTACGAGGAACCCACTCGACTGACTTGAAGGACTCGATCATGAAGACTCACTCGACCACCAGAAGGCCAAGAGGCACTCTGTACTACAACGGTCTGTAATTAAGTAGACTTTATGGTAGTTAAGACACTTTATGTGGGGCGTTACCAGTAACGCCCCAGACTTAATGTACTTTAAACCCTTCATTACGTGGGCTGGCAGGGGTCCTGGCGCATTCTATATAAGCCACCCCCCTCCACAGGCAGAAGGGTTCGCACTCTTGTAACTCATATACACATAATCCACTCGACCGCCTCCGGGCTCCGAGACGTAGTGCTTTTACTTCCTCCAAGAAGGGCCTGAACTCGTACATCTCTTGTGTTTACAACCTCTCCATAGCTAGGACCTTGCCTCTCCATACCTACCCCGCACTCTACTGTCAGACTTAGAACCACGACAGGGGGCGCCTCCACTTGCCTTGGGGGGCAAGCCACCCCCTTGGCCGCCGCCCCCCTTGGAGATCTCATCTCCTAGGGCCGGCGCCCCCAGGGGGCCTATATAAAGAGGGGGGAGGGAGGGAAGCCACACCCAAGTCCATGGCGCCTCCCTCTCCCCACGCACCACCTCTCCCTCTCGTAGAAGCTTGGCGAAGCCCTTCCGTGATCGCTGCTGCATCCACCACCACGCCGTCATGCTGCTGGATCTTCATTAACCTCTCCTCCCCCCTTGATGGATCAAGAAGGAGGAGACGTCTTCCCAACCGTACTTGTGTTGAACGCGGAGGTGCCGTCCGTTCGGCGCTAGGTTCTCCGGTGATTTGGATCACGACGAGTACGACTACCTCAACCCCGTTCTCTTGAACGCTTCCGCACGCGATCTACAAGGGCATGTAGATGCACTCCCTCTCTCGTTGCTAGATGACTCCATAGATTGATCTTGGTGAAGCATAGAATTTTTTTTATTTTCTGCAACGTTCCCCAACAGGCCGCCCTCTGCTCGTCCTCCTCCCGCTCCTGCCGCGCCTCCCGTCTGTTTCGCTCCATTGCCGCTAGGAGTTCGGCACGGGGATCCACGCGGAGGGCGCTCACGGACCCTCCCGCCCCTCCGACTACGGAGGCGGCAGTGGCCCTCTCGAGAGAAAGCGGAGCCCTGTTTGATAAGTCAAGAAAAGGCTTAGAACAATGCCAACTGAAGAGAAAAAAGAAAGGCGTGAGAGAATTGACACTTACGCCGAAACTGCCTGTGGCTGCTTCACCACCTTGCGGAAGCAGGCTGCCTTCGCGGCCGCCTCATCTCGTTTGGTCACTGCCACAGAACCCTTGGGCGGCCGAAGAGGGCCGGCGCGGCCTGGCGTTTCTGCGCGCCGCCCTGAACAGCCGGCGCAGCAGATGAGCTCGTGCCTTGATGATCAGATACCGACTGGCGGCGCGGAATAGCTTCGGCCTCGTCATCATCCGACTAGTCCTCGAAGTCGGCGGTGAGCCCGGAGCTGCCTGCCTCGCTGCCTCCCCCTACGACGTCGTCGTCTAGGGTGGCCGCCCCCAAGTCCGAATTGTCCAAGTAGTCCGTCGCACCGTCGGGGATGAATTGGCGCTCCGCCCCCGCGGTTCCGACTGCCGGATGAAGGAGGGGGTTCTGATTACAAACAAGCCAATTGGTCAGGAGCCGGCCAGTGAGAACTCGGCAACAAGAGAAGAAGAAAAGTAGGAAGGCTTACCATAGGCGGGGGATTGGCGCGAGAATACGACTCCTTGCCGAACCGCCACTCCTCGGTGAGCTTGCAGTTGGCGATATATTTCACCATGTAAGATACCTCATCATGAGGCATCTCCTTGGTGCTTAACCGACTTGGGTCGAAACGACCGCTCATCTGGCAAATCATGTGAGGGTGGCCTTGGAGTGGGAGCACCCGACGCTCAACGAAGGTGGCTATCAGGTCAGACCCGGTCAGGCCTTCCAACTGGACCAGCACCCGGAGCCGGGCGATGGCGCCAGCCCCAGCCGGAGTCAGCGACCTGGCTCAGTAGGACCATGAGGGCCGCCTCCCGGCGGGCGGGCAGGCTATGTAAGCCGGCAGATTGACGAAGTTGCCTTGCAGAGCGACGTTCTTCATGTAGAAGTAGGATTTCTGCCAGAGCTTCACCGACTGGATCAACGCAATGGGCGGAAACGGGTTGTCGCCCGTCGGTCTCCGCACGGCGATGAAAGCACCGCGTGGAGCAGGCACGCCTGCAACGACGGTGCCAAGCTTGGACTGGAAGAATTTCCCCCAGAGTTCGAGGGTGGGGAGGACGCCAAGGAAGCCTTCACCGGGAGGCGGCCCGGCCCGGCCCGACCCTAAACTCTCATGAAGAAAGACACCGGGAGGTCGATTCCAAGAAGCCGTCCACGAGAGGCCGACTCCGAGGAGCCGACCCCGGCAGGCAGCCAAGATCGGGCCCTCGAAGTCTGCACCCCCATAACGGCGATGAGACGGGGCGTGGCAACAGTGAAGCCTACCACCCCCGAATCCCGGAGCACGTGTGGCCATAGTACACTGTACAGGGCAGCCATGACCCGTCCGGCGTGGCACTATTGCCATGCTGATCATGACACACCCACAACAGGCTGTCAGTACGGCCCGCAGGCGGCGAGCCCCTTCGGTCAGAGAGACACCCGAAGGAGGCCATGCCTCCCTCAGTCGGCCTGGGATGCAGCCGGCTTCCAACAGCCGGCTCGCTCCCTCCCTCGAAGTATGCGCACCATTAAGGAGACAAGACGAGGTAAGGCTACAGTGAGAGCGTGCCAGGTGGCGGCACTGTAGCCATGCTTACCCCGACAAAGCCCTCGTCATCAAGAGTGAGGCAGTAGTAACCAGCCCCCGACAGGACCCCCAAGCTGTGGGACCATCCTGTCGACCAAGAGGCCGGCAGCCGGCGGGACCCACCAGTCGGCGGGCCCCAGCGACCGGCGGAGAAGCCAGCAAGCATAGACACTGACAGCTAGGGCCCACTCCCAGCCGGATTACCATTGTACCCCTGGGGGTAGGCCTATATAAACCCCCAAGGCACCCATGCAAAGGGTTGGACTCTGATAGTTTTAGACACAACATTGAGGGGAGAAGAGTGCTAGCCTTGCCCTCCTTCTTCCTCTCGCCGAACAGCTCAAGGAGCCTCTTGTAGCCACTTGTTGATCTAGTGATCATGCGGAGACCCCGCAGAGCAGGACTAGGGGTGTTATCTCCACTTAGAGCCCCGAACCTGGGTAAGATCCGCCGGCGTGCATGTCTTCGCCTCATCCCGTTTCCAATCACCGGTGATGTCTTATTGGCTCCCACAATGATAAGCCACCCATTGGCATATGTCGCACCTACCACCCGACAATTAGTGTACGATTGAATCGGGGGCGTCACAAGTTGGTATCAGAGACGATTTCCTGTAGGAATCCCCCTTGCACACTCCTTGGCCGAAGTCGAGTCTAGACATTGGAAAAGTTTTTACTAACATGGCTGTGTGTCTTACGGGCCCATGTCGCCATTTGGGTGGTATTAGGATCGTTTACTCCTCGTCTATACTCTGGGACTCGAATCTCTCTTCTATTCGAGATAAATGATTTTCTAAAATCTAACTTTAGGTTCTCGAAAACACTTTCGCCGGAGAGCCCCTTTAGTCTAGATGATCGCCGGCTGCACCTGAAGATTTCAAAGATACTCTTCGATGTTATCCCGAGAACTTGTGATCATGCGTGTGCAATTCCCTTCCACCGTCAACCCCAATAAATAACTACATGCCCTTGCGATTCTTACATTCATATCCCCAGCTACTCTTGTTATTACAAGATGCATCGAATTATTCTTTGGCTTTTAAGAATCTCTTGATCCACTGCCTTACAGATCTTTGCCGCATGAATACCCATACGGATAATTCCTCGCACTTATAGAGTATCTTCTTATCCCTAGTGTTCATGTGATTCACATAAGTCCTCGAAATACCATTCGATTTTTTGGAAATCCTCAGCAGCCCATTGCTCTTGATATCCTTGCCTTCCTGCATTATGGTTAATTCCATACTTCTAGTAATCTCCGTTGACATCCTTTGTCACTACCATTTTGAGTCACTTGATTTGATATGTTGCGAATGCTTGCAATCCTCAATCGGAATCCTAGGATTCATCCTTCCGGCTCAGACGTCATTTTGAACATGAGCTGGTCTTGGACCAATCAAGTTGTCGTCGAATGTACCCCAAATATATTCAACTTATCCATTCTTAATCAGAGCCTTTGCTTTTGATCCTTTGATTTGGAAATCATCTGCATATGAGCTTTGAATTAGTCAGTTGTTTCTATAACCTGATGCCGTTTCATTCTTTTTCCTTCTGATTGAGTACCGATACTCACACCAGATTCCTTGTGTTCCTGAGACCAATTGCTTGGTTGTTATCCGACAGTGTCCTTCATATCCAATAACCTTGAGAGTTTCTCCCCAGATACATAATGCCTTTGGTAAATTGTATCCTCTGCTTTGACAACCATGCTCTACTTTCGAGCTTGTGTTAATTACTCCTAAGATGCCCCGACAGGTTGAAACAATGCCTTACCTAATCTATGTGAGCCCGAAAGATTTCACACGCCATACTCATCTGGTATTTCACCAGGTAAAACTTTCAACACTAATGCCATTATTTGAAACGAGAAGTGAATGTAAGGTTGTGCTTTGGAGAAGTGGGAGTCGACCTTGAACTTTGTGCTCATGCCCATGGACCCGGTGTGGAACTTATCATGGAAGCTTCTTGTATTAATAATGGTCCCCTGGTTACAAGTTCATCTTGTATCTATGTTGGTCCTTTGCAACCTGTGGTTTCGACCATGATTGATCATCTTTGATCCTTTTCTCGGACAAGTTCAAGTACTTACCTTCTGCAGAGCAATACGCTTGCCCAACCTCTATTTGGTCTACCTTCGAGTATTACCCCTAGTGTCTTGAGGGTATCACGCCATCGCACTACATCTTATGAATTGCTGGTATAGTAGTCCCTTTCCCTGTCCTTGTCACACCACGGGTTCAGTGTTGTCGTCAATCGAGAACACCAATTAGTGAATCTAATCACCCTTGTGGTTCTACTCCTAGTACTTTGTGGTTGAGAAGTTTAATACTCCATCACGTCATTCCTAGCCTGTTTGGCCATATCATTGTCGTGATGATTTTAACTGTGCTACCTGGTCCTTATTCTCTGTCACGCCCGATATGCGACCCTATCCAAAAGGAACTCGAAGGTCCCACCAAGGATAGACCCACATATTGGAACGCGTTTGCAAGGTGGATATCATTACATCAACATTACATAATAGATGGGGATACATACAAAAGGCATACAATGCCCAATGAGTACAACATCATCATACATAAGATCAACATCCGACTACGGATGAAAACACAAACAGAAGCTCAAATGACATCCACCCTGCTAGCCCAGGCTGCCGACCTGGAACCTATCCCCTGATCGAAGAAGAAGCAGAAGAAGAACTCCAAACAAGCAAACATTGCTCTCGCGTCATGATCATCGCATAACCTATACCTGCAACTGTTGTTGTAGTAATCTGTGAGCCACGAGGACTCAGCAATCCCATTACCATGGGTATCAAGACTAGCAAAGCTTAATGGGAAAGGAAGGGGTAAAGTGGTGAGGTTGCAGCAGCGATTAAGCATGATATGGTGGCTAACATACGCAAATGAGAGCGAGAACAGAAACAAAGGAACGGTCGTCAACTAGCAATGATCAAGAGGTGATCTTGAGCTCCTACTTATGTCAAACATAACACAGAAACCGTCTTCACTTCCCGGACTCCGCCGAAAAGAGACCATCATGGCTACACACGTGGTTGATGCGTTTTAATTCGGATCTGGTGTCAAGTTATCTACAACCGGACATTAACAAATTCCCATCTGCCACATAACCGCGGGCATGGCTCTCAAAAGTTTATACCCTGCAGGGGTGTCCGAACTTAGCCCATGATAAGCTCCCGCGATCAATGAAGGATATTCCTTCTCCCAGGAAGACCCGATCAGTCTCGGAATCCCGGTTTATAAGACATTTCGACAATGGTAAAACAAGACCAGCAAATCCGCCCGATGCACCGACAATCCCGATAGGAGCTGCACATATCTCGTTCTCAGGGCAACACCGGATGAGACAGGCTACGAGTAAAACCAGACCTTGAGTTTCCCAAGGGGGCCTCGCAGGCGGCTCGGTTCGGACTAGCACTTAGACAAGCACTGGCCCGGGGGGGGCTAAAATAAAGATGACCCTTGGGTTGGCCGACCCAAGGGAAGGGGTATGGGTGGTGGTGAGGCAAATGGTAAAACCAAGGTTGGGCCTTGCTGGAGGAGTTTTATTCAAAGCGAACTGTCAGGGGGTCCCATAAATCACCCGACCGCGTTAGGAACGCACAAATCCGGGAACATAACACCGGTATGATGGAAACTAGGGTGGCAAGAGTGGAACAAAACACCAGGCATAAGGCCGAGCCTTCCACCCTTTACCAAATATATAGATGCATTAATAATATAAGAGGTATTGTGATATCCCAACATAACCCGGTGCACCATGGCGCAATCTTCAACTTCACCTGCAACTAGCAATGCTATAAGAGGGGCTGAGCAAAGCGGTAACATAGTCAAGCAATGGTTTGCTAGGAATGGTGTCAAAGGTTAGAGGTTCATGGCAATTTGGGAGGCTTGAAGAGCAAAAGATAGGTAACGCAGCATAGCGAAAGAACGAAGCAACTAGCATAGCAATGATACTAGTGAGATCCAGGGTAGCGGTCATCTTGCCTGAAATCCCGCAAGGAAGAAGACCGAGTCGATGAAGAAGATGAAGCCACGAAGACGAACCAAGCGTGGACGAACAAATCCTCACGATCGCAACGAAACAGGAACTATCGAGAAGAAGCACACAACAAGGTAAACACACCACACACGAACAAGGCATGATGCACGACAAGCATGATGCATGACAAAGCTAGATGAAGCTACTCATGGCAAGAGATGATGCAAACAAGAACAACACATCAAGGCAAGTTTAAATGAGGCCGGAAACAGCATATAACAATTCCGGTAAGTCCTCATATGCAAATTTCGAAATTGTTCCAGATCTGAATAAACCTTATGTTCAAGTTGTTAAACAGCAACTTAAGATTCTAGTCAAGTTACATATAAAGTTCATTAGATTCGGAGCTACGGCCTAGAAGATATGAGCAAAACAAGTTAAGCATGGCATTGATGCAAAATGCATACAAACATCAAGCAAACACTTCAAAACAAGGATGCAACATGATAATATGAAGCTACATGCAAAATCAAGCAAGTTTCATATAGAGCACACTCAAAACGGAGCAATGGTTCAACACATACACTCTATACAAGTTATAACAACAATCTGTCCAAAACAGCAACTAGGCATATTGCAAGCATCAAATCAATATGCTACAGCACCCCAACATAATAACAAAAGGCATGGGCATGAAGTACAGGTAAAGCATAACAAAACATGAACACTGAGCTATCTCCAGAAATCATTAGAACATGCTCAAAAGGACATGGGAAGATTGCAAATAATAACAGTTTCAGACTTAGCAGAAATAACATCAGGTTGCAATGTTTAGAGATGTGAAACAACATGTTACAGGAACTTATCATGGCAAACAAAGACATGGCATGAATCTAGTAATTGCATAGATCAAAAGTACCTTACTGACCATGAGTCAAAAAGGCATAGAAAATATGATGGCACCCATGTAAACATGGCAAGTTATATTACAGATTCATACATGGCAGGAACAACAATAAGTAGGCATGTTTGTGAGCTTGAACCACTCACCACAGAGCAATAAATGGCATGGCAAGACAACCAACAGTAAGAAGACATGTTTATGAA
Organism: Aegilops speltoides; assembly: GCA_021437245.1. Classification (NCBI taxonomy): domain Eukaryota; kingdom Viridiplantae; phylum Streptophyta; class Magnoliopsida; order Poales; family Poaceae; genus Aegilops; species Aegilops speltoides. The sequence goes on along the minus strand of CM038144.1, from coordinate 109,952,504 downwards.
GCTAAGCATGGCAAGAACAAGGTCATAGGATGCATGGATCACTAGCAAACAATCATGGAAACATTGAACTTAATGTTAACACGCTGACAGCAACATCATTTAGCAACTTTGGAGCAAGATTACAACAAGCTACAGCAGGATATAATTGCAAACAAGGGCATGAATGGATAGAGCATGACATGTATAACAAAACATGTTTAGTAAACATCTCCAAAATAATGGACGAAATGACTTGCAGGAGCAGGTTTACATAGCAACAAAATATAAATGAATCTGTCAAGAAAACAGCAACAGCAAGTACCCGACTTAACAAGCTCGATGCACTCAGCACACAACTCACAAAAATACATGGTTGGCACCACTGGAAAGATGGCATAGCATAGATCAAAACACATGTAGACATCAACCTCATAGGATGCACACATCAAACATGGAAAAAATGACAAATGAGCATGTTATAACAGTTTCAGCAGATTAATAGCAACATGCACTCTTCCAACAGCATTTCGGGCATCAAGATGAGCTCAAATGAACATGACCAATGGAATGAAATGAAGTACTCGTCGAGGCGAACAATTTGACGTATTACACGCACAAAACGAAGCTACGGATGCAAAGATGCGATGCAACAAACATGGCATGATAATGTTGAAATAAACCGGGGACTTAGTGGATTTCGGCGTCAACCTCGTTTCTGCACGAAGTACGAGGTTTGCCGGAGGGCTCGCCGGAGAAGACGGGGAAGACGCCGGGGAGGGTCGGAGATGGCGGGACAACGACGGGACGACGCGGGCGGCGCGGATCGGGGCCTGGGAGGCCGGATTCGGCGGAGGAGCGGCCGGATCGGGCGCTCCGGTGGAGGAGGAGGCCGGCGGCGGGCCGCTGCACCGGAGGAGCTGGGCGGAGAGAGGCCGCGGAGGGCACGGGGCTCAGGCGCCTCGGGCGGCGGCGCGCACGGGTAGCCGCGCGGCCGGAGGAGCACGGCGGGCTGGCCGGCGGCGGATGCGCGGGCGACGGCGAGGACGGAGCGAGGCGGCGGAGCCGCTCGGCGGGCGCGGCGCCTCGGGCCGGGCGAGGACGGACGCGGCGGCGGCGCGCGCTGGCCGGGAGGGCAGGCGGGCCAGTGGGCAGCGGGCGGCGACAGGTGGCGGCTCCGGATTGGACGGGCGGCGGCACTGGACATGTCCGGTGGCGGCGCGGACGTGTCCGGCGGCGCGAGGATGTAGAAGACTAGGGTTTGGGCTGCGAATTTCGGGGGAGGTGGCCTATTTATAGGTAGAGGGAGCTAGGAGAGTCCAAATGAGGTGCGGTTTTCGGCCACGCGATCGTGATCGAACGACCGAGAGCATGGATGGGAGTTTGCTGGGTTTTGGGCCACTTTGGAAGGGGTGTTGGGCTGCAAACAAAAGAGGGCTTTGCGGTTACCCGGTTAACCGTTGGAGTATCAAACGACCTCCAAATGGCACGAAACTTGACAGGCGGTCTACCGGTGCTATACCAAGGCCGCTTGACAAACCTCGGTCCATTTCGAGAAAGTTTAACACCCGCACACGAAAAGAGGCAAAAGGGGGCGCCGGGGGACATAGGAGTGCCGGATTGCAAAACGGACAACGGGGAAAATGCTCGGATGCATGAGACAAGCACGTATGCAAAATCAAATGCACATGATGACATGATATGAAATGCATATGATGACATGGCAAAGTGCAACACGCAAGCAAATGACATGGCAACGACGGCGAATAACTGGCAGACACCTGGCGCAACAAATCCGGGGCGTTACATTCTCGGAGCACCACTTTCGACGATGAGCTAAGCTTACGTCGATTTTCCTCGTCATATCATTTCGCCTTGAATAGCAAGCTTGATTTCGAGTTTGTGTCGTACCCTTGGTTTCAATAACTTTTTGCTTCATCATTCCTTTGACTTTATGTCATTGCCGATCGATTACATCTTCAAGAAACCTCTTGACAAGTGTGTCGTGATCATCATCAACATTTTAACTTCTTCCGAAATATCAATTGAATTCATGATGAGAAATTTCATGCTTGCCCATCGATGATTTGTGTTATTCGACCACATCCATGCCTTCCTTTCAAACACAGACTTGGTCTTGTTTTGAATGAACTTTAGGTTCCTGGATATCCAGCTTATCTTATGTACTACCTTGAAGTAATACCATCTTATATATTAAGAATGTTGTGAGAATTTCACCACCTCTTAAGAATTCTGGATAAAGGTGATACTTCTTGCCATATCCGTTCATTCCTTTTGAAAACTTCTACCAACCCTATTGCTTTGAAGTTAATGGTCGATATTTCATTATTAGACCATTGGTTATCGAATCACCATTCTAACATTGATCATGCTATCTAAGCCCATATTTCGGGCGCACCTTTCAACCAATGTTTAATGGGCATGTTTTCCTCGAGCATACCTCATTATATCATTTGATCTGACAAATGTTATCTCCTTGTTCACATAATTGTGGAAATCCATCTTTTTGGAAACCTCAATGAATTTCCACTGAGTCCATCAGCCACCTCCTCATCCTCTCCTTGGCTTAATGATGAACTCTTGATTCGGTACTTGCTTCCTTAGTTCATTTCTCGAGAATTTTACAATGTCATCTCGTCTATTTATGTTGCACCTTTTTCTTCTCAGGCATCCCGAGTCTGACATATCCTGGCACCAATCAGATCTGTATCTCGGTCAGATATGATGGTTGGAACATATTTCCAAGAGTTATAACATTGGTCTTTATATGACCTGGTAAGATGATGTCATGCCTAGCACACCTGGCCGGAGGACCTATTGTTATAGTTAGCGATTCTTCCATGAGGAAATCGTAAGACTTATTTTATAAGTTGTTCCTGATGAATCCTTTGTGTATGCAAAGTCTGACCTTTGCTTGAAGACCATGTCAATGCTATCTCAAAGCATGTCTGTGGTACTCCGATTTTCAACAAGAACATTTAAAGCCCAATGCTAAATCTTTCTTACTCAATTATTCAAACACCGATGTATGGGTAATGTCATGAAGTTTCTCTCCCATTACCTAAAGGGTTTTCTACATTATATCTTGTCACAGATATCAGGCTCTGCTTGTCCTTGGGAAGGATATACCCCTGAAATAAGTGTTTAAACACATTTTCCCTTCCATTGTTTTGTTTAATCTGATAAACATAATTTCCTCCATTGTTTTGTATAACCTTTCTGTGGTCTATATGACATAAGCAGTAATATCTCCCTGCTTATGTAAACACCTTGGTGTACAACTCAGTCAGTAAGACCCTATTACTATTGTTGATGATATTCCGGTAACCACTGATGGACGAGAACTTTGCCTATTGGACCGCCTCGTTTTGACGAGCGGGAAAATAGTTCTCTTCATCCCTCGCCCTTGGTACCGATGTTGTTGCCGACATAAATGTCAGGCTATCCCTTGAGATGCCTTGATTACATGATCACGCAAGACGTCTCCGCCCTTCCTACATTCAACCACATGGTGGGCCCAGAACCCATAGGTCCACTGGATCGAAACCTGACTCTTCTTTACAATGCGAATTCTAATGTATCCTTTGTACCTGGCTTCGTATGTGATTCACGAGCTAAATGCTATACCATTATTCATCCTAGAATCAAACACCATGTTATTCTCGTTGTTCAAACCCCCATTCCAGCTTATGTCTAGTCATCGAATGATTGCCTACCCGTTTGAAACTTTGGTACCATCATGTATTGCACTCAACGAATTCATTGAAATACAACTCGTGGGGTACCTTGTGTATTTCCCATTGAGTTCACCGTCAAATGCCCAGCTTTGTGGAGATGCGTTCTTCCGGAGTTTTTCCCCTTGGTCACGTTTGTAGGACGATGGAGATCCCGAAGAAAGGATGACGACTTGATCATGGTGACTTGAAGCATAGGGATGAAGTCCTCAACGCTATGGATCGCCCACTTCGAGAAGAGAAACCAAGACCAAGAAGATCCATTAGAATTTCATAACCAAATCCCTTCCCCTTACTCCACCTCTCAAATCTCAGGACGAGATTTCTTGTAGTGGAGGAGAATTGTGACGCTCGGGTAGTTAAGTTACAATGAACCTCCGCTAATGATGTCACGTCACCTCGGTTACTGTTGATAAACTCGCGTCAGTTCGATACCCAATTCAAATTTCAAATTTTAAAATAAAACCAAACAACAAAAGTTTTCAAACAATAAAACAAAAATGTTTGGGTTGTGGCAAATATTCCATACTAAATATTGGTGAAGAAACGCACTTCTATAAAGTATATAAGTGCATTATACTAAGTAAAACAGTAGCAAAAATGATTATTTGAATACCTTTTATAATTAATAAAATGTCAAAGTTATTTGGGGTCTAGACTTTTTCGGACTGTGGACTAAGTTGAAATACTAATTTAGATACTAAGTGTATATTTACTAAAATAAATTGCAACAAAACCAAAACAGGAAAGAATAAATAAAAAAAGAAAAGAAATAAAACAAAGCAAACCAAAAAGGACCCCCCGCTGGGCCTTAGCCTAGCAGGCCATCCAACCAGACCGGCCCAGCCGCCCCTCCATAACCCCCTCACCCGTAACCCTAGCTACCAGTCGCCCCACTCCCCCTCCCCACGATCCCCACAACTCTCTCCCCTTCCCCGATCCAGATCGCGATCGGGGGAACGAACCTCCCCACGGCGACCCGACCCCGTCGACCATCCCCGCCGCCTCGATGCCGCGTGGAACCGCCCCGCCTCCTCCCCGACGCGCTCTACTGACCTCGACGCCGTTACGAACCGTCGTCGCCGAGCGCCATTCGCCAGAGCTCCTCCGTCGTCGCCGGAACGCCGTCCCCGTCCTCCTCCTCGACCCCCACTGCACTGTGCCCTATGCTGCTCGGTGAGGCCCCCGACATCATCTCTTTCCCCCATCACCGAACGCATGCGCTCCACCGAACCGCCGCGACCAAGATCGCGCTCGCCCTGCCCGAAGTCGCGCCCTCCTGCTGTAGCCAGCAGCTCTTCACCTCCCTTGCCCCTTCGCGCGGCCAACGCCACAACATGACCTGCACCAGCTCGCTCGTTCTTTGTCGCCGGTCCGGTTCCCACCGCCGGCCGCATCCGGTGCCACCTAGCAGCCTCCCGCTGCCGCTCCGGCCACCCCGAGCCGCTCTCTGACCGCGTACCTGCGGCCCTGGCCACGCCCCCTGTCACCGGCCTGCGCCTTGTGCTCCTCGTGGCCTCGCCGTGGCCACGAATCTCCACCGCGTCCCGCTCCGGCTGGCGCCCCATGGCCCCGTGCCCCGGCGGCCTCGTCCCCCCTGCGGGCGAGTGCTTGCTTGGGTGCGCCCGCACCCGCTGGACCAAACCCGCCAAGGCCCCTAGGCTTATGACAGATGGGCCCCAAACCCAGAACGTTTAAAAAAAGAATTTAAAAAATATTAATAATAACAATAATAAAAATATTAATTAATTAATTAATTAATGAATTAACTAACTTAATTAATCATAATTATATTAATCTAATCACTAATTAATCTAATTAACTGTTAGTTAACTAATCAGTCAATGACATGCGGGACCCTCACATCAGTTTGACCCAATCAACGCTCTGTTGACTGCTGACATCATGCTGACGTCCGCATACACCATTCTGGATAATGTTGATTTAAAATAATTAAGTAAATTCTTAAAATGATTTAAATCTTTTAAAATTAATATAAAATAAACCGTAGTTCGGATGGAAAAACTTTGTACATGAAAGTTGCTCAGAACGACGAGGTGAATCCGAATACACAGCCCGTTCGTCCGCCACGCGTCTCTAGCATAGTGAACCTGCAAGATTTCACCTCCGGTTCATCTGTCCGAAAACGCGAAACACCGGGGATACTTTCCCGGATGTTTCCCCCCTTCACCGATATCACCTCCTACTGCGTTAGGTCACCTCTAGCACTGCGTATTGCCATGCTACGGTTTAGTGATACTTTGATTGCTCTATTATTTATTGTGTTCCCCCTCTGTTACTTCTTTCTGGTAGACCTAGAGGCTGCCGACGACCCCCCAGTTCGACTATGGTGTTGACGACCCCTCCTTGCCAGAGCAACCAGGCAAGCCCCCCCTTTGATCACCAGATATCGCCTATTCTACCCTCTACTGCTTGCATTAGAGTAGTGTAGCATGTTACTGTTTCGATTTATCCTATTCTGTTGCATAGCCTGTCATTGTTGCTACAACCGTTGATACCTTACCCGCAATCCTAAATGCTTAGTATAGGATGCTAGTTTATCATCATTGGCCCTACATTCTTGTCAGTCTGCCTTGCTATACTATCGGGTCGTGATCACTCGGGAGGTGATCACGGGTATATACTATACATATATACATACTATACAGATGGTGACTAAAGCCAGATTCCGATGTGGGGGCTGGAAGGACAGGTGGATCCATCCCGGTAGAGGTGGGCCTGGGTTCCCGACGGCCCCCGACTATTACTTTGTGGCACAGTGACAGGGCAGGTTGAGACCACCTAAGCGAGAGGTGGCCTGGCCTTGGTCGGCGTCCGCGGTTACTTCTTAATAACATGCTTAACGAGATCTTGGTATTTGATCTGAGTCTGGCCACTGGCCTATACGCACTAACCAACTATGCGGGAACAGTTATGGGCACTCGGCGTTGTGGTATCGGCGAAGCCTTCGTGGCGTCGGATCGAAGGCGGCGCGCGGATTGGAACATAAGCTGCTCTTGTATTAAGGGGCTAGTTCGCTTCGGCCGTGTTCTACAACGCAGGTGTGCAATGGGCGATGGGCCCGCACCCTGCGCATAGGATTTAGACCGGCGTCTTGACCTCTCTGTTGTGCCTAGGTGGGGCTGCGGCGTGTTGATCTTCCGAGGCGGGCATGACCCAGAAAGTGTGTCCGCCAAATGGGATCGGCGTGTTGGGTTATGTGGTGCACCCTGCAGTAAGTTTATCTATTCGAATAGCCGTGTCCCTCGGTAAAAGGACGACCCGGTGTTGTACCTTGACCTTATGACAACTAGAACCGGATACTTAATAAAACACACCCAGACAAGTTCCACAGACAACTCGGTGATCGCTTTTCCACAGGGCGACGAGGGGAGGATCGCCGGGTAGGATTATGCTATGCGATGCTACTTGGAGGACTTCAATCTACTCTTCTACATGCTGCAAGACGGAGGCTGCCAGAAGCGTAGTCTTCGCTAGGACTAGCTATCCCCTATTATTCTGGCATTCTGCAGTTTAGTCCACCAATATTGCCTCTTTACACATATACCCATGCATATGTAGTGTAGATCCTTGCTTGCGAGTACTTTGGATGAGTACTCACGGTTCCTTTGCTCCCTCTTTTCCCCCGTTTTCCTCTTCTTCTCGGATGCCGCAACCATACGTTGGAGCCCAGGAGCTAGACGCCACCGTCGACGATGACTACTACACTGGAGGTGCCTACTACTATGTGCAGGCCGCTGACGACTACCAGGAGTAGTTAGGAGGATCCCAGGCAGGAGGCCTGCGCCTCTTTCGATCTGTATCCCAGTTTGTGCTAGCCATCTTATGGCAACTTGTTTAAATTATGTATGTACTCAGATATTGTTGCTTCCGCTGACTCCTCTATAACCGAGCACTTGTATTCGAGCCCTCGAGGCCCCTGACTTGTATTATGATGCTTGTATGACTTATTTTAAATTTAGAGTTGCATTGTGATATCTTCCCATGAGTCCCTGATCTTGATCGTACACGTTTGCTTACATGATTAGTGTACGATTGAATCGGGGGCGTCACACTAGTGCACTATAAAAGTAGCAGATAGCAGGTGGCTGAAAAAATAAATGACAAGAGACATATGATAGCTCTACAACATTGCATGACAAAAAAAATTAGATTCTACTCCATATGATTTTGTAATATATGAGCACAGGAAATGCAGGTACTCCTCCAGCACACCACCACATGTGGTCATATCTAAGATAACAGTCGACTGAAAATAAATAGGTCACTCGATTTTTTTAATGAACCATCCGATCTATAAGGAACGGGCAGATGGCCTTCGTCTACCTCCCGCCAGTCATTGTTGACGATCTTTCTTGATCCGCCAGCGACCACCGACCCAGACTGCTGCCTTCGCTGCCACGCCCTCCCCTCGACCTCCAACCACCGCCGTGCTTGGCAGCGCCCCCAGGCCATCCCTTTAATCTCGGCCGACCTCTAGATCGGGCACCAGTATCTCTAGGCCCTACACGCCCCTAAGACAAACACCAAGGCGCTGCTTCCCCGGCGTAATAGGTGTACTAGTGCCTGTTACACCGAGGAATGCTTCCGTTAATTGGGAATCAACTGACCAGAAATTGAAATTCAGGGGGGCGACGGACCTCTAGCTAAGGTGAAATAGTATATGAGGAGAAACCTTGTGCATCGTGAGTTACTAGGAACATCTAGTATGAAGAAGAAGCGGTCAACTAGTGTCTTCTATGGGATGAATACCGTGCAAGCAGACACATAAGATTTGCACGAATAAGGGAAGAGGAGTACCCTTATCGGTTGCCAGTGTGGTGTCGATATGTCACGGCGATCTTCTTGTTTTTCCCAGGGGAACCGATGTTTTGGAGAGCCGTGGATCCTTGGACAAACCCATGGCCAAATTGTTGACTGTGTTGCCGTGTCCGTATATCGGCGGAGGGGAAGCAGATCCGAGGCGGCGAAGGATGACGTAGCAGGAACAGCTCCGGTGCGGTGGACGGTGGCGAAGTTGGAGCGGCAGTGGTGAGGCGCAGGAGGGCGTGGTTGAACTGGCTCGGGTACGGACGGCTCGGCCTCGGCTTCAACTACTAGCTGTGGAGGGCGTTGCAGTTGAGGTTGCGGTGGATGACGACGTCGGGGTATCGGCTCCAGCGTGATGGAGGAGGGCGGTGGTTGATGGGTGGGATGGGGTGGCGGACGGAGGACGCTGGGGTTTCGCGACTGGTGGAGAGGTAGTTTTTGCACCCACGGAGTACGAATGGGGAATCGGACGTGTGGGCGGGGGAGGAGGGGAACCATGTTTGATGCAGGGCAGCGCTTGTTTTGGCTTTTTGAGCAGAAGATGGGGCGACTTGTTTGAAATTTGGGGAAAGTACAAACTTTGCCCCCTCTTAAATTCGGACCCACTGCAGGTCGGGGTAGGATGGTAATCCTGTGTCCAAGTAGTGGGCGGAGTAATTTTGGCAGCAGCATGTGTGCTTAGGCGGCCATTGTGTATGAATGTTTTTGGAGGCGGTTGTGTGGCGTCTAGATGAAGCTACAAACCTACCCCGGTTTAGACCTTTGCACGTCGGGCCGGTAGGTTTCACGGGTCGGAGTTATTAGAAAAGTAATTTCCTTGTACTACCAAACATTGGTCTCACGCGGTTTCGGGCGAGTAGAGGCTCTTTGGCACTTTGTTCGAAATTTTGAAACACAAGCATTCACGTTTAGAGTACTCTTGAACTATGAGGATTGACCTAAATAGACAACGTTATATTTGACCTTGTATGTTTGAAAACCTCATTAAATTATCCGCTTCTTTTTGAAATTTTGACACTTGAAAATCCTATAACTATGATTATTTTAGAACGGAGGAGCTAAATTTGAATCTATTTTGTACACGACTACATATGCTATTATGTACAAAATCAGAGCAAAGATTGCTGCCCCCATAATTTAGGTATGATTTACAAATGCCATGATATCAAATTCAAATAATTGAATGGACTTCATGTTGAATTCGATTTTTTAAACCACCTTAAGTTGAATTCAAATGTATGCTAGTTCATAGGTTGCTATTTATAATGTTCATTGTATAACTTTCATATGTATAATGTGCTTTACACACACAACATGAACTATACTCACGTTAATATTCGATTGCTAAAGCGATGCACTGCCTAGAGTTCAAAATACTAACTATGTGGATCAATTGTGTCGAATAATAACACAGACATGCTCAAATTCGATAGAATCTAGATGTCTGATGGATCAATGACCGTTCCTTACGCGAATTGCAAATATCATGATCCCATCCTAATATTTGGATACAATTTATATCATTAATCAATGTGTACAACAGTCTTTTACGTGTAGTTTCACTCTCCATCGGTGGTCTCTCACACATGCTCACACACTCTCTCCCGAGGTGTCTTTCTCGCACACATGCTCTAGATATAACCCTCCCTCCCTCTCGTAACCATTTACAACTGTTTTCACTAACCTTCATCGCAAGCACTCTTCCTCTTGCAAGCATACACACGCACAATCCCCATCCACCCTTTCTATATACATGGACCTGCCTACGTGTCTCATGTACGCACATTATCTTTAGGCATGTCTCTCACGCATTGTCTCACACCTCTCTTCCTAATCGATGAGTATGATTGTAGCAGAGCATTCTGTAGGATGCCCCTTAAAGTTAGGTTGGATGAATAGTAATATCAGAGATAAAGGAGTTACCTTAGTCTGAGAACCTAGGGTTACAAATCCTAGACGGCTTTGTCAGTGGACACAGAGTCCTTCACAATTCTGCTATCTTTGTCTTGTACGACTAGTCATCCATGGGTCTTCCTAAATGCGTCTCGGGCCGACCAATGTGGCGCAGGATGGGACCGAATGAAGGGCCTCACCTCGACCCACCGGACCTCACGCGGGGACACACCCTCTGCCCCCACGTCTCGTTATCTTCTCACACCCACACATACCAACACAAACACCACACACAAAAAAATTCTCCTGGTGCCTCTATCCCCTCCCCCCTTGCATATACACACTCAAGGGAAGGGAATCTCTTGTTGTGACATCATATTCGTCTCTCTCTCTCTCTCTCTCTCTCTCTCTCTAAGACTACTCTCATTTCTCGTGCTATCTCTCCCACACCCCCCGTCAGCCCCTCTATCCATGCCTCCATCGAATACGTAATACACACACATACCTCTCTAGGCCCCGCCAAATGCATCAACTACACATTCACACATGTTACATCACATACCCCATTTATCTAAAAAGCCCTCTCTTCACGTTTATTTCGCATACAAAATTCCATTTGAATAAAGTGTGGCCAAAAAATTATTTTAGAATTTCTATATATATACAACATTACAAAGTTATATGGAGGAGTACGAACGCTAATTTGCATTTCATGGTTCCCACAATGATATTTATTCCTCACTGTGAATTTGTATATTTTTATACTATATACAAAGTTAGTCATAATAAAGAGAAACGAAGAGCATCTCTCTCTCCATCGCATACCCCACCTATACGCCCCTTTCACGTATGCACACAAACTATCTCCAGGTCCTCCAAAAGTAAGCCCCTAGCACATTCATGCATGTTTCATATTTCTCTCGTGATATATACAATGATGATCATTGTATTTGAAGCGAAAGCACGATACGTACATTGGACTTCATAATCCACTCATTACGGTCACCATTTATGTTTAGTGGTTATTATACAGTCACGGGCTCACCGTACAACTCTGTATTTGCTCAAGACATGACTAGTTGACCAGTTAAACGCTCCACGTGGCACCTCTAGTGTTGCATCACATTGTGTCACTACCATCGTCCCCACCTGCCGGCTTGTATCTACTCTACATCTACAATCTTATAAAATACACCCTTATAAAAAACAGAGTTGTTGATGATGGTGTGCCTGCCATCCTGCAATATAGGCCATCCGATTTATATCTGACGGATAGGAAAGAAACTATGGCAATTTTGCAAAAAGGTACCCACACACCTCTCCACATTTGCAAATAAGGCCTTCCCTCGTTCATCCTTTTCTCTCACAAGATAAACTAGTCATACAAATGCATCTTGATGTTACGTGCAACGCACGGGCATCTTGCTAGTAAGAATGAAAACAAACGACAAAAAATATTTCGATGGTGGTTCGAAGTCATGACGGCGGGCACAGCGGACAAGGTGGCCTTGTATTGGTATGCTGAGCTGTCTGTTTTAACACACAGAAGCTGGTGTGGTGATTATACACACACGCACGCGTGCACATGAACTGCATGCATGCAACACTCACACAAACACATGCACCCACGCATGCACGCAACACTCACACGTACACACGCAGCCACGCACGCACGCAACACTCACATGCACACACGCACGCACGCATGCATGCATGCACCAGTACACCACACGACCAACACACACTCTCACTCTCAAGGCTCAACCTACACGTGCATGCGCACACATCAGGCCCTAACAGACACATACATAACCAGGTGATTCCCGCGCATGGGTTGGAGTCTTGTCGTGCCTGCGTAAATTTGTGTTTATCTGTCCTTTTCCCTATGCGAACTGACAGGTGGGACCCACAAGGAACATGGTCAATTTAACTAGTCAACATGGCGCCACGTAGACTATTTGGCCGGTCAACAGAGTGCAATCCGATCTTTGAACCGTGAGCAAGTGATCAGATAATCACCGCAAAACGTATATAGTGACCGTAATCAGCTTATTCTGAAGTTCGGTGATCGTATTACGCTTTTCTCTCTGTAGGCCCTCCAAAACGACATCTCTACACGTTCTAGCATGTTACATCTAACAACTATGCAATACAACACTACTACTACACTCTAACACAAGAAATCATATGTGTTTTTAGTTTTACTAGATATCATATTGTTACTTAATTATTCAGTTTGTGTACATTAAAATTGCCTTTGAAAGTATCATCTATGGCGCGGGAAAAATCCCGCACTTTCCTGTTTAATCGGGTTTGTATCGATGGATTGTGCGAAATAGCAAAACAGTACAAGTGATAGTTCACTGGGCCGTCGTGTCGTGTACTCCTCCGTCGTAAGAGTGGAGCGCTCACTTTCATAAATTTTCTAGTCCCTTTCTCCGACATGTGGGACATCAAGCTACTGGGTCCACGTGCCATACCGGAATATAGTGCAGAGCAGCCGGGGTAAAACACCCCAGTCATGGCGCCGGCGCAGTAATGAGCAATGAGGTGTCAAATCACAAAGCTGCACCTTTCCCGTAGTTAAGTTGGAGGGACGAAGTAATAATGCTAAAAAAATAAGTTGGAGGGACGAAGCAACCATCATTTCACTCGTTGCTGAATTCGCTTCTCCCTCATCTTCTTCAACTTAACCACGTGTTGCTTCTGCTGTTGTTCGGCCTCATGTGGGACGCGGATCGGCTTGGTAAAGCACTGACACGTGGGACCGCATGTTAGCAAACAGCCAGGACAACGTCCTCTAAAAATAAGAAACCTCCCCCGCCATCCGCGCGGCAAAATCACCTCCTTTTTACTAATCTTGTTTCTATAATTTTTTAGATCAATATAATTGAGATTTGTATAGATAGCACACAGGAGCAAAACCAAGTGGTACGGTTAAGGGCATCCACAATGTGTAGACAAATGTGAAAATAGCTTTTGGCATCGTGGGAACCATTGTCAACGGTGTTGCCAAAGCCAAAAAGATGGAACCGAAGCTCCCTGATTGATTGATTGAAGGAATAGAAAAATGCAATGTCTCTGCTCTTTCTCCCATGCTTGGACGCATGTAGTATAGTGTAGAGTACAGAGTCTACTCCCCTGTCCCTTCTATCACAAATAACAAAGCAGTGAGGCGTCAAATCACAAAAGCACGGATGAAGCAACCATCATTTCACTCTTCGCTGACTCTGCTTCTCCATCGTCTTCTTTGAGAAACCATCTCACCGCACTAAGCTGGACGAACGACGCTATTGTGTACTAGTAGTACTAGTACATTTACGTGTCCTTTGGTTCAACGGACTTCCTGGATGCAAATAAGGCGGTTGTCTCGGCTTGCAGGCGGCACTTGCGAATGACTTACCGTGGTCTCCCTCAATGGTGTTCTCCGTCGAACGCACTTCACCAAACCACAACGTTTGAGAAATCGTCGACGTCACCACAATGGGGAAGGAAGTCAAATATAGTTACTACCTCCATTTTTTTGTACACAAGGCCAGTATATGAAAATTACAATTTGCAAAAGGCCACTAACACTAATCAAGGCAAAATTGATGGGGTTTGCCTCGTACTAGAAACCAAGGACATTAATATCCCCTGCATGCATGCGGAAGTGAGAAGGTTGGTTTGCATAGCGCTGCATTAATCAAGCGACGAGCAGTGAGATGGTTAGCTCTTTGGTCTTTGGAGAAAAAATACGCATTAATTGACACGTGAAATGAGGATTTGTATCGATTAAATCCCGCAAAGGAAAATCCCGCCTTTCTTTTTTAACACTAGTACTCCTAGTATGTACGTACTTATCCTGTTTGGGTCTAGGCCTTGCATTGCCATACTTCGCCACACATTTTTGCCAAGCTTGCCTAAAGTTTTCAGAATGATAAGGAGGTACACTTGCGCACGGCTGTCGCGTCGCACCGCACCCTCACACGGTCGCTCATGCACGCCTAGGTCGCACCGCCCCCTCACACAATCGCTCCTGCACGGCGCAAACCCAACCAAGGGAACGCACCCTCACTGACACATGCTGTCGCATGTGAACAAACCAAACTCAGCCATCCTATCGCTGACACAAAATTTTCGTTCATAGAGTATGTTTATCCAACCGCATGTTGGGGAGTATCCGTACGGCCCGTGTGGTGGTCTGTTGGGGAAGAAGAAGAGGTGAGGAATAAGGGTTAGGAGACGTAGGATATTCATCCAACTGCCTGAAATGGTAGACTGACCCAAGTCAGGCGACTTGCATAACAAATATATGTATTTACACAACAAAAGATCCATAAAAACAACAACATAAAAAAAACTATCACTGCTTGCAGAACGAGACGACCTCGTCGTCTTTGGCTGCCGGCGCGAACCAGCCGTAGCTACCGACGTGTGTGTCCGCACCATGGTTGTCCTTGGCCTCTAGCTACTCGTTCACACGGAGCATGCGGGCACTCTGCACGGATGAGAGCACAGCCCGGTTCAAGTCAAGGACGTCTGGTTCCGCCTGCAAGAGGGCCTCGATGGCAGCGGCATCCAGGTGCTCTGCGTCGAGTTGAGCCTCCGCCGCCCCGGTTCAAGTCCAGGACGTCCGGTTCCGCCTGCAGGAGGGCGTCGTTGAGAGCGGCATCCGCGTGCTCCACGTCGAGTCGAGCCTCTGCCACCCGGTTTAAGTCCAGGACATCCGGTTCCGCCTGCAGGAGGGCCTCGATGGTAGCGGCATTCGTGCGCTCTGCCTCAAGTTGAGCCTCCGCAGCCCGGTTCACATCCACGACATCCGGTTCCCCCTACAGGAGAGCCTCGATGGCAGCGGCATGCGCGTGCTCCGCGTCGAGTTCAGCCTCTGCCTCCCGGTCCTCCTTTAGTATTGCCATGTTGAACCGCTGGTCCGCCTGCACCATGGGCGACTTGGACGCCGGCACGAAGTCGACGTCCATCGTCTCATACCCATCGGGGGCTTTCTGCGCCACGACCTCCACCATGAACATTGGATCGGCTTCCTCCTCCTCGTAGCTTGGCTCCAGAGAACTCGGGGATTGGCCCGCCGCAAAGCGAGCTTGGGAATGAAGGTCTGTGGCGCCGACCGCCGCCGCGATTTCTACGCAGTGCTTCGGCGTCAGCATCTTGTAGTAAGTGATCTTGCGGTGCACCATGGCTTTCCGACGAACTAGGGGACGCTTGATGCGGCCTAGGGGGTCGAAAGGTGGGGGAATGGGCTGGAGATTAGGTGTGGTTTTAGGGCAGTGGCTGGCGTAGGCCGAGCAGCGAAGGTTCTGGTGTGAATAGTGGTTCCGGTGACGACCGGTCAATCGGTTTTGACCGCACATCGCTCTTGTCCCGTTCGCGTCGCAGCCCGGCACGCTGGACCCTCCACATCGCTCACCGAATGGAACACGCTTCGTCTTGCATTTTCGCTCGCTTGTGGGACCACAGTTGAGAGCAAACCGACGTCCCTCTTCCTCCCCCGCCCACGTCATTTATTATACTACCACTCCTCCGTTTTATGGAGAGTAAATAAAAAACAGAGGGAGTATACTAAAGATGAGGATCCCCTGACGTGGCCAAACCCATTGAGTAACTGACATGCGGGGCCTAGCAAGCATGGGGTCCGCCAGTAAGTGACCGAAAGGGAGGGTAAGGCAGGGATACCTACGTCAGAGGATCCACTTCCACTACTACTCCCCCTTCCATTTACTATACAAGGCCTAATGCATTTTTCGAGGCTAACTTTGACCAAAATGTTAGAGTAATAATATATGACATGCAACTTAGACAAAGCATACGGTCAAATTTGTATGTGAAAGGAGTTTCCAATGATATAATTTTCACATTATACATCTCATGTACATTTAATGTTGTCAATAGTCAAATGTGGTTTTAAAAATGCATTAGAGCATGGTTAATAATATAGCCAGTTGATGGCTATGAGGGACTGCCATGTCATCTATAGCCATCATCTATTATATGCACTCATACAGTAGTGTGGGCTATAAGGTTGGCTATTTACCGCAAAAAAATAATATAAGGTTGGCTATTGTATTAGTACTTTCTATTTAACTAGGAATGCGTATATAGCCAGGCTCTTGCATGAGAGCTCACTCCCCTTACTTTTTCACATCTCTCTCCTCCACATAGGCCCTATATAAATGGAAGGAGGGAGTACTACTATGAGCACTGCATACTCTAGTACAGATGTTGTCAGTACTCCACGTGTACTATTACACAGGGAGCTTAAAAAGTTACTATTGGACTGGCTATATGTGGCGAAATCCTAGTAGGAAGAGCATGCGCGAGAACAAGCACATTGACGTGGTTGAAAACAAATTTGAAACCATCTCGAGTACAAATCTAGGAGTACGTATGAATCTAACAATATTGATTGGGCGTTGTTGAATGTTGATACTTCTTTGATCAAAGTAGAGATACTTTGACTACACATAAAACTTATATGTAAACTAGAAAGGATAGGAGGGAGTATATTGTACGTTCAAAAATGAAACGAACAGTGAATACCCTTTATATATGATTTGCGGATGCTATGATCACTGGTTCAAAATTTTGAATCCGCCTTAGGTATCACGTGCCCCCACTCGTTCTCTCTCGATATCATCTCGGGGTCCAGAGATCGATTGAAAGAGGACTAGGGTGGGTACATGCGAATGATACTCGGCGGAATGTTCAAATGAGGCATGCGGGAGGATGGACTCGACCAGAGGGCGACATGATCGATGGAGAAGAGGGTTGGAGAGGAATGAGAAATAAGCAAATGCCACATGATTATACTTGAACGGCTCAAATAAATAGTAAGTTGTCTCGCTTGGCCTACATAGTGAAAGGCCTAATGCACAACGTGGAGCACTGATGCTCGAATATGGCCGGGAAAACAGGGAAACCGACATGTGGGGCACACCCGTCGTGATGACGTAGCGCAGACTAGTCCAATGGAGGATCTGGCCCATGACCTCCTTGCCACCGGCAATCGTTCATGTGGGTCGTTGGGGCCAACAACGTGGCGCAGCTCCAGCACTGCCTCTAGACACGGCGACCGCGGTGAGCGACATGCTCATCGTCGGTAGACATGGTCGGTTTCAGTGTGCCGAGGGTGGCGTTAGTGCTGTGGCACAACCAACAGTATGTTTGATTTGTGCCCAAGGTTGCCCCATCAAAGCATTGGGTAGCCAAAATTTTGGTTGAGGTATTGGTTGCCCATGATTTGGCCGACATTGGCAAGAAAAATGAACTAGAGTTGGCTAGAGTTCATTGGCATGCCAAAAAAATGGCAACCATCCAAACAAAGACCAATCTTTGGGTCATGACAAAATTTTTGGTAAGGTGCACTTTGGCCATAATCCAAACACACCCCAACACCCGGCTCGTCGAGGATGCACGGGGCGCCATGGCGCGTCCACAGAGTGGTGTAGCGCGGCCAACTGCATCCTTAGGACCCGAGACCATGCCGGGTCGTCTTGCTTTTTTAATGACATGCGGGGATTGCATATGAGCAAAGGGCATCTCCAACGTTGCCACGACCGCAGCTGACTACCCCAGCACACCAAAACCCTCGTCCCTCGTGCCGTCGCGCGGTGCGTTCCCAGCCAGCGCCAGCTATCCGCATTCATGCCGTCCGTTCGCATGCCGTCGTTAAGAGGCTCGGTGCCCGAGGAACCAACTCCAGCGACTTAATGACGCACCCGGACGCTTGGCCTCACCGGAATGCGCTACTTAAAGCGGCAACGCCAAGCTAACCTCCACACCATAGCGCACCATCCTCCTACTTGGCATCACATCCGGCATGACCGCAAGCGCGAACGCTCTGCGGGAGAGCTTGTCTTCGGGGATGAAGCTCGAGGTCGTCGCCCTCGCGACGCAATAGCGGTGTACCGGACATGGACGCGACCGCACAAGCGGTGGCCACACTGGCGGCCGACGACGGGAGCACCGTCAGCCACACGTCCTACTTGCCACTGTCCAACGTCCGGCACCACCGAGGTCAGGGACTCCTCCGAGGATGATTAGGGCATGGGAGGTGGCAGGGCATGGTGTGCCAACTGGCCGGTCCGTATACCATGTTCTACTCTTCCTTGCCGGAGACCGCACCTTCACTTCACGGGTCTTGAACCCCGCCCCCGTACATAGAGATCGCAGATGGAGGACGTCGGTCGCCGTCGTTGAAAGCACATTTGCTCCCTGGGTGGTTTTGGTAATTAATGACAACATACTTTGTGGTTGGACTAATGCTTTTATCAAGTATGTTTCAGGAAGGTCAATCACATTGGCATGGCAAAAGGACTGGAGAGGTGGACCCCTTAAAATACTAAGGCAAGCATTGGCAAAAGCTCAAGACTCCATTTTTGTTTTAGTGATCCAAGATCACATTGAGTCCATAGGAAGCCAATACTATTAAAAGGGGATGAGGTTATGTTAATGATCTGGTTGCTCAAAGTGCTTAGTGATACATCTCCTAAACTATCAGCAACTCTCACTTCCAATATACACTCATAAGTAATCTCGGTCCCACCGATTTCCTAAACTCAGTCACACCGAGATGAACCACCTCAGCCATAAAGCCAAACCCTAGAAATTTCGGATTTTCCGATTCTGAACTCGGTCTCACCGAAACTGGTGTTGCCAAGCTTCAGAACCTTCATCATCAAATTGGTGTCACCGAGATGATGAAGTCGGTCCCACCGAGATTGGCAAACCCTAGTCTTTGGAAGAATCGGACTCACCGAGACTCTATTTTCGGTCCCACCAAAAATCCCAACGTTCACATGTTTTGAACTTTCGGTCTCACCGAGTTGTCAACTTCGGTCTGACCGAGATTGGTCAAATGTGTGTAGCAGTTGGATTTTGTGTGGAGGCTATAAATACCCTCCACCCCCTCTTCATTCGTGGAGAGAGCCATCGAAAGAACTACCACTCCTACCTTACATTTCGAGAAGAAAACTACCTACCCTTGTGTTGAGATCAAGTTGCTCCACTCCCACCATATGAAACTTGATCTCTAGCCTTCCCAAGTTGCTTTCCACTCAATCCTTTCTTCCACCACAGCCAAATCGGTGAGGAGAGTTGAGTCTTGGGGAGATTATCATTTGAAGCACAAGAGCAAGGAGTTCATCATCACCAACACCATCTATTACCTTTTGGAGGGTGGTGCCTCCTAGATTGGTTAGGTGTCGCTTGGGAGCCTCCGTCGAGATGTGGAGTTGAACCAAGAAGTTTGTAAGGGCAAGGAGATCGCCTACTTCGTGAAGATCTACCCCGAGTAAGGCTAGTCCTCCGTGGACGTATGCCATGATGGCATAGACAAGGTTGCTTCTTCGTGGACCCTTCGTGGGTGGAGCCCTCCGCGGACTCTCGCAGCCGTTACCCTCCGTGTGTTGAAGTCTCCATCAACGTGGATTGACGATAGCACCACCTATCGGAACCACGAGAAAAATCTCCGTGTCTCCAAATTGCGTTTGATCTTCTCCACCTCTCTCCACTACTTGTGCAATTTACTTTCCGCTGCCCATACTCTAGAATTGCATGTGTAGTATGCTACTTGACTTGTGTGATATGCAAAATCTGCCAAAAACTTGTCTTTGTCAAAAGTTATAATTTTTATCTTGTCGAGTAGTCTAATCACCCCCCCTCTAAACACTCTCACCTTCTTCGATCCTACAATTGGTATCAGAGCTTTGGTCTCCATTGCTTTGGTTTACACACCATTGGAGGAAGATGGACGTGTCTACGTTTGGGAGTGTTAGCCATAGAGTGCCTATTCTTGATGGAGTGTCCTATAACTCGTGGAGGATTGAAATGCTTATTATCTTTAAGATGTATAACTTGCGCAAATACGTTGAAACCCCATATGTGCCTCCATTTGACCCCTTGCACCCTACTATGGATGAAGAGCTTGATTTGCTTCGTAACCTTAGAACTATAAATCTTATCATTAGAGGTTTGCCCGATAACTTGCTTAAGCTTGTCACAAACTTTGAGTGCGCCTATGCTATGTGGAAGTTCTTGGAAGAGCTTTATCCGGACTACTCTTTGAGAGGTCTTGATGAAATTCTATACAAGACTATTGAATTTGATATGATGCTTCCAATGATCCCAACTTTGATAAATGCTTCTTTGAGCTTCGTGATCTTATGAAAAAGAAGGGTGATCCTTGTCTTATCAATGATCTAATTAGAAATGCTCTTGTATTGCATTCCGATGATTATTGTCACATTGACAAAACTAATGCAAGTCATTGTCAAATTGACCTAGGTGTTGATGATGAACAATCTATGGGTCAATATGATGATGAGCATGAGCATGATGATGATTACTCCGATTCGGACACCGAGCTAGACAAGATCATGAAGAGTCTCAATCTTATGGCAAATCTGAGAGACTACATATCCGGTGGAAAAGAGTGGATTCTTGATAGTGGATGCACCGATCACATGACCGGAGACGAAGACATGTTTCGAGAGCTTGCAAAGAACGATGGTCCACGCAAGTATGTGACTTTTGGAGACAACTCAAGGGTAAGGTACTTGGCCTTGGTAAGGTGGCCATATCTCATGATAGCTCTATTCAAAATGTCATGCTTGTTGAATCACTTGGATACAATTTACTTTCCGTGTCTAGATTAGTGACTTTGGATTTAATGTGCTATTCACAAGTAGATTGCCAAGTTTTTCGTCGTGACAATCATAACATGGTATTTACCGGTATCCGTGAGAGGTGATCTATATATTGTTGATTTCACTAAGAAAGCCCAACCTAGAACTTGCTTCATTGCTAAATCTGCTAAAGGTTGGTTATGGCATAGAAGGCTTGGACATGTTGGTATCGTAATCTAGATAAGCTAATCAAAGGTGATCATATTCTTGCTGTTAAAGATGTGTTCTTTGACAAAGATAGACTCTGTAGTGCTTGTCAGGCAGGAAAACAAGTAGGTGGAAGTCATCCCGTGAAGAACATCATGACCACAAGGAGACCGCTTGAGCTTCTTCATATGGATCTCTTCGGTCCCAATGCTTACAAAAGCCTTGGTGGTAACTCCTTTGGTCTAGTTATAGTTGATGATTATTCCAGATTTACGTGGGTATTTTTCCTTGATGACAAATCACAGGTTCGAGAATCTTCAAAACCTTTGCGAAAAGGCCCAAAATCAATTTGAGGTGAAGATCAAGAAAGTTCGGAGTGACAATGGAACGGAGTTCAAGAACGCCCATGTGGACTCTTTTCTCGATGAGGAAGGGATTCTACATGAGTTCTCGGCTATGTACACTCCTCAACAAAATGGAGTTGTTGAGAGGAAGAACCGAACGCTCATAGAGATGGCGAGAACGATGCTTGATGAATACAAGACACCGAAGCACTTTTGGGGTGAAGCCGTCGAGACAGCTTGTCATGCTATCAACAGGCTTTATCTTCACAAGCTCCTCGGCAAGACATCATACGAGCTCCTCACCGGTAACAAACCCCAAGTGGGATACTTTCGTGTCTTTGGTTCAAAATGCTATATCCTTGATAAGCATCGTCGGTCTAAATTTGCTCCTAAAACTCATGAAGGCTTTTACCTCGGTTATGGATCAAACTCCCACACCTACCGTGTCTACAATAATTTCACCCGAAAGGTTGAAGAAACGGTAGACGTGAAGTTTGATGAATCTAATGGCTCGCAAGTAGAGCAAATGCCTATTGATGTAGGAGACAAGGACCCATCGGAAGCCATTCAAGATTTATCTATTGGAAAGATCCGTCCCATGGAAGTGAAGGAGGGTACCTCATCTACATATGTGGAGCCCCCTACCTCACGGCAAGATGAACCTCAAGGCAACATGGAGGCCTCCACAAGTGGAACTCACCAAGATGAGGAAGTGTGACAAGAAGATCCACCACAACCTCCTTCTCCACCACCACAAGACAACACCAACAACAATGAGGATGATGAGGAAGCTCAGCCACAACCACAACAAAAGCTATCTCGAGTTCGAGCAAGAGTCAAGAAAAATCATCCCGTGGAACAAATGATGAATGACATCGACTCCGGGAGAATTACTCGCTCTAAAACTCGCTTAGCTAACTTTTGTGAGCATTACTCATTTATCTCTAGTCTTGAACCTATGAAGGTAGAAGAAGCACTTGAAGACCCGGATTGGGTGAACGCTATGCACGAAGAGCTACACAACTTTGAGAGGAACAACGTTTGGACTTTGGTAGAGAAGCCCAATGATGACCAAAACGTCATTGGAACCAAATGGGTGTTTCGGAACAAGCAAGATGAAGATGGACAAGTCATCCGCAACAAGGCTCGTCTCGTTGCTCAAGGTTACACACAAGTCGAAGGTATGGATTATGGTGAGACCTATGCCCCCGTTGCTAGACTTGAGTCTATTCGCATTCTTCTTGCTTATGCCAATCACCATGATATTACTCTCTATCAAATGGATATCAAAAGTGCTTTCCTAAATGGTGAAATTGAGGAGGAAGTATTTGTGAAACAACCTCCGGTTGTGAATCCTAAAAGCCTAATCATGTTTACAAGTTGCACAAAGCTCTTTATGGTCTTAAACAAGCTCCTAGAGCTTGGTACAAATCTTGACTAGCTTTCTTCTTGAAAAAGGGTTTGAGATTGGAAAAATAGACTCAACGCTATTTACTTAAAAGGGTTGATGGTGAACTATTTGTGTGCCAAATATATGTTGATGATATTATCTTTGGTTCAACTAACCCTCATTTTAGCGAGAAGTTTGGAAAGCTCATGTCGGAGAAGTATGAGATGTCCATGATGAGTGAACTCAAATTCTTCCTTGGGTTGCAAATCAAGCAATCTAAGGAGGGTACTTTTGTCTCACAAACAAAGTACACTAAGGATCTCTTCAAGAAGTTCAACATGCAAGAAAGCAAAGGTACTTGGATGATCTACATTCCACAAGATTACCACACACTCAAATCTTGAGTAGTCTTGTCATTGACCAAGTATCTAGCCCTTTGGGATGTTGAGTTCAAGGAACAAAATTCCACATATCCTTTTTTGACATCTTATACATCTAGTATTTCACTCTTGTCATCTTGGATATTCTTGAGTATTTCCTTGCTTGCCTAACCCATGTAGGAAGATGAACTATACAAGAGTAAATGGTGCTCTAACTTCACATTCTATGAGCACCTACATCAAGTTCACCTGCATGAGCAAAGCAACAACAAGCCCAAGGTATGTTCTTCACATCTTCAAGGAGCTTTGCTCAAAGACATGAGTATAAGCAGCTTCATAAGATGTGATCACATCAAATGCTTAATCGAAAAATGGCAACCACATTTTGAGCTTAAACGATGAGTATGACCTATGATCAAATGTTCTCATTTGACTCCTAAGTCAATATACTCAAACATAGGTGACTTTGTCGCCGACCCTTATCTAGATGAAGTACATATGTTTTGGAGTCTGTCTATTTGTCTCTTTTGTTCTCTCATTAAGTTTTCATTAAAAAAACAAAAAAAACAAAAAAAACTTCATCTAGCAATCTTTTTCATTTCTATTCTTCTGTCTTTGTGAATATCCTTTTGGCTCTGATCAATTCCTTGAAAATCATTTACAAATTCATTGCAAATTCTTTGAAACATTCCTTGCAAAGTGAGCTGAATTATTTCTGAATTTCCTTGGAATTAAACTCGGCGTCACCAACTTAAATATTTCGGTCTGACCGAAATAGGATCTGTCCTAAGTCCCTGACTTTCGGACCCACCGATCCATCACATTTCGGTGCCACCGATTTTTCCTTGATATTTTCTTCTGCAGCTCCACTCAATGATTTTCTATGCATGTTTCTTATTGCCCGGTTGTGATTCTTAAGGATCCCACTTCTTTCCTTCCATCTTTCCTGAACTTCCTAGTCTGCTGTCCTTTTCGGCACTTGATGTCAAAGGGGGAGAAGATTTAGGGGGAGGGGGAGATAAGGGGAGAAGAGAAGATTTAGGAGGAGAAGAAGAGCAATCTTATCTTAAGGGGGAGAGAATCACATCAAAGCTTTGCCGTGTTCCATATTGGATATTACATTTGGTATCATTCTTTTGATTTTGCTCCTTCCATCACCTTCACAATTGATATCTTATGGAAAGCAAAATCTCTCAGAGTTCATTGAAAATCTCTTTAGTTTTGGGAGACATGTTTGCTGATTCAAGCTAGTGCTCAACATTGAAAATCATTCTTTTGATTTTGCTCCTTCCATCACCTTCACAATTGATATCTTATGGAAAGCAAAATCTCTCAGAGTTCATTGAAAATCTCTTTAGTTTTGGGAGACATGTTTGCTGATTCAAGCTAGTGCTCAACATGAGACACTCTTTATACATGTCATCCCTGGCTTGGTACTCTTGATGTTCTTGCTGTTGGTTGAAGAAATGCTCTTGTGTTATCTAACCTTGTTTTCCCAAGTTTATTTCTTCAGGTACAATGCCAAGGAACCTCAAGGTAAGTATATGCACCTTGCAGAATGTGCATGATGGTGACTTGCTTGTGAATATCTGTTTGCAAGAAATCACCATGCACATATGCATTATCACTCACTTCTTTTCATTTGCTCTGATGCATATGGCCAAGCTGCATGTAGCACATCTTGCCTTTCTCTCTTGTGTGCTTGTGGTAGTCCAAAACCAAAATCTATAAAAATCTTGCACACTTGTAGGGGGAGCCTATGTACTACATGTTTGTCAAAGCTTTAGTGATAATTCTATCTTTCTTTCAGTAAGCTTTGATGTCTTGTTTTGTGTGTTGCCATCAATTACCAAAAAGGGGGAGATTGAAAGCACATTTGCTCCCTGGGTGGTTTTGGTAATTAATGACAACATACTTTGTGGTTGGACTAATGCTTTTATCAAGTATGTTTCAGGAAGGTCAATCACATTGGCATGGCAAAAGGACTGGAGAGGTGGACCCCTTAAAATACTAAGGCAAGCATTGGCGAAAGCTCAAGACTCCATTTTTGGTTTAGTGATCCAAGATCACATTGAGTCCATAGGAAAGCCAATACTATTAAAAGGGGATGAGGTTATGTTAATGATCTGGTTGCTCAAAGTGATTAGTGATACATCTCCTAAACTATCAGCAACTCTCACTTCCAATATACACTCATAAATAATCTCGATCCCACCGATTTCCTAAACTCAGTCACACCGAGATGAACCACCTCAGCCATAAAGCCAAACCCTAGAAATTTCGGATTTTCCGATTCTGAACTCGGTCTCACCGAAACTGGTGTTGCCAAGCTTCTGTAACCTTCTGTCATCAAATCGGTGTCACCGAGATGATGAAGTCGGTCCCACCGAGATTGGCAAACCCTAGTATTTAGAAGAATTGGACTCACCGAGATTGTATTTTCGGTCCCACCGAAAATCCCAACGTTCACATGTTTTGAACTTTCGGTCTCACCGAGTTGTCAACTTCGGTCTGACCGAGATTGGTCAAATGTGTGTAACAGTTGGATTTAGTGTGGAGGCTATAAATACCCTCCACCCCTCTTCATTCGTGGAGAGAGCCATCGAAAGAACTACCACTCCTACCTTACATTTACGAGAAGAAAACTACCTACCCTTGTGTTGAGATCAAGTTGCTCCACTCCCACCATATGAAACTTGATCTCTAGCCTTCCCAAGTTGCTTTCCACTCAATCCTTTCTTCCACCACAGCCAAATCAGTGAGGAGAGTTGAGTGTTGGGGAGATTATCATTTGAAGCACAAGAGCAAGGAGTTCATCATCACCAACACCATCTATTACCTTTTGGAGGGTGGTGCCTCCTAGATTGGTTAGGTGTCTCTTGGGAGCCTCCGTCGAGATGTGGAGTTGAACCAAGAAGTTTGTAAGGGCAAGGAGATCGCCTACTTCATGAAGATCTACCCCGAGTAAGGCTAGTCCTCCGTGGGCGTATGCCATGATGGCATAGACAAGGTTGCTTCTTCGTGGACCCTTCGTGGGTGGAGCCCTCCGTGGACTCTCGCAGCCGTTACCCTCCGTGGGTTGAAGTCTCCATCAACGTGGATTGACGATAGCACCACCTATCGGAACCACGAGAAAAATCTCCGTGTCTCCAAATTGCGTTTGATCTTCTCCACCTCTCTCCACTACTTGTGCAATTTACTTTCCGCTGCCCATACTCTTTGCATGTGTAGTATGCTACTTGACTTGTGTGATATGCAAAATCTGCCAAAAACTTGTCTTTGTCAAAAGGCATAATTTTTATCTTGTCGAGTAGTCTAATCACCCCCCCTCTAGACACACTCACCTTCTTCGATCCTACAGTCGTAGAATAGGTTTAGGTTGGGTTTCTTTTTTTTTCTGTCCTATAGAAGTTTGAAATGTAATGAAAATCTGCTGTGTTTGCATTAATCTTGGCCGGTGTATATGAACTTTCACAATAATATAGTATATTGTAGGAGTACTAGCAAGATGCCCGTGCATTGCACGGAAGGTCAAGATCTTGTGGGAGAAAAGGATGAACGAGGGAAAGCCTTATCTGCAAATGTGGAGAGGAGTGTGGGTAAATTGTCATAGTTTCCTTCATATCCGTTAGATATAGAACGGACGGCCTATATTGCAGGATGACATGCACACCATCATCACCAACTCTGCTTTTTATTGAACCGAGACAAATCTAACATGCGAAGTAAAATAAACACATAGGGTCTATACATACACAATTTATCTTAGGCACTCCAATAGTACGCCCACTACACATTCACGCATTTCACATCTTTCTACATCTATGGGAACCTACGAAAGGGTTAACATAAATTGCCTCTCTCTCCTCCCCTGATTTTCACGGTGGTGGGCCCCTCTCTCCCCCAATCTACAATCAACAACCCACACGTTTCACATTACATTAATTATGTAACTGGGATTACGTAGGTGTAGCATTACTCGTCCTAAAAAACCCAACTAAGCCAACCTCCCAGCATATCGCGCGGGAAAAGAACCGGACGCGCCATTTTAGTCGGGATTACCGGATTAATAGTAGTAGTATCGATGGATCGCGCGAAGCAACAAGTTTTTTTGATGGGGCGAAGCACCTAGTTTAAAAGGAAAAAAGGCGGTACACTCACAGCAATCCTGTCGCGGTCGCCTTGCACCCCACACACGTTCGGTCCAACACACGGCTCATGCAAACGGAACGTGCTTTGGCTTGCCACTTCACTGACACATGGAACTGCACTTGGAGAAGCCAACCATGCGCCAAACTCCCCCCGCCCACCGTGCAAAAATCCTCCCCCCACCCAAATATTCCCCCCAAATCTGATACAATCGCCCTTCGACCAACTAGCTAATAATATTCCCCAAACCCCCTCCCCCCCCCCGCCCCCCTCCACTCCATTCGCTTCGCCAAAGCCGCCCTCCCCACCGTGCCGATACGTCAGTGCCGCGGTTCGTCGAGGGGACGCGCGGTGATCCTCTCGCTCCCACAGTACGCTCTCATAGACTGCCGTCCTCTAGCCGTGCCGCCACTGCTGGCTACGTTCTTGTGGAGGCGCACGACGGTCAGCGCCGCCACCGCTGGCGACGTTCGTGTGGAGACGCACGGCGGCCAGCTTCTCCCACGGTACGCGCATTCTAGACTTAGGCCCCGTTCATGTGGGTGTAGCGTTGAATGTTAGTTGATAGACGCTGTTAATCTCACTGTTTGCCGAAGTAGTTTACAGTCAATATGCTCTGCTTAAGAAGCTTCCTTGCCCTATTCTGCACTCAATCTGCTTAGCTAAGATGGCATGCCAAGGCCGATT
Source organism: Aegilops speltoides (assembly GCA_021437245.1). Taxonomy (NCBI): domain Eukaryota; kingdom Viridiplantae; phylum Streptophyta; class Magnoliopsida; order Poales; family Poaceae; genus Aegilops; species Aegilops speltoides. The sequence goes on along the minus strand of CM038144.1, from coordinate 109,924,271 downwards.
AGTTGCTAAAATATCCTGCCATATATATTGTGACGTAGATTGCCATGGTCTAGTAGCCAATCTGTTAGGTGAAATAGCTCTACACCGTTTTATACTCGATCTTTGTTGCTGCGATGGCCTTCGATAGTTTGATGGCTGTGTGCTCGGCCTCATTGATTACTGAAATAGCCTACCATAATTTAGCACTCAAATTTGTTTGCTGAATTAGCTTTACATATATTTTGTTACTTAGATCTGCTCGTCCAAATATCTTGCCATAGCTTTAGACATCGACCTAGGTATTTTTTTGCTGAATTTAGCATATATGTTTTTCCTGTAATGTCTAGTAGAAGAACTAATTTGTCTGTCTAATAGATGGACAGGACTTGGATAACTTCTGCTCGAAGATTCTCCGCTGCATATGTCGAGGTGGTTGAAAACTTCATGAACTTTATCAGAGCTGAGTACGGTGGTCCGAAATCAGATGTGCTCTGCACATGTAGTAGTTGTATGAATTCAGTTAAAAGACCCCAGTCAACTGTGCAAAATCATCTACACTTGCATGGGATGTCGGTCACATATACTAGGTGGGTTCATCAAGGTGAAACTGTGAACCTCAATGTTCTTGACTACGTGGAAGCAGCAGATCACCATCTTGATCTGCCTGATGCTCAGGTGGAAGAGGAGGAGGAGGTGGTGGTGGCGGAGCCAGTGAGATTGACCAACATTGAAACAATGCTATGAAATGCTCGTGCATTCCGTGAACTTTCACCTACAGAAGAAAAACGGTGGGCCCGCATGTTGGAACAATGCAACGTGCCAGTCACCCCAAGAAATAAGCTGTCAGTATTCTTAGCTATGGTCACCTTTCTTCAGGTGAAGACATCTGAGCGGATGACCAACAAATCATTCGACACGATGTTGGCTGCTTTCATAAATCTTTCCCGGATCGTCCCGAGCTGCCACACACCTATGGTAAAATGAAGAACTTCCTTCGTGCAGTTGGAATTGGATATGATATGATCCATGTTTGTAAGAATAATTGTGTTCTGTTCCGAAAGGATTATGCCAACTTAAGTCAATGCCCGAAATGCAAATCATCAAGATGGAAAGATGGCGATGCTGTGAAGAGGATTCCTCATAATGTTCTGAGACATTTTCCAATTATACCAAGATTGTAGAGGTTGTTTCGTGATGCTAAAACAAGAGAGGATATATTGTGGCATTCTAGGAACCAGGATTACAGAGATCAGAATGTAATGAGCCACCCATCTCATGGTAGTGAGTGAAAAAGCTTCAATCATAAACACAAAAAGTTTGCTGCTGACCCGGGAAACATTGGACTTGGCTTAGCTTCAGATGGATTTAACCCATTTGGCCACCAGAGCGCCACATATAGCATGTGGTCAGTGCTTGTTATCCCTTACAACATGCCTCCAAATGTCTGCACCAAAGAATCAAACTACATGATGGCCTTGCTCATCCCAGCTGCAAAAAGTCCTGGAAAGGATTTTTGTTTATTCATGGAGCCTCTTGTGGAGGAACTTCAACAGCTATGGAGGGGTGTTCTCACTCGAGACCTATATAGCAGCCCACCAGCTGATTTCTTTCTGCGTGCTGTTATAATTTGGTGCATCCATGCTTATCTGGCTTTGGGCACTATGTCAGGTAGAACGACACATGGTTACAATGCATGTGTTCGCCGTGACAGGAATACGCTGTCATACGCAATACTTAGCAAGATCTGTTACATTGGACACCGGCGTTTCTTTGCCAAGGACAAGCCGCATCCTAGAAAATACCAAAGACATGTGTTCAATGCAAAGCATGAAAACCGTGATGCGCCAATGAGTTGCAAGTGGAATTAGAGAAGGTCAGGCATATTACACCAGGAAACCATCCTGGTAATGGTAGCAGGAAAAGGAAGCGTGGCAGGGCAGAAGAGAGATTATTGTATACCCACAGGTCCACTTTGTGGGACTTGGAGTATTGGAAAGATTTGGATCTACAGCATAATCTTGATGTGATGCACATCGCGAAAAATATATGTGACAGCATTATCGGCACAGTTCTTAATCTTGAAGGCAAGACGAAAGATACCTTAAAATCTAGGATTGATTTGACACACCTGGGTATAAGACAGGATTTGCAGGTGCAAGATGAAGGTAAACCATGGGATATGGCACCAACTGTGTACGTCTTGGACAAGGTGAAAAGAAAAGAATTCTGCGAGGTCCTGTCATGTGTGAGATTCCCACATGGATTTGCTTCCAACCCTGAAAGGAGAGTCGGTCAGATGGAAACAAGGTACAAGGGTTGAAAACTCATGACCGCCACATCCTACTTCAAAGGGTTTTACCTATTATCCTTAGAGAGTTGGGCATACGACTTATCTGAGCGATTGCAGAGTTGGGACAATTCTTGAGGAACTCTGCGATAGAAATATCGGGATAGATGCTTTGGGCGTCTTAGAGACAAGATACCAACTCCTATGCGACCTTGAGAAGATATATCCTCCAGCCTTCTTTGATGTGATGGTGCATTTGGCTGTTCATCTACCTGATGAGGCACTACTTAGAGGTCCAGTACAGTATGGCTGGATGTACCCTATTGAGAGGCGGTTAGGCACTTTCAAGGGCTATGTTAGGAACAGAGCTAGACCCGAGGGTTCCATTGCAGATGCCTACATTGCTACAGAAGCGTTGAATTTCTTCTCAAAATACATTGAAACAGCTGATCAGCTTAGCAAAGAGGTGGGTGAAGACAATCTCGAGCTTAATGTTTTCGATTATTCTGTTCGAGTTACATTGAAGAGTCGACAAGAGGAAAAACCTAAAGATTTGGACAAAATGGTTTGGTATGTGTTGAATAACTGTCCTGAGATACTACCTTATATCAAGTAAGTGCTAAGTACTGCAGCTTATACATCGTAATCTACTAAACTTGCAACACATTATTATATATTTAGATGTTTGATGCGATCACTATGTTGTGCAGCATCTACAAAAAGGAGTTACTGCCGCAAAATCCAAGAAACATTGACAAACTCGTTATGGCAGGATTTGCGAAATGGTTCAAGAGCCATGTAAGCTTTTGAATTGCATTGTCAGTTTTTTCAATATATTGAGTACATAAGATGATCAACTTGTCTATTTTCTAACCATAGGTTAAGAAGATGCGGGAGGATGGGCAGGCAGTTGATGATGCCCTTTACTCACTAGCAATGGGTCCTGAAACTCGGGTAAGACATTATAAATCTTGCATTGTTGTAGATGTGCGCTACAACACCCTTGCACGAGACGAAGGCAGGACGACACAAAACAGTGCCATCATGATCACGGATACGTATGAAAAAGAGAAAACTGAAATGTATGCTAACATAACAGACATTGTTCAGTTGCAGTATCGGTGTGTGGTTCTGTTGTGCTGTCATTGGTATTACCTGTTTTCTTGGATCACAAAACCCAGAACTGATGATTATTTCAAATCCATCAATGTCAAGGCGGTGTACCAGACCAACGTGCCTTTTATTTTGGCAAATCCAGCAACACATATATTTTTCTTGGAAGACACATTTGCACGTAGCGATGACTGGAGAGTATTGCAAAGGTTTGAGCAGAGGAATTCGTTTAATGAAGTTGCACAACAAGATGATGCTTACACTGCTCCTGATGTACAAGATAACACAGATGTTCCTAATATCTTTGAGAACCATCACGTCAATGACGTCGGCGAAAAGATTGCCTGGCGTGTTGTGGACATACAAGAGTTGATCAAGAAGAAGCCAACATTCGAGGACATTGAGGACGAAGAATAAGATGCCACCGTGGGGAATTATGATTCAGAATGATACACATGGCGAAGATGTTGACGCTGCTGCTGCGGATGATGATTACATTGCTTTTGTCATATTTGCTTGTCAGAAGACATTTTTATCTACTATGTGAAATTGTGTTTGCTATGGCAACTGAAACCTGATGAACATGTTGTTTAGTATTTTGCTGTGAGAACATCACTTGTTATGTATGCTGATTTGTGTTTGGTGATTTTATGACGACTAAAACATGATGACATTGTTGTTTAGTTGTACTCATATTTGGCTGTGAAACTTGAATTTGATGACATAGTTTGTTGTTGGACTGCAATTTGCTCGACGTCTTCGAATGAGAACAAAGCTAATCCGACAGGGCCTCTGCTATTTATTTATTTATGAGCAAAAGGGGATACCCCTGATTTCCATTAATAGAAATTAGTAGATGTTCACAACAGTACGCCCATCCTGCTACACAGGTTTTATTCATTACTAGTTTCAGCAAAGTGCTCATGTCATAGCCACTGAATACATCACGAGTGCTACATACACTGCAAATAAAGAGACAATCATCCTACAGAGCACATCGAATTTGCCCATTATCTTCACAAGCTCTTTCATCTCCTCATTGGTGTCAAGGCCGTTCAGCAGCTGTTGCTTGGCCATGATCAGAGGAGCTGCATCTTTAACCTTCTGCTCTGCATCTTCCTCTTCTGCCGTTCCTTCAGTTACTTGTCCAACACCCCAACCTACTGGTATTGGGATTCCTCGGCTAACCAAATAATCAGCATAGTTGCATTCCCCCACATCAGCAACTTCCCAGAAATACAAATCATATGAATCTTCCCTTTTCTGCATGAATCAAATTGGAAGATCATCAACCAAACTATTAAAAAAGTCAGCAACTAAAAGTAGCAGAACAACACTTAAACATATTATTACCCCATGATTCGGGCATTTGTAGAAGACTCGGCCAGGGTTGAGGATTGTGGTTGAGACGCGACGGATGACCCTGCGTGATTTGCAGCAGTGGCACCACACCAACGGCAGCGGGTTGCAATGAGCAATCGGCTGCGGTGCACGTGCCGGCGGGGGTGTGATGAGACACACAGGCAATGGTACGGGTGGCGTCTTGGCGCATATCTAGTTGTTGCCTGCTGAAGAGCAGGTGGACAAGTAGCCAGCGGACATGGTTGCTGCGGCCAGAGCTTCTGATGCTAGGCAGAGTAAGTAGAGAAGAGGAGAAGCGAACGTTGGATATGTCAGTTTCATTACTTGCAGAGTAGCATAGCACCATATATAGTCATAGTCCAGGTTTGGATTCGAACCAGCTACAGGAGCACATCTCTCTTTTTTCTAAAACTCGGCAACGTCTCTTTACTGGTACACTAGCTTGTTCTGTACGCCTTCCCAAGTCTTTGATTTTCTTTCCCTTTTTTGCGAGAAGGAAGGAGGACGAAATTGAGAGCTCCTAGGACTCAAACCCAAGACCTCTCGGTTGAAAACCAAGGGTGCTAGTCACTTATGTGGCGAACGTTCCCTGGTTTGAGGATGGCAGACAGACGCATTTTCCTCACAGTTTTAATTGCGACACAAGATCGAACGGTCGCAGTTTCGGGAATGTTATCAGGCCAACGTGCCTAGTTTTTCTTTTCTTCCTATATATAAAAAAGTATGCTACTTGGTGTCGGCTTAAACAACAAACGATTGTGCCAACCTTGAACATTGGATTGACATTCAACGTCCGTCGTGTTTCCTCATTCTCTTCTTCCTCGAGCCGCCAAAGCCAAACCAGCGCCGGCGGGACCGCCTGCTCCTGCCTCCCATGGCTGGCTGTGCTACCGCGCATGCATCATGGCTACATCGCACCCTAAAATTCTGCGCATCTTCCCCGGCTCCTATTCGTTCCCGTCCGAGGCCTCACCATCGTCCTCCGCCTTGGTTCGCTCGCCGCGGCACCAACCTTCGGTGTTGTCAACATGGTCAACAACCGAGAGGAATAAGGAGATGACTGTACACGGTGAGGATGACAGTAGGGACCCAGCAGCGCGCGCAGTAATTTTGTTTTTTCGGGACGGAGAAGGGTATCAACTGGGTTTTGCGGGACCCATGGCCCATCTAGCCTAGGCTTTTATTTCATATGTTTATCACATGACCAACCCAGTTTGTTTTTTTCCTTTCTGAAAATGGCTAGTCAGCTATTTTGTTTTTTGTAGAATAACCAACGTATGCCTACTTGCTTTTCTATGCCCTGCTGGGCCGGAAATCTTTCAAGACGAGGAGGGATGCATTTTGCCAAGAAAATGGGCTATATGTAATAAGAAATGGGCTATAAGTAATAATAAATGGGCTCTAAAATGAAAAAATACAGCAAACATGCAATTAGTTCCAAAATACTGTTTTCTTTTGGATTTTGATAGTTTAAATTTCATTGTTTTTGTGCGGGTAAAATTTCATTGAATTTAAATTAAGGTATATTTAGATTTAAAATTGATTTGAATCTGGCTAGAAATTTCGGGTTGTATGCTATTTGGGATAGGTTTGGAGGCTGACTTGTGGGTCTACTAGGTTGACGTGTACTTTGGCTTTATCAACTTAGTCCACAAACGATTCTAGCAGCAGTGACCGTTGGATGTTAATCCAATGGCCGTGCTGCTTCTTCAATATCTGATCTTCTTGCTCCAGCCACCCACCTCCTGTTATTTTCCGGCGACAGCAGCTGGACCAGTAAACCCTCGTACTCCTCACCGCGTGGGAAACCATTGCCGAGTCTTCCCTGGCTCCGTGTCGTTCCCTTCCTAGGCCTCACCGTCGTCCACCGCCATGGTGCTCTCGGCGTGGCCTGGTCAACATGGTCAACGAACGACATCCATCGGATGTGGACTCTATGTGTAGAGGCCGACAGCTGGGTCCACGGCCGCACACAAGGAAATGCATCCTTATTACGCGCAAAATAATGATTCCTCCACCTGACAGCTGGGACCCACCGGAAGGGCCTCTGTATTTCGTGAACATTCCCCCCGCTGACAGGTCAGACCCACCAGCTATATCTTTGCACGCAAGGAAATGCATCCTTATTACGCACAAAAAAAATGAATACCCCCTGCTAGCTGGGACCCACCATGGTGGGAGGATGACTTGTGGGCCAACTAAGTTGACGGGGACAGAGGGCTTTGTCAACTTAGTCAATATGAATGATTCTAGCTCCAGTGACCGTACGATGTCCATCCAACGGCCATAGTGCTTCTTCAACCTCTGGTCTTCTTGCTCCAAATTACCCAAACCAGCGCCGGTCGTGCCGCGTGCTCCTGCCTCCCGTGGCCGGCTGTGATGCCATGGAGGCCTCACCGCCCCCTACTACTCCAACCGCTGGCCAGGCCATCCCTCTACTCACCCACACCCCCTGTTATTCTGTGGCAACGACAGCCTCACACCGCAGCCGAACCAGTGAACCCTCGTACTCCTCTCCGCATGACCTTCCACTGCCGCGTCTTCCCCGGCTCTGCATCGTCCCCTTCCTAGGCCTCGCCGTCGTCCACCGCCCTGGTGCTCTCGGCGTGGCGTGGTCAACATGGTCAAGGAACGACTTCCATCATAAGAGTACTGTACGTGGAGAGACTGACAACTGGGTCCACGGCGGCTGCAAGGAAGTGCCTCCTTATTACGCGCAAAATAATTATTCCTCCACCTGACAGTAGGGACCAACTTGATGGGCCACCGTATTTCTCAAAAAAACGTTTCCCCCCTGACAATTGGGACCCACTAGCTACATCTTCGCACGCAAGGAAGTGCGTCCAGGAAAAAAATAACGATTCGCCCCCCTGACTGCTGTGACCCACCAGCTACATCTTCGTGCGCAAGGAAGTGCCTAACAGTCGAGACCCACCTGGTCGAAGCGTACGTAGCATTGTCATTCTGGTCGCGAACGTGTACGTACATACTGATGGATGTAGAGGCGCGCATGTGTTGTAGTAGAGGCGCGCACGTAGCATGTACACGTACGTACAAGGGCCAGGGTGCAAGAAAGTAAATACGGACACGTACGTACATACGTGCGCGGTCTTGAACGCCTACTAGCGCATACGTACGGCTAGGGCTCACGTACATGGATGGGTTGGAACGGAGAAACAGCGTCGTCGTCGTTTTCATGGGGAGCCAACCGGCTAGGTCCGAACGGAATGCGTCATCATGTTCATCAGGAGGGCTTGGACGGAACATGCGATGGAAACTAGGCCTGGCGTATCGGAGAACGAAGGAAACGGCCTTGTGTTCGACCGACCATGTTCGAAACGGGATACTGTTCATCAGGAGGGGTCTGGTGTACCGCAAAACGGAGGAAACGGACTTGTGTTGGACCTCATACGGTCCAAACGGGGTCCCGTTGATCGGGAGGGGTGTGGCGTACCGCAAAACGAATGAAACAGACTTGTGTTGGAGCGCTACGGTCGAAACGGGGGTCCTGTTCATCGGGAGGGGTGTGGCATACCGCAAAACAGGACTCCACGGGATACTGTTCATCTCCACCGTTGACCTCCTCCATCCTCCACGGGCTACTGTTCATCAACCATCGACCTCCTCTAGCCTCCACATGCGACTGTTCATCCACGGGCTCCTGTTCATCCTGCCTCCACCGTGCGCTACTCCACTTGGCTACTGTTCGACCACCCTCTCCACGGATTCCTGTTTAACCACCCCTCCACGGGCTACTGTTCATCCACCCTCCACCATACTGTTCATCCAGCCCTCCACGGGGTCGTCCTTTTCATCCAGCCCTCCACGAGGCCCTGTTCATCTAGCCCCAACCAACTCGATCGGTCGGGCTCCTGTTCATCCAGAGGCAACGCCACGGGGTCCTGTTCATCCACCCCCACCGCTCACTGTTCATCCAACCCCCCGCAGCGCTCAATTGTTCATCGAGGCAAGATCGATCGGCTTTAGTTAGCAGCAGTAGTGACGGAATCGCTCGATCGGGTTCAGTTAACAGTCATCGATCAATCGCTCGGATTCAGTAACACGTAGCCTGCAGTGCAATCGCTCGGGTTCACTTAGAGCCCAACGCCTCGCTCGAGTTTAGTTAGAGCCCAACGCCTCACTCGAGTTCAGTTAGAGCCCAATGCCTCGCACACGCGCGTACGTGTATGAGAGAAACGCGCATCGCTCGGCCCCTGACTACCCACCGTAACCGGGAACTCGCCGAAATTTTCCTCGCCCTCGCTTCTACCACGGTTTTTCCCGTCATGGACGGCCCAAAGAATGTCTTGCAGCTGCGTCTCCGGCCCGCCCAGGATGAAAAGCCCATTTTCTGTCATGATTTTTTGTCATAGAAGTAGGAGCCCACCACATCTATGATGATACCGGGTTTTGTCACAATTATCGTCATAGAAGTGCCATAAGGATGACAGAATATTTTTTCGTTCGGCCCAAAATGTCACGGATGTGTCTTTTTTTGTAGTGTATTTTTCAATATCGGCTTCCGCTTGAGGACAAGCGAGGTCTAAGCTTGGGGGAGTTGATATGCCCATTTTTTCATCATGCTTTTATATCGATATTTATTGCATTATGGGCTGTTATTACATGTTATCTCATAATACTTATGGCTATTCTACCTTATTTTACAATGTTTACATGAAGAGGGAGAATGCCAGCAGCTGAGATTCTGGGCTGGAAAAGGAGCAAATATTAGAGACCTATTCTGCACAGCTCCAAAAGTCCTGAAACTCCACGAAAGTCATTTTGGGAGTTAATAAAAAATATTCAGCGGAAGAAATACCTGAGGGGGGCCACCCACCATCCACGAGGGTGAGGGGCGCGCCCTACCCCCCTGGCTGCGCCCCCTGCCTCGTGGGCCACCTGGCAGCCCTCCGGTGCCTATATTCTGCTATACAAAGTCTTTTACCCTGGAAAAATTCATAAGAAAGCTTTCGGGACGAAACTCCGCCGCCACGAGGCGGAACCTTGGCGGAACCAATCTAGGGCTCCGGCGGAGCTGTTCTGCTAGGGAAACTTCCCTCTGGGAGGGGGAAATCATCACCTTCGTCATCACCATCAATCCTCTCATCGGGAGGGGGTCAATATCCATCAACATCTTCACCAGCACCATCTCCTCTCAAACCCTAGTTCCTGTCTTGTATCGAATCTTGTACCCAAACCTTAGACTGGTACCTGTGGGTTGCTAGTAGTGTTGATTACTCCTTGTAGTTGATGCTAGTTGGTTTATTTTGTGGAAGATCATATGTTCAGATCCTTAATGCATATTAATACTCCTCTGATTACGAACATGAATATGCTTTGTGAGTTGTTACGTTTGTTCCTGAGGACATGGGAGAAGTCTTGCTATTAGCAGTCATGTGAATTTGGTATTCATTCCATATTTTGATGAGATGCATGTTGTCTCTCCTCTAGTGGTGTTATGTGAACGTCGACGACATGACACTTCACCATTATTTGGGACTAGAGGAAGGAATTGGGAAGTAATAAGTAGATGATGGGTTGCTAGAGTGACAAAAGCTTAAACCCTAGTTTATGCGTTGCTTCGTAAGGGGCTGATTTGGACCCACTTGTTTCATGCTATGGTTAGCTTTACCTTAATACTTCTTTTGTAGTTGCGGATGCTTGCAATAGGGGTTAATCATAAGTGGGATGCTTGTCCAAGAAAGTGCAGTACCCAAGCACCGGTCCACCCACATCAAATTATCAAAGTAACGAACGCGAATCATATGAGTGTGATGAAAACTAGCTTGACGATAATTCCCATGTGTCCTCGGGATTGCTTTTCTCATTATAAGAACTTGTCCAGGCTTGTTCTTTGCTACAAAAAGGATTAGGCCACCTTGCTGCACCTTATTTACTTTTTTTGCTTATTACCGGTTACAAATTATCTTATCACAAAACTATCTGTTACCTACAATTTCAGTCCTTGCACAGAATACCTTACTGAAAATCGCTTGTCATTCCCTTCTGCTCCTCGTTGGGTTCGACACTCTTACTTATCGAAAGGACAATGATAGATACCCTACACTTGTGGGTCATTAGAGGTTGCCAAGATGGTTGTGCATTCCATTTGGAAACCTCCTACTCATATGTCCATGTCAGCTCCTGCATCGTCTGCTGCCCCTAGTCAGCCCCGGAGTTCTGCTATTGGGACTCAGTCCAAGAGGTCCTCCGTGCCATCCTCCTCGACCGTGCATTCCTCCTAGACCGCACCTCATGGACATCTTGCCTCGTTCTTGGGCAAGGCTCAGTTTGTTATTATGAAGGCTATCACCTTTAACTGTCAGCAAAATTATGATGTTTAGAAGCGCCTCATTATCTCCAAGACCCAGCTCAAGCAGCGCCTTCATGACCGTGGGAGTCCCGTGAGTGATAATGATCCTATTCCCGCTGCTTCGTCCTCTTCCACCTTTGGGTTCCCATCTCATGACGAGTATGTCGAGTTCTTTGAGGGGATCACTGATGATGTTGACATCTGCCAGGAGTGATTTCAGTGTTGCTCTTCTCATTGCCTTTGCCCCTTTTTCCATGTTGCTGTCAAAGGGGGAGAAGTAGTACCTTAGATGACTAGATGTCGTCCTATATATGTTGCTATTTGTGTTCGCTATTAGTCAAACACTCTATGTATGCTACATATGATACTTAATCATATGAGACTATCTTATTATCTTTGTGGCTATGGGTTGTTGATGCTATGGGTTGATGTTGTGTTTCATCTGTGTTTGTCCTACATTTCTATCTTCTTGGGCTACATATTCTACCATGAAAATATGTGCATTACATTCTAACATGATTATCTTATTCACACAATGAGGGTGAGCTAAAGCAAATAGGAACATATATTGTATTATGCTCCAATGAATTACACTGCTAAATATATTTATGGTATCTGTGGTACTACATGTACGATTGTCATCAACAAACAAAAAGGGGGAGATTGAAAGTGCAATCATGTCCTTACATCAAGTTTTGATGTTGATGACACTATACATGTAGGGGACTAACTATGTTCGTCAAGTGAATCTCAGGTGTTAGTTCCCGAATCATAAAAGTGGGTGGATCATGGACATACGGAGTCGTTTCTACTCAAGGAAGGAATACTAGATCGAAATGATTGTATATCTATTTGTTCTTGAGTACAGGGATCCCGCACTATTAAGAGGGGATAGGTAGGGCAAGTGAAAGACTTGCTCGGTTCAAGGATAACCTTGCTTCTCCACCTTTGGCCTCATATCTTAAAACTGCAGGAGAGTCTCTGCCTCTGCTCCCAAGCCGGATGTCTGGGCTGTATCCAAGATGTCCAGGTTGTTCGCTGGATATCCGGACCGCACACCAGATATCCGGCTCCTGCGGTCCAGACTCTAGTAAGCTTCTGTTAATTCACCGGATGTTCGGCCATTTTGCCGGATGTCCGGATCTTCCAGCCACGCCGGATGACCGGGGTTTGCCCCGGATGTCTCACCTCTCTGTTTTATCCTCTGCTTTCTGGTTCATTTCACAAGTGCTATGCCAGGCCGGATGTCCGGCCCCTGACCAGGATGTCTGGTGTTTTGTCACTTGTACTACAACGGCCATATTTGCACCAACATTATATATAGCCCTCTTCCTCCACTTAGAGGGTTGACCATTCACTTTGAACTCTCTCAAGAACTCGTTTCACTCTCTCTCACACACTCCTACACCAAATCTTAGATCCCTAAGGGATTTGAGAGCATTTGAGAGAAGTTGTCCACTCAAGTGATAGATCCACTCCTTCCCCATCTTTGCACCAAAGGAATTCATGTTTTTAGCAAGTCTTGAGCTTTTTCCCATCGTTCTTGTTACTCTTGGAGGTTGAAGACTCCTAGGCGGTAGGAGTCTTTCGGAGAGGAATTGACCATTGTGATTACCCCTGGAATGTTTGTGAGGGTTTGGAGACCACCCCAAGGTCTACCACTAGTGGTTGAGAAATGCCTTCGTGCTGTTGTCTCAAAGGAAGAATAGGGTGAGCCTTCGTGGCGCTGGTGTGCCTTCGTGGTAACATCCACCTCTCTAACAGTGACGTAGCTTCCCTCAAAGCAAGTGAACATCGGCATACATCCTCGTCTCTCGGAGTTACAGTTATTCCTAACCTTAACTTGCTACTTGTGGTTACTTGTCTCTTTGTATTTAGTTATATCATATTGTGCTTGCTTACTCACTTACTTGCTCACCTTACTTAGCTCATCACATCTTACTTGCAATTGTTAGGCTTAATTTCATATTCCGCATTATTGCCTAAAATTGCTAAGTAACAATTAAAATTTGTAGTTGTACCTATTTACCCCCCTCTAGGTCTGTCTCGGTCCTTTCAAAGGGGAGATACAGTACAGTAGAGATAAGTATTTCCCTTTGTGATAGCCAAGGTTTACCGAACCAATAGAAGAACCACGCAAATTCCCGTCTTCAGCACCTGTACACATAAAAGCAAATAATTGCACCCAACGTGGGCAAGAGGGTTGTCAATCCCCTTGAACTCATTACTTGCAAGGATCAAATCTTGTATAGGTAGATGGAGAAATTGCAAATTAAGGGGAAAAGTATATTTTTCATCCCTCAATTTTCTCCAAAGTATAGAAATGTTTCTTCAACTCCAAAACAAGAAAACCTTAGTCGTTCAACTTTTCCAACCGGATAAGTTTAGTCCCTCGTACCAATTTAAGTCGTTCTGTTGATGACGTGGCATGGTTTTTGTTGGCATTTTATCGAACACATGTCCTGCGCCTGCTACATTTTCAGATGGTGGCGTCGAGGGCCACACAGCAGGTCTACAGCGTGCCCGTCTTCGACACCGAGGCCAAGCCCAGCACCCCTCCCAGCGTTGTGGTGCCTCTGATGAGTGAATTTGCATAGCAGGCAAAAACAAGAAGCATTGCAGGTTGCGACCGTCACCACTCGAGGGTCACTGGTGTGTCCTAGGGCGAGTGGAGGATGCCATGGGTGACCTTGTCCATGGCCCTACCAGCTAATGCTGGATGAATCCATGTCCGGGCTCGACTCCAGTAGTCTGTCTTCGTGCTCCACATTGTCGATTGAGGCTGCTCAAGGACATGGCCAGGTGCTTCCCGAGCTCCGGTCATACACGACTGATACACGAGGTCCTCTCCGGGCGAGATTCAGGCATACTGAACAATGGCGACGATAGCCACAACAATCCCATCATCCACGACCGACTCCGCTACACCGGCGGGTCGCTTACGTGTGTTGCTTGCATGCATTTTCCAATCCGTCGTGGAATTGTCACGTCAGATGTCCTAGTAAAAGGACTTAGTCGTGGATCCATCGCAACTAGGAAGCTTAAAGGGGTTAACCGGGACAAATGACACGGGGTTTATACTGGTTCGGCCCCTTACGGTGAAGGTAAAAGCCTACGATCCAGTTTTGAGTGGGATTGCTTATATCTCGATTACCAGGGAGCGAAATCGCTTGACCTAGCTCTCGATATGATGTTACCTGTCCTGAACTGCCGCCAGGTCATCCCTTTATATACAGAGGTCAATGCCCAGTGTCTCACAGAGTCCCGGCCGGCTCATAAATAGTGTCCAGCTCGGTCTCTGTCTACTCATGCATTACAACACAAGTTACATACATAGGGCGGTTTATCTCTACATGCCTTGAGTCGTTTTTGGGCTTGGACCCTTAACTAAACTGCCATCTTGAAATGTCGTCTTGGGCTTCATATCTTGAATCACCATAGGTATAACCCAGCCCCTTCTGGGCGGGTCATACCTAATAGATATATCCCCAATAGTAGGCCCCAGATTGATTTGAACTGGTTCATGTCAATCTGCAATACATAAGAAAAATCTTCTGCTCTTTGCTAGCACAAAATTTTTGTAACCCGCCATCACGTCACCCTCTGGATCTGTGGTAACCCGCCATGATGTCATCTGTCTTTAATTCGCACTTTGTCCAACATATCTCAATGGACCCTTATCTTAATGACCATCCCAAGAATTGAGGCATTCTAATGGCTGGATAACCATGTTTTTGGCCTCCTCGTATTTTGTGCCCTACTTAAGAGCCTTTCCTTATAAATAGGCCCAACTGGTCTTTCCTCATTCTCCCCCTTTCCATTGTCTTCCACCTCTCACACCCTTCTGCCACTCGAGCTCCGCCGCCACCGCAGAGGGCACGGGCGTCCTCGTCCAGGCCGCTGCATCAACCAGAATCGATCCAGAGAGACGGCAGCGACCCTCCGCAGTAGATCTGTCGCTGTAAGTTCCTGCTTTCCCGCACCTCAGATCCGCATTAGGGTTTGTGAGCTTCCTTTGTGTTACTCGTAGTTCATCATGGTTTCTTCGTAGTTCCTCCACTGCAACCTCCTTTCATCCAAAAGTAATATAGAACTCATGCGATAGTTGTTTTGCGTCCATTTTTGATACCAGTGGATCCCTTTTTTCTGTAAAGAGGCCTCATTAGAACTCACGAACTCATATGTACTAGTTTTTTAGGTCTAGTATATTTTCTTTTTCTGAACGGCCGTTGATCCAAAAGAATAGCTGCATCCTGTGAAACTTGTTTGTGCAACACTTAGACAAAAACTGTATTTTGTTAGATCCATCTAGCCATTGTGACTCTTATCACCGGCTTAAAACTGCAATGCTCAATTGATCATCTTAACCAGCCATGGCGGTTTAAATAACTTGACTGCTTATGGCGCTCATAGCGGCTTAAATAATTTGACATAATTAGCCATATGCCATTAGGTCCCTTTATAAGCCTCCATCTTGAATATGCACTATAATATTTATCTCCGGCTTAAATTTGAACCGGGAATTTTAATCTTTGTTAGGCTTCCATCACAATGCCGCCCAAACAACCCACTTCATGCAATTGGGCCAAGTCCATCGTCACAGATAGTACACTTGATGACTTTGTGAAGACTAGCTATTTGCCAAAGAAGGAAGTTATGTCATATCGTGCTCCTGACCCAACAGAGGAAAAGCCTCAGCCCAAAGAGGGGGAGGTCATCGTCTTCACTGACCATATGAACCAGGGTTTTTCACCACCCGGCACAAAGTTCTTTAGAGACGTCTTGCACTTTTTTGACCTCCGTCCTCAAGACATCGGACCCAACTCCGTGTCCAATATTTGCAACTTTCAAGTGTTCAGTGAGGTGTATCTTTGAGAAGAGCCCAGCTTACTACTGTTCAAAGAGTTATTTTATTTGAACCGCCATAACAAATGTACCAATGGACCTAGCTTGGAACTTGGCGGGGTCTCAATCCAACGTTGGAGAGACGTCATGTTTCCTTATGCCAGTCCACCAAGTCACCCCAAAGACTGGAACCAGACATGGTTCTACTGCCAAGACACTTCTCCGGCTGATGAGAACCCTCTGCCCGGCTTTCGTGCTCTGTGTCTTGAGTCCAATCATCCGCTTCCTGACAAGATTACAGCCGCTGACCACTAGATTCTCGCCCCCACCCTAGCTAAAATCAAGGCTCTTTTGGGGAATAGGCTAAATGGTATTGACTTGGTCCGGGTTTGGCTTGCCTGGCGGATCATTCCATTAAGCTGTCGTCCTGGTTTGATGTGCACCTACACGGGCAAGAAGAATGACCCTCTGCGGCGCAGTCCTGATGATTTACCTGATCACGTCGTTGATGACATGACAAAGTCACCCTTAAATGAAAGCCTACCGGATTGTGGTAAGGTGGTCTTAAGCCCCTTCTGCGAAGCTAACTCGGCTCTAGCGGTAAGCCGCCAATCTAAGTAAATTACCTTTAACCTTGATGTTTGTATGTACTCAACCTTTTGCCGATTCTCGCAGGCTGATGATAAATTTTGGAAGGCAAAATATGATCATCAGGCCGCGAAGCAGCCAGGAAGGCCAAGAGAGCCACCAGGAAGGAAGCCTCGAAGAAAAGAGGAAAGAAGTCTAGCAGTTCTGAGCAGTTTCAACTCGAGGACTCTTCTGAGTCAGAGGTAGCCCTTGACTCTCTTGGCTCATTCGTTAATCACCTTATTGATATAGATTATGATCATTATGACACGGGAACGAGTCATGAGGTAGATGAAGAGGTAACTATTATTTCCTCCGACTCAGAGTGTTTGCTAAGGCAAAAAATCCGAAGAGTAACCCAGAAAGTAAGACTTTCACATCCCTTAGCTTATCAAGATCCTCAATTTGTTTTGAAGCGACAGATTCATGAGAGACGGTGGCAGACCCGGACCAGCAAAAACGCAAAACTCTCCTCCGACTTACCAAATACACCAAAGAAGTGCCGGAACGAGGTCACCTCCGATTTAAATCCCTTTTATCCTTTGGCGGGTCTCACTCGTCAACCACTCAATTCTTCTGACTCAAATTATCAAGAAACTTCACCTTCTTCCGGCGACTCAATCCATTCCAACTTGCCGGCTTTCAAGACCGCTCTAGGGTAATGATGATTGACTTATTCTGTATTCATTTCAATTCTTTATATTTGTACTGATCTTTGACCTTATGCTGTGAAAAGACAAAGCCTAGCAAGAAGGTGAAGAAGAACAAGTCAGACGAAGAGCCGATCTTCCATAAACCGCAACTTGGGACGGCCACGCCTGAGGCCTCTGCTCATGAGCCGCCACCTGAACCAGCTCATGACATGCCAACACCAACCGCTGACCCGCCTACCGAGCAAGCCGCCGATGCCTCTGAAAACCCTGAAGTTTCTAGCCTGGCCAAGACAGACGACCCCCAAGACACTGATGTTGAGATTACCAAGACCGGCTACAATGAGCCGAGGAGACCTACTGTGCTGGCCAAGTGTTCTGCCAAGGAGGAGCACTTAGAACGCCGCAAGTTCAGGTTCGATGTTGCTGATTATACTCACATGAGTATTGGGGAAGTTTTTTCTAGCTATCTTAGCCAAGTACACAACAGTTGTGATGTCGAAATTGATATGGTGAAGCAAATGCACCAGAAGTTTGAGGTATAATCTCCTCCCTTCTTTGAATTACCCTTATTATGCTAGCCCCCAAGTCTATTGCTTATGATGAATATGTTGTAGACTTAGAACATACATGTAAATATTGTTCGCACACGAACACGTCACCGTGTACCTCCAACGCCGAGGGTGATGCACCGCAGCTCACGTCGAAGGAGACCCGCCGGAGCCTTGATGCATAAGACAATCCGGCGGGCGCTTTTGTGACCGAAACCCCACGCGCCGGGAGGGACCCGTCGGTGCAGCAAGGCTATGGGCTGCCTAGGTCGGCCTGACCGCCCCTAGGGCCTCGAGGTTCGCCGCCTGCAATGAAGAAGAACGAGCGAAGAGCGAGGAAGAAGAAGAACAAGAGAAGGTAGAAGTAAAGGTAAAAGTGGTAGATGATTTGTTCGATTGTGTGTTGTTCAATCGGCCGTCACCCTTAGGTATATAAGAGGCGGCTGGACTTCCGTGCAAGGAAAAGTCTTGGATTCACGTCCAAAACCCTAGCCAAATTTGGATTGGTTTTGCCCGAACTTTCCAAAACTGTTCGGTTTAAACTGGCTGCACCTTGCGGGTCTTTTTTGTGGTGGTAAACGATCTCGGATGGAAACGAGCCCAAAAGCAATCTTGACTGTTTCGACGAGACGAACAACTTTTATGTTGAACGGTTTTTGATCAGAGGTCATCTTGAGGGCCAAATCGGTCACGCAAAACAGGCTATCCCTCGCGCTACCCATCAGACACGGTGTCTGGTGGGGCGCGCCATTTTTTGCCTCCTGACAAGGCTGTATTCCGATGGCTCTAACTTTCACATACGAACTCGGATTGGAACGATTTTTATATCAAAATCGATCGTTTCGACGAGACGAAGAACTTTTATGTTGTAGCTTTTTCCATCAGAGGCCATCTTGGGGGCGTAATCAGCCGAATACTGTTCTGAACACAAAATCTCAATATTTCGAATACAACTTCGGCCTTAGGGATGAGATCGGATGGCTATGACCCAAATATCAAAATTTCTCCTTTTGACGATATGAAACTTTCTCGCTTTGATCATTTTTCTATTTGAGACCTTCTTAATTACTTTTTGACCATGCCAAAATCTGGTGTCAACACATGCCCCCTGTTTTTTCGGTAAAACTTGTGTGCGAAAAATAACTTGCACGCAGTTTGTTCTAAGCACGATGTCAACACTCCATCGGCCGTTTTATGCGTGCTTTGGGCGATAACTATATATCGGCCATTTAGATTAGCAACAAAAATGAAGCTAATCAGACATATAATGATTTAGTAATACCCTTTCATGATGTAAGAAATTATATTGCATCCATGGGTCAAAATAATTCCACGGAGGGTAACCAGTCATACCTGAGGATGAATTCCATGGTATATGCATTAATGACATAGTTGAAGAATATGGATGTTGTTTGAACCGAAGATTCTGATGTGCAAACCCTTGACTTGGTTGTTCGAAGCTTGCACTCTTCTCTTTCTTCACCTTTGTCGCATTTATTGCAACGGAATCTTGCATATTATTCTTGTTTTTAGTACTTCCTTTGGGAACCCATACCATGTTCATCTTTTCAAGTTCTTGTGCACTAAGCTTTTGTACTTTCTTCTTTTGCCAATATGGTAAGCCGAGTGGGCAACCCGGCTGCGATTTTCTTTGAAGTAATGGCAATTCTTCTTTTATCTTGGGCACTCTCAACTTCCTCCCTTCAGATTTGGCACTTGATTGACTCTCAACAATTGATTGCTTCATCTCATTGCCTTTAGTAGCCAATGTCAACATTTTAGTTGGCTCTTTTTCTTTTGAGATCAAATCTGAAGTAGCACTCTTCGACCATCTCTTTTAACGCTGTAAACTTGCTTGACCACCTCATTTCTATTCCTTGAGCCTTTGGACCGATTCCTTATGATTGAAACGGTCTTTAGCATGTGATTGTTCAAATGCTGATCTTCTCGGAGCTGCATAATATTGGTTAGATGGTCTAAAATAAGATGGAGAGTGTGCCCTCGTATCATACCTGTCCCATGATGGATATGGATCTATATGAGCATAGGGAGGCATCCACGGCATTGGCATTGGTGGCCCAAAATAAGGATATGAATATGTTGCATTGAAATTCGCACTTTGCCAATACCGATCCTCATATTTGCGCCTTGGGGTGATCTTGGTTTCTTTGCATGATTTGGCGATAAGTATTCTTATCTTCACTCTTCTTTTGATATTTATCAATAGTTCAGCAAAGGTGATTTTGATCTCTTACACTTGCGCTTATTTGACCTTTGTTTCCTTTGATTGTGCTTGCACCAATCATTGGATTTGCTTATTGCCCCCAGTCATTGGCGTCTCCATTGTAGCCGATGGAATTCTCGCCCTCAAAATTATGTTCATTATGCTCTTCAACCACTTTTTTACTTGAAAGCTTGACCCCATCACTGCAGTTTTTACCTCCTCTTTAAATGGATCGGCTTGAAGCAGCCGATGCAAAAACTTTCGCCATCGAGACCAATCGGAATAGACTGGTCATCTCTTGGTGTCTCAACAAATTTCAATCGTCCTTTATCAATGGCCGATTTAACTATTTAATGAAACATATTGCAATCCTCAAAATTATGTTTGAGCGAATGATGCAACCTACAATACATTAGTCCTTGAATTGATGGCTTGACATGGTGATCAAGAATTCTTATGTAATTATTTTTCAGCAATAAATCAAATATTTGGTCACACATGCTTGAATTGAAGGTAAACTTCTTGCTTTCTAGCCGATCTTGCTGTGTGAGCGGCTTTGAAGATAAGCAAGCGAATGGTTCAGATTTGGAATCTTCCCATCCGGCTATACATTGTGTTTTCCACTCTATCTCCGGTGTCTTTGGATAAGATATTATATTAGCATTGGATTTCTCAAAAGAAATTAACCTTGGCTTTAAACTTACGATCTGAAAATATTTAGAACACACATGTCTCAATTGAGACAAAGTGCAAGCCAAGTAAGAAATAAGCAAAGCTACCCAACTAGATATGAACTTTAGATAAAGCAGCGGGAAAGCTTTAGCCACAACAATAAGTCATTATCGGTCTTTATAAATGGTGCAATGGGTTGACCGATATAGTCTATAACAATTTTGTTGCTAACAAGTGAATTACCCTTCTTCATTGGTCTTTCAAAATTACTTATGAGAATTTTTCTTATAGAAGCATCGACAATAAAGTTGCGACCAAATCGGAAGATAGGCAAGTCACTTGCTAGACATACCTTTTCAATTACGTTGGGAGAGCATGATGGTTGTATCACTTGAATAATACTTTGTTCCACTTTTGAATGAGTCTCCAATGCCTTGGCATCCTCTTTTTCTTTGATAGATTCGGTACACATACTATTTGATTCGGCTTTTTTAATAACCGAATTAACTTTGTTATCCGAATCACCACTCTTCTTTCTTTGATTAGCAAGGTTGCTTGTTCTTGTCTAAATTCAGCAAACATTGCAGCTAGTCTATCTTTAAGCTTTTTCGACCAATTTCAGCCCAATCTTCATCGGATTGCCCCCAATACTTTGAGATGCTTTCAGCAATGGTGTGTTGCGAAATTCTGTAATTGTGCGAGGGCAACATGATATGCTACGTTACAAGGTAAAGACACATGCGCTCTGGTAGAATTCTCACTTATTGACCATGAGCATAAAGGTCTGAGCGAATCACGAATATCTACAATTGCGTATGGTGCGAAAAATTAAGTAGCATGAGGTGTGGCATATGATGTTTGAGGTAATTGGCGAATAACAAGTAGTAGCATGGCCAATTCCCTATCCACCGCACGTTTGGATTAGCATCTTGCAAGTTATTTGCCGATGAATAAAAGTTGAAACACTTTGTTGCATACTATTGGAAGTTCCTACATGGGGTGTCTCAACATGATTAACCGAACTCATCATGTTGTTCATCGGCATATAGATTTGTGGGGTTGCCGATGCATCGGAGTTGGGATACATATGTTGCATGTTGCTAAAATTATATGAAGTTGAAGCATGAAGATTATTCAGATAAATCATTGCACATAATTAGATGCATGATTGATAAAAATAGGGCTAGCCGATACAATATGCTCATTAGGCGATCTAGCAACAACATATGCATTATTTGCATCTACATAAGTGAATTGAGTATTCATGTTACCTTTGTAGATTGCAAACCCTAGATAACGATCTCTTAAGTAGCAAGAACGGGCGGAGACCGTTCAAAGCTTAAATCCCAGTGAGTCGCCAAAAGTGTGTTGACACACGAACACGTCAGCGTGTACCTCCAACACCGAGTGATGCACCGCAGCTCACGTCGAAGAGACCAGCCGGAGCGCTGCGATGCATAAGACAATCCGGCGGGCGCTTTTGTAGACCAGAAACCCCGCGCCGGGAGGGACCCGTCGGTATGCCGCGGCGACTATGGGCTGCCCTAAGTCGACCTGACCGCCCCTAGGGCCTCGAGGTTCGCCGCCCTGCAATGAAGAAGAACGAGCGAAGAGCGAGGAAGAAGAAGAACAAGAGAAGGTAAAAGTAAAGGTAAAAGTGGTAGATGATTTGTTCGATTGTGTGTTGTTCAATCGGCCGTCACCTCTTAGGTATATAAGAGGCGGCTGGACTTCCCGTGCAAGGAAAATGCTTGGATTCACGTCCAAAACCCTAGCCAAATTCGGATTGGTTTTGCCGAACTTTCAAAACTGTTCGGTTTAAACTGGCTGCACCTTGCGGGTCTTTTTGTGGTGGTAGCGATCACGGATGGAAACGAGCCCAAAAGCAATCTTGACCGTTTCGACGAGGCGAACAACTTTTATGTTGAACGTTTTTTGATCAGTGGTCATCTTGAGGGTCAAATCGGTCACGCAAAACAGGCTATCCCTCGCGCTACCCATCAGACAGGGTGTCTGGTGGGGCGCGCCATTTTTTGCCTCCTGACAGGGCTGTATTCCGATGGCTCTAACTTTCGCATACGAACTCGGATTGGAACGGTTTTTATATCAAAATCGATCGTTTCGACGAGACGAAGAACTTTTATGTTGTAACTTTTTCCATCAGAGGCCATCTTGGGGGCGTAATCAGCCGAATACTGTTCTGAACACAAAATCTCAATATTTCGAATACAACTTCGGCCTTAGGGATGAGATCGGATGGCTATGACCCAAATATCAAAATTTCTCCTTTGGACGATATGAAACTTTCTCGCTTTGATCATTCTTCCATTTGAGACCTTCTTAATTACTTTTTGACCATGCCAAAATCTGGTGTCAACAAATATTAGTAATATCCTTTAGTATAACCTGTAAACAATCCGGCTTAACCCGTAGTCCCCAAGGGCCGGTTTAATCAACATAAACAGGCCGGTCCTTCACCTGCTGGTATAGAATATAGTATTTGTGTAGATTGAACAACAATATGCATTAGCCCCCAAGTGCCAAGTACGTTTGTGTGCAAGGTGCTTGGGACTTACTCTCATGAACCGCCACTTAGATGAAATTCTTTGGTAGACATTAGCCACCAAGTGCCAAGTGTTGTTGCTTGCAAAATGCTCGGGACTTAACATTGTATGCTAACAGTCATGATTTCGAGCCGGTATTTGTACGGGCCACCACCCATCAACTTCAATAAGAAGTGTCTTATTTGAAGAACCACCTGGAAGCACAAGAGACTGAAACCCCAAGAGCCAACTCCAAATTTGAATTCAGTGTATCTGAACAAGAGCAACTTAAGAAAGACTTTGAAGTGGAGAGAAAGGCCTGGGCTGAAGAGAAAATTGCCTTAACCACCTGAGCTGAGAAGGTAGAGCGGCTCTTGAAGAGGTGACTGCCGAATTATCCGGCTTAAAGCGCCATGTTTCTCAGATGGTCTCAGAAATTTTTGGTAAGTCGCCCTACAAGTGTCAAATATTTTAATCTTTCTAAAGGTCATATGAATTGTCCTTTACTCACCTGACATTGTTATGCAGGCCCCAGGAGTACAAATCTTAACCAAGATATGCTGATAAAGCTGAAGGCGGTTTACACGCTGGTGAAACAACTCTACACCGGATCTCAGCGTGCCTTAACCAGAGTGGCCCTGTAAAATGAAGTTCTCACACTCCTGGTGGATGTGATAAGGAAGCTTTTTGTGCTGCCCCAGCGATTCAATGAACTAAGGCGATCATCTACAAGAGCCAGAGCCATGGCTGCCTTAAGCCGGGCCAAAGCTTGGCTACCGGAGTTAGAGCAGGCCAACATCGCCATTGGTTATCCGAGCCTTGAGGAGGATGGCACTCCCTTTGAACAGGAAGACTTCGGCACTTGTGTGAAGGAGATACGCCTAGTGGCCACCCTGATAGCTGATGAAGCGGATCTCACCAAGTACCAGCCGGGTTATGACGCAGAGAACCGGAGGATTCCAACGCCGCATTATAAAGTGACCAGCCTGATCCCACCAATCCGTAAGCATACCTTCGCCCCTGATGTTGACCCGGCCGGACTAATTGATGATGAGGCTGAATTTGAAGCTTTGAATGGCATTGACTGGTCATCATCAACCTTCCAGGATAGGGAACAGGGCGAAGGAGCGGAGAGTGTTGACCCAGAAGCTTCAGGGCATCGAGAGAATTGACCCGCCAGGAGGATCATATTTGTAACCTACTGAAAAACAACTTAATCATTTGGACACGGGGAGTCATGTAATAGGGTAGAAATAACTTTGCTTTGTCGTGCCATCGTGCATGTTTTGGTGCTCGACACTGTTAAGCCGCCATCTTAAGTTCACCCATATTATACTTATCATCTTTTTTCCTTATGCCTAAGAAAGTCTTTGAACTGTCCTGCACACAGAAAGAGATCACAAGAGCCCTTGGCGGCTTACCGCAGGGCGGGTCATAATATCTTATATATAACCATTAATATGGAAAAAGAGTCACAGATAAGCCTGTTATGATTTATAGCCTTGAAACACAACTATAATATCATACCTGTGATTTTGAATTTGCACTACCGATTTATGTAACCTGAACAGTAAGGGTGATAACCAATCCAACACTTCCAAATGTATGATAATTATCATATGCTGGCGACTTATCGTCCAAAGCCAAGCCGGGCTAAATTCAAACCACACTCAAACTTAGATCTGAACAAAAAAGTCTCAAGACAAAATCCAAAGATTGTTTTCAAAAAACTTAAACCAGATAAAAAGAAAAAAAATCGAGGCTTCTGATTCGAATACGATCAGTAAACCGTCCCAAAGGGGTTAAGCTAGGATTCGAATCCGATCTTGTAGCCCCCAGTGGCTTTGGCATTGCGCCGATCAAGAGGGTACCGACAGCTATGTTCTCTTTGGTTCGAATACGACCTATGTTTGAACAGGAAGCCCCCAAATGACCTTGAGAGTTTTTAACGACTTTGATGCGAATACGATCAAAGTTGGACCCAAAAGGGGTTAAGCTATGATTCGAATACGATCAAGAAGCCCCCTAGTGAGTTTGGCATTGTGCCGATCAAGAGGGTACCAACAGCTATGTTCTCTTTGGTTCGAATACGACCTATGTTTGAACAAGAAGCCCCCAACTGATTATGAGGTTTAACGGCTAGATTCGAATACGATCATGAGCTGGACCAAGAGGGTAAAGCTAGATTTGAATACAATCAGCCCCCAATTGGTCGGTTGAAATAATAATGATGAAGGCATATGATCATTGAGGATGAAAAGGACAGAGGTCATGTTTTATTACTTATCATAATATATACATCGTCAAAATATGTCATCATGAGAGTCGGTGGCTCAAGTGTAGTAAGGTCGCAGATGAGCGATATTCCACGCCCGGCGGGTCTCCTCCTCCGACTTACGTGAGTCTTTGTGCTCTAGAACATCAATAAGGTAGTATGACCCGTTGTTTAAGTTCTTGCTGACCACAAAGGGCCCTTACCAAGGTGGGGATAAATTGTGTGCATCAGTTTGATCCTGGATGAGCCGGAGCACCAAATCACCTTCTTGAAGGTTCTAGACTTAACCCGGCGGCTGTGATAACCGTGCAGGTCCTGCTAGTAAATCGCCGAGCGAGCTGCTGCCAAGTCACGCTTTTCATCTAACAGGTCAAGTGCATCCTGACACGCTTGTTCATTGTCCGCCTCAACATAAGCCGCCACGCGGAGCTAGTCATGACGGATGTCACTAGGGAAAACCGCCTCATCTCCATAAACCATGAAAGAAGGCATATAACCCGTAGACCTGTTAGGAGTAGCATTGATGCTCCATATCACAGAGGGTAACCCCTCGACCCAACAACCCAGCGTCCGTTGCAAAGGAACCAAAAGCCGGGGCTTGATGCCTTTCAAGATTTCCTGATTGGCTCTTTCTGCTTGACCATTGGACTGGCGATGAGCTACTGATGAAACATCCAACTGAATATGCTCACGTTGACAAAAATCCTCCGTGGCGCCTTTGGACAGATTAGTGCCATTGTCAGTTATAATGATGTGTGGAAAGCCAAAACGAAAAATCTCCTTTTTCATGAATTGAACCGCCGTGGCTGCATCACACTTACTAACTGGCTCTGCCTCAATCCACTTTGTAAATTTGTCAACTGCCACCAAGAGTTGGGTGTTTTTATCTTTGGTCCTTTTAAAAGGCCCAACCATGTCGAGTCCCCAGACTGCAAATGGCCAAGTAATTGGAATCATCCTCAACTCTTGAGCCGGCACGTGAGCACGTCTGGAGAACTTCTGACAACTGTCACATTTACTGACTAGATCCTCTACATCAGCGTGAGCCGTTAGCCAATAAAATCCATGACGAAAAGCTTTGGCACAAGAGACTTTGAACTGGCATGATGGACACAATCTCCTTCATGAATCTCACGAAGAATTTCTTGACCTTCCTCAGGAGAGACACAGCGTTGAAAAGCTCCAGTGACACTGCGATGATGCAACTCGCCATTGGCAATTGTCGTTGACTTAGACTGCCGGGTTATCTGCCTGGCCAGGGTTTCATATTCAGGCAACTCACCCCGGGTCATGTAAGCCAAGTATGGTACCATCTAATCTGGGATGACGTGAAGAGCCGCTACCAACTGTGCTTCCGGGTCAGGAACAACCAAGTCATCCTCTGTAGGCAACTTGACAGAAGAGTTATGCAGAATATCCAAGAAAGTGTTAGGCGGCACCGGCTTACGCTGAGACCCCAGCCGGCTTAAAGCATCAGCCGCCTCATTCTTTCTGTGATCGATGCGCTCCACTTGGTAATCCTTGAAGTGTCCAGCAATGGCATCAACTTCACGACAATAAGCCGCCATGAGAGGATCCTAGGAAGCCCACTTGCCTGATACTTGTTGAGCCACCAAATCTGAGTTGCCAAAGCACCTTACCTGGCTTAAACTCATCTCCTTAGCCATCCGAAGACCATGGAGCAAGGCCTCATACTCAGCTGCATTATTAGTACAGGGAAACATCAACCGTAGCACATAACAAAATTTGTCACCTCGAGGGGAAGCTAAAACAACTCCAGCCCCCGAGCCCTCCAATTGCCTGGATCCATCAAAGTGAATAGTCCAATATGTGTTGTCCCGCTTCTCTTCAGGCTTCTGCAGCTCTGTCCAATTGTTGATGAAGTCCACCAGTGCTTGAGACTTGATAGCAGTGCATGGCACATACTTTAAACCATGAGGCCTAAGTTCAATGGCCCACTTGGCGACTCGTCCTGTGGCTTCTGTGTTTTGAATGATATCTCCTAAAGGAGCATAACTGACCACAGTGATGGGATGGCCCAGGAAATATTGCTTAAGCTTCCGGCTTTCCATGAACTCCCCATAAACAAGCTTCTGCCAATGTGGATACCGTTGCTTGGACTCAATAAACACCTCACTGATGTATTAAACCGGCCGTTGAACCGGATGCTCCTTGCCAGCCTCCTTGCGCTCCACCACAATGGCCACACTGACAGCACGTGTGTTAGCAGCCACATATAACAATAATGGCTCCTTGTCAATGGGAGCAGCAAGGACCGGCGGCTCAGCTAGCTGTCTCTTCAAATCTTCAAAGGCAGCGTTAGCAGCATCACTCCAGATGAAGTCATCTGTCTTCTTCATCATCTGATACAGCGGTATGGCCTTCTCACCTAACCGGCTTATGAACCGGCTTAAAGCTGCGATATGTCCCGCCAAACACTGGACATCATTGATACATGCCGGTTTAGCCAAAGAGGTGATTGCCTTGATATTCTCTGGGTTAGCCTCAATGCCTCTGTTAGAAACCAGAAAACCCAAAAGCTTGCCTGCTGGCACACCAAAAACGCACTTGGCCGGGTTAAGCATCATCGTGTAAACCGGGAGATTATCAAAGGTCTCCTTCAGATCATCTATCAAGGTCTCCTTCTCTCTAGATTTCACCACAATGTCGTCCACATAAGCATGAACAATGCGCCCAATCTGATTCTGAAGACAGTTCTGCACACACCGCCGGTAAGTCGCCTGGGCACTCTTAAGCCCAAAAGGCATAGACACATAGCAAAAGGCCCCAAACGGAGTAATAAAAGCCATCTTCTCCTTGTCCTTAACTGCCATCTTGATATTATGATAACCATAATAAGCATCCAAAAAGCTCAAGCGCTCACAACCCACAGTAGCATCAATGATTTGATCAATACTAGGGAGACTGAAAGGATCAACCGGACAAGCCTTGTTTAAGTCCGTGTAATCCACACACATACGCCAGGTGTCGTTCTTCTTAAGCACAAGCACCGGGTTAGCCAACCACTCTGGATGAAAAACTTCAACAATGAACCCGACTTCCAAGAGCCGGGCCACTTCCTCACCAATAGCCTTACGCTTCTCCTCATTAAACCGCCAAAGAAACTGCTTGACCAGCTTAAATTTTGGATCAATATTGAGAGTGTGCTCAGCGAGTTCTCTTAGTACACCCGACATGTCAGAAGGTTTCATGCAAAGATGTCCCGGTTCTCATGGATGGACTCGATGAGCACGCTTTCCTATTTGGGATCGAAATTAGCACTGATACTGAACTGCTTAGATGAATCGCATGGAACAAAATCAACAAGCTTGGTATCATCGGCCGACTTAAACTTCACCACCGGCTCATGTTATGTGGTTGGCTTCTTCAAAGATGTCATGTCCGCCGGGTCAACATTGTCCTTGTAGAACTTCAACTCCTATGTTGCACAAACGGATTCAGCGTAAGCAACATCGCCTTCCTCACATTCCAAGGCTATCTTCCGACTCCCATGCACTATGATGGTGCCCTTATTACCAGTCATCTTGAGCTGCAGATAAACATAACATGGCCGTGCCATGAACTTGGCATAAGCCGGCCATCCGAACAAGGCGTGATACGGGCTCTTGATTTTGACCACCTCAAAAGTTAACTTCTCAGCCCTAGAATCATGCTTATCTCCAAAGGCCACTTCCAGTTCAATCTTACCCACTAGGTACTCCGACTTACCAGGCACCACTCCATGGAACACAGTGTTGGACGTCTTAAGGTTTTTATCAGTCAACCCCATGCGACAGAAAGTCTCATAATAGAGGATGTTGATGCTGCTGCCTCCATCCATGAGCACTTTAGTGAATTTTTATCCACCAACCCGAGGTGCCACCACCAAGGCCAAGTGACCCGGATTGTCAACCCGGGGAGGGTGATCTTCCCTACTCCATAGATTAGGTTGCTCAGACCATCTCAAATAACGAGGAACTGCAGGTTCAGAAGCGTTCACAGCCCTCTTATGAAGCTTCTGATCCCGTTTGCACAAACTGGTGGTAAACACATGATATTGTCCACTATTCAGCTGCTTTGGATTACTCTGATATCCATCCTGCTGCTGCTGACCTGCCTGGCCAGATTGCTGATTATAACCACCTCGATTACCCTGAGAACCTTGAAAATTGGAATTTGAACCGCCGCCCGGGCCATGAAAGCCGCCGCCACCTGAGCCGCCGCCCGACCCATGATTGCTGTCAAACATGTTAGAATTCTTGAAAGCCTTCATGATCGTACAGTCCTTCCACAGGTGAGTGGCCGGTTTCTGCGGAGTACCATGCCTTGGACAGGGATCATTTAGCAACTGCTCAAGAGTGGGGCTTGACCCGCTGGACTGAGGAGGTGGTCTCCCCTTACATTATTGGTTGTTGCCCTGCGCATTGGTGTTAGCCACAAATTCCAAGCTACCGTCAACATTACATTTATTATTACCTCCTTGATTTGCTGGGTTATGCTAAGGACCCTTGGCGTTGTGGTTCTTCTTTCCCTTCCCTGTCTTCTCATCATCATATTCGGGATCCTTGGTACTATCAGAATTGGCATATTTGACCAAAGCCGCCATTAGCTGGCCCATGTCATTACAACCGCGCTTGAGCCGCCCCGGCCTCATTTTCAGAGGTCTAAAATGACAATTTTTCTCCAACATTAAGACTGCAGAGCCGACATCCATCTTATCAGACGAATGTATTATGGCTTTCACCTTGTGCACCCAATGGGTCGTGGACTCGCCCTCCTCTTGCTTGCAATTAGTCAAATCCACAATTGACATGGGCTGTTTGCATGTATCTTTGAAGTTCTGAATAAACCGGGCCTTCAACTTTGCCCATGAACTGATGGAATTAGGTGGCATCCCCTTCAACCAAGTGCGGGCCGTCCCATCCAACATCATGGTGAAGTATTTGGCCATCGCAGCGTCACTGACTTCCAGTAGCTCCATGTCCATCTCATAGCTTTCAATCCATGCCCCAGGCTATAAGTCGGCCGTGTAGTTAGGCACCATTCGAGGCCCCTTGATATCCTTGGGCGAACACTCGTTACGCAGAGCCGGCACCAGACAAGGGACACCTCCGGTCCTAGTGGTCACGCCTGCCTCAATAGAAGTCGTCAGATAAACCGGAAAAGACTGGTAAGCCGCCTGCTCAGCCGCCCGCTCAACCTCTTGACATATTCTGTCCTGATCAACCAAGTTAGGAGCTCCATCACGCGCTGGGTCATGCCTGCATGGCTGGTCACGGCATCGCGCGTTGCTTGAAACGGCCGCTAAATCCATGTGCCTGCTATAACTTGGGCTCCGGCTTGGACGAGGGGTCGAATGAATCATGTCTCAGATATACAAGTATGCCTCCTGCTACGCCAAAGCCGTCTGAAGAAGCTCTCTGACCCTTCAAGTCTCAACCGCCGTCGAAGAGTCGCCCTCCACTGGGAGAGTCGCCAATCATGCCGCCGCAGCAATCATGTTCTCCAAAGGGTTACTATAATGACCCAGTGGCGTAGGTAGATAATGAGGCGAAGCAGTATTCATCCGGGGACGTTCCATCGTACGTGGCTGAACCGACGTCCCAGCCCCGGGCGTTGCAACCCGGTTTACCTCCGGCGGGTTACTGGGCCCTGCACCGGGTGTACGGAAGAGATTTCGAGGATCATAAAGCGGAGGTCCTCTGGTATCTCCTCCTCATTACCTCATTTGACGCGTTCTGATCCATTGTGAGCTAGAAAGCCTGCGACCGAATCCGCTGAGCCTGAGCGTCCAGAGCCACCCACTCTGCAGTCATCCTGACGTCTTCCGCCGCCAGGTCTTCCTTAGCCTGCACTATATTTTGTTTTAACTACACCAGTTTTGTGTCATCTTGAGCTTGTCCGCCGCGCTGACCACGGTGGTTAACAAAGTTGTCTTCTTATCCATGAGATCCATCAGCACCTGAGCCGGTGGGTGCACAGGGCCTCCTGCCACGGCTGCCGCTGACCCGGAGGTTATCGCTGCCGCAGCCGTAGAGTTTTGAACGGGTTGCGTGGTAGCCATGAAGATCTCAACTCTGCTCGGCGGCTCAAGGAGGTTCGGAATACTACTGCCATCGGAAAAGCCCCCAAGCCCGCCGTCTTGTAGTTGATACAACAAAATTGTCTCATCCGTGGACGACTCACCGTCAGAGTAGATGGCTGTCTCACCGCCATACATGGATCCATCAGAAAGTTCCCCTCCGTGGATGCATCCCACGCAGGTATGCTTCATGGCAGGCTGAGCCCGGGCGGGTCTTGCACGCTGAGCCATCTCGACGAGGTCGGTGCAGATGTCCGGCTCAGGGCCCGGCTCGCCAATCTTGCTGATGAAGACGTGGATTCCATCAAAGGGGACCCGTTACCCGTACTCAATT
Organism: Aegilops speltoides; assembly: GCA_021437245.1. NCBI lineage: Eukaryota > Viridiplantae > Streptophyta > Magnoliopsida > Poales > Poaceae > Aegilops > Aegilops speltoides. The sequence continues at coordinate 109,892,414 of CM038144.1, read as the reverse complement.
GAGCCGGCGACGCGGCCCCATCCTGCGTCATCGATGTAGAGCTTGCCGCAGCGTATCCCTTGAGCCCTTCGAAGCTGCCCTTCAAGAACTCAAATCCACCGTGTGCTGGCCCCAAGGTGGGCGCCAACTGTCGTGGAATTGTCACGTCAGATGTACTAGTGAAAGGACTTAGTCGCGGAGCCATCGCAACTAGCAAGCTTAAAAGGGTTAATCGGGACAAAGGACATGGGGTTTATACTGGTTCGGCCCCTTACGGTGAAGGTAAAAGCCTACGATCCAGTTTTAAGTGGGATTGCTTATGTCTCAATTAATAGGGAGCGAAATCGCTTGACCTAGCTCTCGATCTGATGTTACCTGTCCTGAACTACCGCCGAGTCGTCCCTTTATATACAGAGGTCGATGCCCAGCGGCTCACAGAGTCCCGGCCGGCTCATAAATAGTGTCCGGCTCGGTCTCTTTCTACTCTTACCTTACTACACAAGTTACATACATATGGTGGTTTATCTCTACAGTCCTTGAGTCGCCTTTGGGCTTGGGCCCTTAACTGAACTGCCATCTTCAAGTGTCGTCTTGGGCTTCATATCTTGAATCACCATAGGTATGACCCGGCCCCTTCTGGGCAGGTCATACCTAATAGTTATATCGCCAACACAATCCATCGAAAATCCATCTAGTACGTAGCAGCTATACTCTCCTATGAATTGAACCAGCAGCTCTACTGTACGTGTGTGTTGTCTTTCGGTGGAACCGAAGCCAGCTTCGGTACGTAGATACCCATACGCAATCTCGTAGAGCATGCCTAAGCCCAGCCGGCGCCTCCCGACGAGCTGCTCAGGAGGTGCAGCTGCAACACAACACCCTCTGACTGGCACCCAATGGCTCGATACAGTGGCCATGGTGAGTTTGTGGATATTGATGTGCCAATCAAACCTGTGTGACAGGGCGGTAAAACTTACACGACATGTCTAGTTTTAGTTAAAACCGTGTCCACGTCAGCACCAAACCACCCTAAGCGATACTAAATTTTGAAAGTTGAGGGACTAAAATTTGCTGGTTTTGAAATTGAGGGACCATTTCTAGATTTCGAAATAGTTGAGGGACGAAAAGTATACTTATCTAAAATAAAAGTAAATAAATTGCAGCAAAGTATTTTTGGATTTTATAATTTGGTTAAAGTAGACCCCGGGGCCATAGTTTTCTCTAGAGCCTTCTCTCTCGAACACATAGCATACGAAGGGTGAACAAATTACTGTTGGGTAATTGATAGAAAAGCGCATAGTTATGACATATTCACGACAATGATCATGTATATAGGCATCACATCCGAGACAAGTAGACCGAGTCCTGCATGCATCTACTACTATTACTCCACCAATCAACCGCTATCTAGCATTCATCTATGGTATTAAATTAATGAGAAATAGGGTAACGCCTTAAGCAAGATGATGTGATGTAGACAAAGTAAACCCAATCAATATGAATAAACCCCATCATTTATCCTTAATGACAACAATACAAATATGTGTCTTGTCCCCTACTATGTCACTAGGATATAGAGAACCACAAGATTGAACCCATTACAAAGCACCTCCCCCATTGAAGATAAATCAATCTAGTTGGCCAAACCAAAGGATAGACCAGAGAGAAATGCAAATCTATAACAATCATGCATAATAAAGTTCAGAAAATACTCAATTACTTTCAACGAATAATCCGATCATAAACCCACAATTCACCGAATCCCAACAAACACACCACAAAAGAAGATTACATCGGATAGAACTCCAAGAAGATCGAGGAGCATATGGTATTGAAGATCAAAGAGAGAGAAAAAGGCATCTAGCTACTAGCTATGGACCCGTAGGTCTGTGGTGAACAACTCACGTATCATCAGAAGGCATCAAGTATTATGTAGAAGCCCTTAGTGATCGATTCCCCTATTGGCAAAGTGCCGGAAAAGGCCTCTAGATCGGATCGCGAAAGAACAAAATCTTGCTGTGGCGGAAAAAGTGTTTCGGGTGGCTCTCTATTGGTTGGGGAATATTTGGGATTTAAAGAGGTGGAATTAGGTCAAGGGGTGTTATAGGGGACCTACGACCTCAGGGGGCGCGCCATGTGAGCTTGTGGCTCTCCCGTAGCTCTTCTGAGCTCCTCCCGAACCTTCTAGCGTCCCTCTGGTCCAAAAAATCACTGTAAAGTTTTATTGTGGTTGGACTTCGTCTGGTACTGATTTTCCGAAAAGCCAAAAACAAGCAAAAAAGGGAACTTGCACTCGGCATTAGGTTAATAGGTTAGTCCTAAAAAATGATATAAATGGCATATACATGCATATAAAGCATCCAAGATTGATAATATAATAGCAAGCATCTCCAAGCTTAATTTCTGCTCGTCCTCGAGTAGGTAAATGATAAAAATAGAATTTTTTTATGTGAAATGCTACCTAACATGTGTATCATGTAATCTCTTTTACGGCATAAATAATAAGATCTGAGTGATTCAAGGCATAGTCTATAATTTGATATAAAGGCATCAATACTCAAGCATACTAGCAAACAATCATGCCTTTCAAAATAAAGAATGCTATTCCTGCAAAATCATATAGCTCATCATGCTTAGTCTTCCTAGCAAAAAGATATTAATCATGAACTACCCCGTTGACAAGTCGAGGAATTGGATCATACTTTTAACGCGCCTTAGCCTTTTCAAACCCATGCAATACATGAGCGCGATCCATGGACATAGCACTATAGGTGGAACAGAATGTGGTGGTAGAGATTAATAAGGGCAAGTCAAAAGGGAATAAAGACTCGCATCGACGCGGCTAATCAATGGGCTATGGAGATGCCCATTGTCGCGGCCGATGGGTGGCGCGGCACCTATGGGGCCGGGGCCCCTTCGTGTGTTGATGCAGGCGGAGGTTGCGCGAGAGCGGTCGAGGCGATGCACGCGAGGGATTTTACCCAGCTTGGCGCGATGGTCGCGTAAACCCTCTTTGCTGCATTGTGTTGTATTAGATCTTGCTCAAGAATGCGGCGAAAACGGTGGAGTGGTGTGTGAAGCGGCGAATCCGGGCGCTAGAGTTGCCAGGGGGCTCGAGCCTTCACGCGAGAGTGGCTAGTCGTGGAACCTCCTCTACGTTGTGCATGGGCCTCCTTTTATAGGGCAAGGGGTCACCGACAGGTGTCAACGTGAGGTAGAGGGGTAAAAACGTAAAAGAGGTGGTAGTTGGAACAGTGCGGGAACAGTGCAGCTCTGATGCTTTCTACCTACTTTTGACAGAGGGGGACAAGGGCATTAAATGCCCGTCGCCGTCGCCCCAAAAGCTCCCGCCATCGCGTCTTCTTTCGCCACGGCGGCGAAGCCACCACCGTGGAGTGCCACCGCATTCCTCATGCAGCACGGCCACCCGCCACGCGTCTCTGGAGAAGGCTGGAGGCGACGCGTGGGCAGATGAGCTGGAGTGCGGGCACGTAGCATAGCTCTCCCCGGCAAGCACCTTGCCGGGGCCTTGATCTTGCCGGGCCCGGGGGCTTGTCGGGCTCTGTGACTTGCCGCTCCCCGGGTCCTCGCCCGGCCCTTGGCGCCGAGGCGTGTCTTCTGCCACATGATCTTCTAGTCCTCCCGCAGAGCTCCTCTCGCGGGGATCTGCAGGAGTAATGTAGCCTTGAGCACAGAATGGCCTTCCGGCAAGCTCCTCTTGCCGGGTCTTGAGCTTCTATCTTATATACTTTGTTCTTGAGCGGCTTGTGCGGAGCGGAGATGGTCTCCGGCAAGCATTTGATGGATCTAGCTGCGGGGGCTGGGGCTGCCCGTGCACAAGTTGAAGTCTTGAGGTACCCCTACCTTAGTACACCGACAGGAGCCCGGCCTGGGCCATACACGGTGCCGCTGTTGGGCGAGGCCCAAGGCGATCTGCAGTGCGCCAAGCCCATGGCCCGTCGAATCTGCTGCTGCATCTGTCGTCTCCCCTCCCATAGCAGCCGCGTTGATTGCGGCGTCGTGGGAGAAGTGGGCGGCGCATGCAGCCTTTAAGGCACCCACCCGTGATCGTGGCGCGAGGCGGGTCGCTTCACTGTCGCTCGGCTCCGCTTTTTGCCACGCTGCCCTCATCCATGGGGGTCGTGGGCGGCGAAGGTGGGAGACCGAGCCGTCACGGGGCGGAGAGGGCGAGTCGGCCCGCTCCTCTGGCCTCCTCGCTTCTGATTGGTTGGCCGGGCGGTTGAGTCCCCACCTCGCCCCTTTAAATAGGGCGGAAGGGGTGCCTGGCGGCCACACTCATCCCTTTCTCCCTTCGCCGTCTTCTGTCCTTCTCGCCGCCATGGAAGGAGGGAATCCCGGCTCTTCGACAGTGGCGGCGCGGGTTGCTTCTAGGCAGCGCACCATTCCCCGTCCTACTCCCGTGGCGGCGGAGCCGCCACGAGAGGGAGAGGGAGGGCGTGGCATGATCGAGCGAGGGCGTGGCCGAGGCGGTCGAGGAGAGCGGTCGTGGTGAGAGCCTCCCGTCTCCTCCGGCGTCTCGACCACGGCGCGGTCCACACCGGAGATGACCCACAGGAGTTCTTCATCAAGCTTCGTCGGGCACCTCGTCGTCGCCTTGGTTGCCGCCCGTTCGCGGACGCAATGGGGCGGATCCGCCCGACGTGATGGAGCTACGCATGAGGGGCTGCGGGATCAGCGGCACTTTCGGGTGAGTGTCGTGTCCCCAGCCCGGCGTGATGTTCTTCGACCGAGGGTGGAAGGCGTTCGCCGGATCCATAGCTTGCGGCGGGGTTCACCCTCCATTTTAAGTTCTTGGATGGTGACCTCCTCGCCGTCAAGGTCTTCGGCGACTATGGAACCCGGTGCGCTGCTGTGTGGACAGCTCCTCGGATAGCGAAGGCTCCTCCTCGGCGAAAGTGGCGAGGAGGAGAGCGGCAGCGGCGAGGAGGGATGGCGGGCCCGACTAGGCGTCGGACACCGCTGCCTCGTCGCCACCGCAACCCCATCTTCTGGGTTGCGGTCTCCTGAACTCCCCGGGCCGTCTCCTTGGCGGTTGGCGTGAGGCAGCGGAAGAGGAAGAGGGGAGTGGCGGCAATGCCGTTCGTCGCAGCACGAGAGCGAGTAGCCCTCGAGGCGTGCCGGCGTCCCACTACCCGTCTTCAAGCTCTGCCTCCGGCGCCTTCGTCTCCGCCAAGCTCTGGCGGCCCCGGGTGTTCTCTTGGGGTCTTCGGCGCCGTGGCTCTTCGTGGCCTTGAGGACTTGTCGCTGGCTCCGGGCATCGTTCCCCATGCCCGTCACCTTGCTTGCTCTCTGCGGCACGGCGGCGTCACCGCCACGCTCTCCTAGGCGCTCCTTTCGCCCTTCCCGACAAGCTCCTCTTGCGGGTCTCCTTTCCCGCAAGCTTATCTTGCAGGGGCTCCTGACCTACCTCCCGAACTCCCGAGCAGAGAAAGCAGGAGAGGGATCACGGGCACCTTATCTTTTCAAATTGTAAGCCCTCGGGCATTTAGCTGCATTTAAGAACTTGTAATCCTCTCTATCATGTTTTTCATCCTCTATGGACTTGTACTAAATCGGATGTTTTAATGAAAAGAGGAAAGCTTGCGGACGAGTCTTTTATTTGATTGCGTGCCTTGTGTGTTCTTACGCTATCGGGGAGCTTGCAGGCGAACACGCTTAGCGACCATGGGACAGCCCGCTGGTGGTGTCACTTCCGGCAAGCAACCTTGTCGGGCGATTCACGCGTCTACCTTGCTGAGCGAGGCTCGGAAGCAAGATAGAGGTGCAGCGGCACACTTGGGTTTGTTGAGCGGACTCGAAACAAACCAAATGCATAATCGGGTCACGACTCGGTTCCTCCGCGTCGAGGTTTTTACAAGACACGATCGTTCAAAGACACGATCCGCATCTCCGGTCCATGAGAGGATGCATGATGAGGGATGAAAAACTTATCTGAAATCGCAGCCCCGGCGACACTAGCTCGCGGAGGCGAATCTCGATGCTCGCAGCCCCGGCGAGGCTGGCTCGCCAAGAAGAACCTTGGCATCCGCGGCCCGGCGACCACGACTCGCCGGGCCCGGTATGCTGGTGCGACCTTTTGGTTCCTTCTTGTTGCTGCAATTTTAGCCATGAAAATAGTTGAGGTAGATATGCAATTGCTCAGCGCACATGTATGTGCATGTATATATAGATCTTGGCTAAGCAATACGATGCGGGCTTTGTCCTTCGTATGTTTGTACTCTCGCTCTTGGGGAGCTTGCGGGCGGACACGCTTAGTGACCGCGGGACAGCCCGCTGGTGGCGTCGCTTCGGCAAGCAACCTTGTCGGGCCGATTCGCGGCGCTTAACTGGCGGCGTGGCTCGGAAGCAAGATAAGGTGCTGCAGCACACTTGTGTTTGTTGAGCGGACTCGGAAACAAAACAAGTGCATGAGCCGGGCCACGACTTGGCTCCTCTTGCGCCCAAGTCTCTCATCACGGACGACGTTTCACGGCATGTCTCGCCACGTTATACCCTCTGCCCTACACCCTTTGTGTGCTTTAGCCCTCGCTTCTAGGTAACTTGCGGTGCTCAACACGCTTGCTGAGTGCGGAGCGTCGGCAGCCAGCTTGGCGGTGTCGCCTCCGGCAAGCAACCTTGCCGTGTCTGGCGCGGCGCGCTTAACTTCTTTGGCAGGCTCGGAACAAAACGAGGCCTTGGCTGGTCGCGGCTTACTCTTAACTCGTTGGCGTGTTGAGCGAAGTAAGGTGCGACCATCCACAAGCAGGCTCCTCCACGCCGACAGGTTTCGCGCACAAAGGGCGAATCGCGAGGGGTATAACATATAAAAGTATGAAAAAAAAGCGCTCGCCGCGAAGGCTCGGCGACTTAGCTTTTCTTTTCTTTGCGCTTCGCTGGTGGAGCTCAATGGTGTGTCCATGGCGGCGGCGGCGCTCGGGAGGCACGCTTGCGGGGCGAACACCAAAGCTGTCCTCACCGGCTTCTGCGCTCAGGAAATGCGCTTGTCGGATGGAGCACGAGCCGTCCTTGCGGACTTAGAGCTCGGTAGCGCGTCTTTCGGCGACATCGTAGCGCTCGAGGATAGGCGCTTGCGGGGCGAGGGGAGCGGAGGCGGCGGTGCGAGGCGGATACACTCGGGTCCCTAACAATGTTAGGGGCGCGAATCTGCCTCGACCTCTTCGCTTTACTCATGCATGGACAGCAGTCCGGGCGTCGCGAACCCCTGCTGCTCTTGCCTCGGTGGCGGATACCACCTTCTCGTAGTATGGCGCCGCTGGGCGCTATATGCTGGATTGGGCCTTGAGATCTCGGAGGCCGGCGTGGTCCTCCGTCTGTCCACTGATCTGGTAGCACCGCGGCGCCCTCGCCGGTGTCCACCCTTCCTCGGCGTTTCCTCCGCTGCCGTCGGCTCGGTGGCGGCGGAGAGGACGGAGATGGTCTGCGACCCTCGAAGCTCTCGTCTTGAGGCCATGACGCGATTGTCGATGAAATCGGCGACAAACTGGAGAGGTTGATGAAAAGCGGCCTTGCGAACGCGGATCAGGTTCGCACAACCTCGGCGCCCCTACAGCACGCCCGAGAGATGTCGCGGCCGATGGGTGGCGCGGCACCTATGGGGCAGGGCCCTTCGTGTGTTGATGCGGGCGGAGGTTGCGCGGAGAGCGGTCGGCGATGCACGCGAGGATTTTACCCAGCCGGGCGCGATGGTCGCGTAAAACCCTCTTGCTGCATTGTGTTGTATTAGATCTTGCTCAAGAATGCGGCGAAGCGGTGGAGTGGTGTGTGGCGGCGAATCCGGGCGCTAGAGTTGCCGGGGGCTCGAGCCTTCACGCGAGTGGCTAGTCGTGGAACCTCCTCTCGTTGTGCATGGGCCTCCTTTTATAGGGCAAGGGTCACCGGCGGTGTCAGCGTGAGTAGAGGGTAAAAACGTAAAAGAGGTGGTAGTTGGAGCAGTCTTGAGAAACAAAGCAGCTACGGTGCTTTCTACCTACTTTTGTGAGAGGGGACAAGGGCATTAAATGCCCGTCGCCCGTCGCCCAAAAGCTCCGCCATCGCGTCTTCTTTACGCCACGGCGGCGGTTACCACCGTGGAGTGCCACCGCATTCCTCATGCAGCACGGCCACCCGCCACGCGTCTCTGGAGAAGGCTGGAGGCGGCGTGGGCGGATGAGCTGGAGTGCGGCACGTAGCATAGCTCTCCCGGCAAGCACCTTGCAGGGCCTTGATCTTGCCGACCGGGGCTTGTCGGGCTCTGTGACTTGCCGCTCCCGGGTCCTCGCCCAGCAGCAGCAGCGCCGAGGCGTGTCTTCTGCCACATGATCTTCTAGTCCTCCCGACGAGCTCCTCTCGCCGGGATCTGCAGGAGTAATGTAGCCTTGAGCACAGGAATGGCCTTCCCGGCAAGCTCCCTTGCCGGGTCTTGAGCTTCTATCTTATATACTTTGTTCTTGAGCGGCAGTGCGGAGCGGAGATGGTCTCCGGCAAGCATTTGATGGATCTAGCTGCGGGGAGCTGGGGGCTGCCCGTGCACAAGTTGGGGTACTGAGGTACCCCTACCTTAGTACACCGACACCCATCAATTGATATCAATGCGAGGAGTAGGGATTGTCATGCAACAGGTGCACTAAGAGCTATAAGTGTATGGAATCTCAATAGAAACTAAGTGGGTGTGCATCCAACTCACTTGCTCTTGAAGACCTCGGCCATTTGAGGAAGCCCATCATCGGAATATACAAGCCAAGTTCTATAATGAAAAATTCCCACTAGTATACGAAAGTGACAACTCATGAGACTATGAAAAACATGGTGCTACTCTGAAGCACAAGTGTTGGAAAGGATAGTAACATTGCCCTTTCTCTCTCTTTTTTTGTTGGGCTCTTTTTTTCTCTTATTTATTTTTTGTCCGGATACTCATCCAACTTGTGGGGGGATCATAGACTCCAGCATCCTTTCCTCACCTGGACAATGCTCTAATAAAGACTTGTGGGGACACTTTTATTTACTTACAACCCAATAACTAGAACAATATGACTCTATATGGATGCCTCTAATAGTGTACCAAGATGCGCAATGATCTAGTGTATCATGTATGATAATGATGAACAATGGCGGAGCCACAAATACTATGTCATCTATATGATCATGCAAAGAAATATGACAATGAATGTGTATGTCATGAAAACGAAACAGTGGAAGTTGCATGGAAATAAATCTCGGAATGGCTATGGAAATGCCATAATAGGTAGGTATGGTGGTTGTTTTGAGGAAGATATAAGGAGCCTTATGTGTGATAGAGCGTATCATATCACGAGGTTTGGATGCACTGGCGAAGTTTGCACCAGCTCTCGAGGTGAGAAACGGCAATGTGCGGTACCGAAGAGGCTGAGAAATTGTGGAAGGATAAGAGTGTGTATAATCCATGGACTCACATTAGTTATAAAGAACTCACATACTTATTGTGAAATTTTATTAGCCCTCGAAGCAAAGTACTGCTTGCATGCCCCTAGGGCGATAGATTGGTATGAAAAGACCATCCCTCATCCCCGACCGCCACTCATAAGGTAGATATTCAGTAACAAACCATGCTCCAACTTCATCGCAAGAATAGAGACTATGCGTGCATGCTTCGGGAATCACAAACCTTAACATTAATATTCTTACTAAACCACAGTCATTCACTAGTACCCCCACATATTGCCATCTCAATATTGCAAAATTATTGCAAGGAATCAAACTTATCATATCTAGTGATCTACATGAAAGTTTTTATTATACCCCCTTGAATACCTATTGTCGGTGTCAAAACCGGCGGATCTCGGGTAGGGGGTTCCGAACTGTGCGTCTAGGCGGATGGTAACAGGAGACGAGGGACACGATGTTTTACCCAGGTTCGGGCCCTCTCGATGGAGGTAAAACCCTACGTCCTGCTTGATTAATATTGATGATATGGGTAGTACAAGAGTGGATCTACCACGAGATCAAGGAGGCTAAACCCTAGAAGCTAGCCTATGGTATGATTATTGTAATGTATATTCTGTCCTATGGACTAAAGCCCTCCGGTTTATATAGACACCGGAGAGGGCTAGGGTTACATAGAGTCGGTTACAATGGTAGGAGATCTACATATCCGTATCGCCAAGCTTGCCTTCCACGCCAAGGAAAGTCCCATCCGGACACGGGACGGAGTGTTCAATCATGTATCTTCGTAGTCTTGGAGTCCGGCGGACGATGATAGTCCGGCTGTCCGGACACCCCCTAGTCCAGGACTCCCTCAGTAGCCCCTGAACCAGGCTTCAATGACGATTAGTCTGGCGCACATAATGTTCGGCATTGCAAGGTGGGTTCCTCCCTTGAATAATCCAGAGAAGATCATGAACACCAGGATAGTGTCCGGCTCTGCAAAATAAATTCCACATTCCACCGTAGAGAGAATAAAATGTACACCAGTTCAATCTGCTGACGTATTATGCGGCGTGACATCACACCGCTACCAGGCTTTCACTTGAATCGTTTTTTACTATACCACCTCAGCACGTTTAGTGAAGCGGTTTCCTTGGCATGTCTTGTCGAAGCACAGATCGTGTTCCCCTTATTCCGGGATTCTCATCAATACGTGCGTGGGTAACCCAACCGTTCCCGTCGCCACGCCTCCTCTATCGAAGGTGAATCCCAAACGGTCACGGAGACGGCTCTTGGTATTTTTCCTCTTTATAAGAGGACCAAGGCTTGTCCTTGTTCTTCAATCTCGCATCGAATCTCCTCCTCGCTCCTAGTTCCAACACCCAGAGCCTCAGATTCGAGCGCTTCGGATTCTCAACCATGTCCGGCTCCGACCTCCAGGGCCGGACGGAGGAGGACATATTGAAATTCTGAGGCCAAGTACACAGCCTCTGAGGTTTCGCACAGGTTGCCGCCCAAGGGCAGGCCGTCCTGCCCCGAGCCAGTGAGTTTGTTGTCTTCGTATCCCACCTCCGTCGGGGTTTAGGCTTCCCGACGGATCCCTTCGTGAGAGGGCTCATGTTCTACTATGGGCTGGACTTTCACGACTTGGCTCCGGAGTCCATCCTCCATATCTCCGCATTCATGATCGTCTGCGAAGCCTTCCTCCGCGTCACTCCCCACTTCCGGCTGTGGTGAAGACCTTCAATGTGGGCGAAGATGATCGGGGCGTCAGCGAAGTCTGGCGGGCGGCCATAAGCAAAAGGCCGATGCCCGTGGCCCGAGGGTTCCTTCAAGAGGAACTGGGCTGTGGCAGCAGGAGTGGTTACGTATCACCGCTCGAAGGGCGACAAGCAAAAGCCGCCGCCTTCATTCCGCCCGGGACCTCCACGTCAACTGATGTCGTGGGTCAACCAAGGGCTCAAATGGGGGCCGTTCGAGACGTGCCCTCAACTGCAGGGCGGATTCGAGACCTCAAGCGAGGAGATCAATCGATCGTGGTGATGCGAGTTATGCTAATCGGGCATCTTACGCCTGCAAGCGCCGTCCTCTCCGTCTATGGGAGTTCAACCCGGAGGGACCTCGGATTCTCCAACACTTCATGGGTGCAACACCCGTGGAGATGTACAAGTTGTTCTTTGGACCGCGGGTGGCGTGTCCGGAATTAGCCGAGGACGCAGGCCTAAGCCGCAATCACCCGGATACTCAGGTAAATAGCTCAGAGTCCGAACATTCTGTTTATCTGCCTTTCTAGAGTTCGCCTCCTAACCCATTACTCTTCATAGGAGTGGTGTCACAGCCCCAGATCAGCCCTTGTTTGTTTTTGTTTTAGCATCTATGCAACATGTTTAAATTTTAGGAAATTTGAAATGGGGATGACCAAGCCCTAGCACCAAAGCATTGCAAATAGGTTCAACTTCAAAATATTTTCACAGAACCCAAATTGGTTTGCAAAATGTTCATGATTCTTTGGAAAGGGTGAAAACCATATCCGGAGATGATGGATATTTTTCCAAGACATTTTGGATTTTGAATAAACCATATTGTATTTGACTTTGGGCATTTAAATACTATAAATAATTTAAATGTTCAAATAAATGTTGGAAATTGTTAAGGGTCCTTGAAATAATTGAAAGCACCCATAATTATTTCGAGATTTTATAAAATGATTTGATATTTTAAATCAAATCAAAAACAAATTGCAGAAATAGAAAAGAAAATGAAACAGAAATAAAGAGAGAAGGCCACGGGCCACCTACCTAAGTTACTGGCGCCACCAATTGGCCCACCGGCCCAGCCCATCTCCACCCCTCCCCTGTCGTCTTCCTCCCTCGCTTGAGGAAGGAGGCGAGGCGTGGCGTGGCCTTGAGAGGCCTCGGCCACCTCCTGCTTCCTCCTCGGCCTTGGGAGGCGCCACGCACCTCCTGCCTCTCTTCCTCACTCTCCGCGTCCTCATCCTCCCCCGGAACCTCTCCCCTCCTCTGTTCTCCTCACCCGAGCAGACCGCCGCCCTGCGAGCCACCGTGGCTACTGCCACCCCACGCCTCACCGACGCCCCAGAAGCTCCGCCCGACCCCCTCTTCCTCCCCACCGATCCACGGCCCTCAGGAAGCCCTCACGTCGCCCTCAAGCTCGCCCCAACCTTGGCCGCCAGGCGAACTTGCGAGATTCGCGAGCTCCAGCCCCTCCCGGCCTCGCCGTTGCCTCCACCAGATCCGCTGTGAGCTACTCTTCCATTCCCCTCCTCCTCGTGCTCGTTCCGTACTCTAGCCGCCCTTTCACGGGCCGATTGCTCCTCGCCGCCCGGCCATGGCGTGGCTGTAGCCACAGCCACCGCAGCTCGCTCCGAGCCCACCAGCGTGCTCACCGCAACCTCGGGAACCCAAAGCATTTAACCATTCGTCCTCCGTGCACCGCAGCGCGGTCCCTTGAACCCCGAGCTCCGGCCGCCGCCTCGGGCTCCACTCCGGCGAACCCCGGCCACCCCCGCACCTCCCGTTGGTCCCCCTAGATGCGCACGGGCACGGGCTACCTCCTGGTGCTCTTCGCGCGTCCAACCGCAGCCCATAGCGCAACTCCGGCGAGCCACCGCCGCTCTGGGTCGTCGCCGTCGTCTAATCGCCGGCGAATCTGACGTGGCGTTGCCGTTAGCGGCTAATCCCCCCCAATTAGCACACTAACAGACACTGACAGCGGGCCCCGTAGCGGGTCAAAGCCCGAGTCAACGCGGGATTAGTTCTGTGTCACTGGCGTGTGGACCCCGCGTCGGGTTTGACTGGACCTGGCCGTTGACTCGCTGACGTCATCTTGGCGTCGGTGACGTGATTAAATCATTTTCTGGAATTATTTTAATTCTAAATATTTAGGAAATTCGTAAAATGTTCAAAACTTCAAAAATTCATAGTAATTCAACCGTAACTCCAAACTAAATAATTTATATATGAAAAATTATCAGAAAAATTCAAGGAATCCATCTGTACCATTTTCATGCATGTTAGAACAACTTATAGCTGCTGTATAGCACAAATCAATTAAATGGCATTTGAATAATCATATATGGAGTTGAAATTTGAATCTTGTATTGAACCAACTTCATTTAAATCATAACTAGGTGCATTAGCTCAAACCACAGCATATTGCCATGTCATGATCATGCATCATATTGAGCATTGCATTGATTGTATTTCTTCTCTGTTGCGGTATTTGTCCCTCTCGATAGGCGTGATACCGACGATGAGATCGATGACACCGATGAAGAGCTATACTATCTTGAAGTGCGAGCAAGCAAAACCCCTTGTTCATTCGATACAATCCTACTCTCTCGCCCTGCTCTCTTTTCTGCATTAGGACAACAATGATTCATCTGTTACTTGCTGCGGTAGCTGAACCCTTTATCCTTTGCATGACCTGTCATTCCACAAGAAATAGATGAAACCCACTAGCATGAGTAGGAGTTGTTTGAGCCTGTTGTGCCTACTCATACATGCTTGTTTGTCATGCACTGCTACTTGCTTAGAGTTGAGTCGGTCTGATTCATCGAGGATGATTCAGAGGTGTGTGAACATGTCCTCTTGTGTGTGAGCTAAGTGTGTGAACACGATTTGGTAAAGGTAGCGGTGAGAGGCCATGTAGGAGTACATGGTGGGTTGTCTCATTGCAGCCGTCCTTAGGAACTGAGTTACGTGTTTGTGATCCATGATTCAGCTACTACCATGCATTGGGCCTGAAATATGACCCGCTCGACTTCTTATTCACCCTTGTCCTCTGTCCGGGAGTTGCAAGTAGTTTACGGTGTTTGTAGTATCTTTGGAGGCCGTCTTGCATCTTGGCCGTAGGGGTGGGCTGTGATCACGGTAGGCACGTGGCAGATAGACCGGGCGCCCGTTTGGTGTCACGAAACCTGTTCACATCGTTTGGGGCTATGAGCGAAACTTGGCGGAACTCCTCATAGATGGAACCCAAATAGGCGATAAACCTGGATTAGAGACTTGAGTGTCTAGGTAGGTCGTGGTCTACACCCACGTCGGCTTTAAGCTTGAAGTCTGCCGAGCACATGTCGTGTCTGCGGCGCTAAGAGGTGGAAACATGTATGAAGAAGTACACCCCTGCAGGGTTAATATGATCTATTTGAATAGCCGTGTCATGGTAAAGGACTTCACAGGTTGCCTATAACAGTTCATAGACAAGTGAAAGTGGATACTCTAAAATCGCAAGATAAGTGTGAGTGCTATGGATGGCGTTCTCGTGAGGGAGGCGGGGCGGATCCATAGTGGTGTATTGATATGGTGAATATGTGGACTCGTGTGCATACCTCAAAAGAGTTACTTGCGATCGTAGTTTAGGATAGCCACCGAGTCAAAGCTGGCTTGTTGCTATTAAACTCCACCATCCCTTTATTGATAATGATGCATATGTAGTTAGTTACGATGTAAGTCTTCTTTGGGTACATTTGTACTCACGTTTGCCTATTTTATGTTTTTGCGAGAGACCTCGGTCTCGCTAGTAGTTCAGCGTGGACTTGACGTTTAGCTTGTTACCTCAGCTACGATCTTGTGCCCTCGGCGGATCTGGTAGATAGTCGGGCTTCATAGCCTTTTTCATTTATAGATGTACGTACTCGGACATGTTGAGCTTCCGTGTGCCTTGATTTGTATGCTCAATGTTGGGTCATGAGACCCTGTTTGTAATATCTCGCTCTTGAGCCTAATGAATAAATACTTGAGTCGTAGAGTCATGTTGTGATGCCATGTTGTATTTGCACATATCGGGCATATTGTGTGTATGTTATTGAAATGCTTGGTATGTGTGGGATCGACTATCTAGTTGTTTATCTTTAGTAGCCTCTCTTACGGAAATGTCTCCTAGTGTTTCCACCGAGCCATGGTAGCTTGCTCTTGCTCCGGAACACTTAGGCTGGCGGCATGTGTCCTTCTTCGTTCACGTATGCATCGCTTCGGGAAAAGTCCGCGATGAATACCGAGTCCTGCTAGCCCAGTGCTTCAGCCTGGATTCACTCGCCGATGACCGACACGTTCGATCTTTGGGTCATGGATGCTGTCCTGTAAGTTTGTGCCACTTTGGGTTTACGACTAGCCATGTCACCGGGCTCCTTATCATATGGATGCTAGCGACACTATCATATCGTGTGCCAAAAGGCATAAGCGGTCCCGGCAAAGGTAAGGCGACACCGGTAGAATACCGTGCGTGAGGCCGCAAAGTGATATGAGGTGTTACATGCTAGGTCGATGTGGCATTGAGTCGGGTTCCTGACAGCTTTGGTATCAGAGCTTGACTGCCTGTAGGATTACCAAGCCAAACTGGTCGAAGTTGAGTCTAGAAATGCTTTAGTTATATGTAGGGGAATTGATTGTGGGTTGGAACGTAAGGCTCTTTTTACTCCTTATACCTCATGGCCTTCTGATCTGAGTCAACCTCTTCTTTTCTATGGGGATTAAGAATTAGGCCTTCTCATCTATCTATCAGGATGACATGTTACTAAAGTATAGACTTATAGAATTGTTAGTTTCAATATTTCAGTTCAGAGTTACTACTTCCGTATGTTTATAACTGTTGATCTCGAAACCTTGATATGGTGCTTTGGAGTGGCTATGCCACCATTTCTGTAGTATGTCTCCAAACTTTTGAGCATTTACAGCCGTTATGCTGTCCGAGTCATTCCAGGTCTCTAAATAGTCTGATGCACTTGCAAATCCTTTCCCTCTGGTTTTGGTGTTCCTTTGGGCCAGGTTAATCACACTAATTGCTGAGTTGAGGTATTCTATTGCCTCGACATATATGTTGGAATTATTATTATGACCTTGGTGTTTTAGGGAGTCATCTAGTAATTTAGCCATGAATTGTGTTCCAGTGTGATGACTCTGGCCTCATCCTCGAAAGCATCCCGTGATGCTACTTAGTAGTAGGTAATCTATTTCTGGGTTTTGAACCCGATATTCACCCTACTTATTTCGTGTTGATAGTGTTGGTAGTTCCTTTAGGATGCTAGTAACCTTGCGATAGTCCTCGAGGTCCGTGGTATTTCCTTCTTCCAAATACCGTGAACCATTTATGGCGAAGTTTGTTGGATCAAAGACCACAACATGTGCACTCTTGATGAGTTCTCCATTTTATATTGTGACTCTGCCAGTTCTACTTTTCCGCATGGATTATCCGGAAGAAATTTGTTGAACTTGGTTCGACATACTAATCTATGCATCCACAACTCAGAAAATCATATGTTCCTTTGAGTTGTCCCCCCTTTAGTTGTATACCGACCTTCGTCTATCGATTGATAGTCAGGAGTAGTCGTGCATTCGTGTTCATCGATGCCTTTTATACGTGGTCCATCAAGCCATTCTATTTCATAATGACTAGGAGAAACAAACTCCGATTACCTTGTCCATTTCTAGGGTTGGGTCAAAGCGGTTGTATTCCGTAGATCAAAGTGCAAACAAGCTTTTGATCCCTTCCACCTTGAAGTATTACCTTCTTTATGTCAGCATCGTCATGAGAATTGCACCACCTCTTATGAATTTCTGACGCAGTGATACTTCTCGCCATCATTTTCATTTCTCGGATCCGTGTTGTTGCAACCGGAATGCTGACGGGTGAACTATGATGCGTGAAATCAATACTCCGAGCAACTTGTTGCCTGGTAGTTAATGGACAATACTCTCACTCTTAGCGTGTTGGTTGTTGAACCATCACCCTAAGGTTGATCGTGCCACCTAGTCCATTTTCCCTGGTGCACCCTTCGATCAATGAGTTAGGATTTTGTCAAACCTTGCTCTGTTGATCATGTCGTCTTGCCCTGAAAAGCAAGATTGTTCTCGAGCTTAGTAACATATCCGTGGTTCGTGATTTTCCGAATATCTTCTCGGGAGTATTCCAGGTTGTCACCTGACCGCTATGTTGAGCTCGTGATCAAGTTGGTTTTCGAAACCACCCTTTCTCCAAGAATCCGTGCTGGATACCCCTGAGCTAATTGGTTAAGCTAAACAACAACTTGTAGAGCTGGAAGATAAAGGCTTGCCTAGCTTAGTTCATCACTAGGGGAAATCCTTGTATGTGTGTGTTGAAGAGAGATGATATCTTCATCGATTGTTCCTCGTGATCAGTTGTTGGACTTATTGTCTTGCCAAAACTTTGATTTGAGTATGGGCTATCCTCAAATCAAGTCGGAATAACGATGTTAAGTAATGTTGTCTTACTCGTGGATTTTCCTCGAGCATACACCATTACATCTTTTGGGTCTGACCAATGCCATCACTTGTTCTCATAATTATGGAATTCCATCTTCATGGGAAACCAGGATGAATTGTTGTTGAGCCCATCGACAACATCCTTGTCTTCTCCATAGTTTTGTTGAACATTAAGCTAGTGTTGGAAACTTTTAAAAGCATTGGTTCATGCTAGCTCATGAAGCATATGTTCGGATGTAAGAAGTGACTTCCTCTAGTTCATGTGTATTTGATGCAAGTTGCCGCCGTGGATTCGAGAAAGTCAAAGTTGCTTCCTTTGGAATCGTCCCAAATCAGTCATGCATACGTGCGAAGTATTCTGTGGTTCGAAGACTTGCAACCTTCATTCTATATGTATTCCTAGCACACCAAGCCACTGATTGATTTGTTCGAGGAGAAGAAGTTCCTTCGTAGGCTCATGACTTATGTAAGGACTCCGATATCCTCGATGATGGTTCCCCTCCTGAACTCGCTAGTGTTTTATTATAAGACTACTACGTGGTCATGCTTGTCTTGGACAGCGTGTTCACAGGTTTGTAGCAGAACCAGCTCATGTTTTGGAGCTTGCTATCGTAGTTCATTTCCCGAGAATCTCGCGGCGTCATCTCGTCGGTTTGTGTTGCAAACTTTCATTTTCTTTCTAGACTCGATGAGTCTAGATTATTCTGACACCAACCAGATCTGAATCTCAGGCAGATATGATGGTTGGAACGTTTTCCTAGATCTATAATATTGGTCTCTCGTAACCCGTAAAATGGATGTCGTGGCCAACACACCCAGGAAGACCTATTATTGTAGTATCTTGATTGAAGAAGTTGGCCACCTCTCCATAAGGGCCTCGTAGGAATTATTCCCTACTTGTGTGCCTTATGATATTTGTGCTCTGTAGTCCGACCTTTACTTGATGTTCTAGATGCCGAACATATCTATGGATGGGATATGCTGGTACATCAAGGAGAACATTAGAAGCGGAGTGCTAAATGTCTCTCGGTCGATCTTCCAGATTTTGTTCCCCTTGGTCTCGCTAAGGTGAAATCTGAGAAGGTGTTGCCTTCGTTTGCATCTGCATTGTCCATCGCTATTCATCATGGTAGAGTGTTGTGTTGTCAGCACCCTTGACAGGGATGTTGATAAAACCTTGATGATTATGGAAATGCTCAAGTTCTTGAGAGCACGCACAAGCGTTAGGTGTTATCATCGGCACTAAACTAGGCCTGCTCACAGTTCCTCGGTTATGCTATAACTCCTCAACTAGTGGAATCACTCTCTACCGTTGAGTTTCTCCCCAGCTACTAAAATCATCCCTTGTGTTGTCTTCAACAAGGTAATCCACATCATCCATTCTGGCCCGAGAATGTTATTCCTTCGGATTCCTTCAAAGGATTGACTGTGATTTGCCTTAGGCTGGTATAAAGAGTTTCAATGATCTCTGAATCAAATGTAATTCTTTTTGCCACTTAAGGGGATATTTCTACGAGTCTCCTCTCCCAAGGTGCCTCGTTGTGGTATCATGGCAACTCAACTCCTCGCTACATTGACAATCGTTTACCACCTTCTTAGGTGTGGAATCGTTGTCTACCTAGTGAACCTTCGTCATCTGTTCCACTCCATTCCTCTAGAGGTGTGCTTCGTCTCTCAGCTCGAGAGATGTTGCTATGTCCCATTCCGTGAGTTAATCCTGAGTTGTTCGACCTTCGAGAAGAACGATTCTTTTAGGGTCTTTCCTTTCCTCTCGTTGTCATGTTAGTTGGAGTTCACAAGGCAAGACTTTGAGACAATGATGGTGATCGAAACAACGTTCCTATGAAGTGCAACCTGGATCGTGAAGATTGTGCTAGTTTGCGCTCCCCCTTCACCTTACCCTACGCTTGAATCTCGGGACGAGATTTTTGTTTAGTGGGGGTGATATGTCACAGCCCAGATCAGCCCTTGTTTGTTTTGTTTTAGCATCTATGCAACATGTTTAAATTTTATGAAATTTGAAATGGGGATGACCAAGCCCTAGCACCAAAGCATTGCAAATAGGTTCAACTTCAAAATATTTTCACAGAACCCAAATTGGTTTGCAAAAATGTTCATGATTCTTTGGAAAGGGTGAAAACCATATCCAGAGATGATGGATATTTTTCCAAGACATTTTGGATTTTGAATAAACCATATTGTATTTGACTTTGGGCATTTAAATACTATAAATAATTTAAATGTTCAAATAAATGTTGAAATTGTTAAGGGTCACCAAATAATTGAAAGCACCCATAATTATTTCCAGGATTTTATAAAATGATTTGATATTTTAAATCAAATCAAAAACAAATTGCGAAATAGAAAAGAAAGCGAACAGAAATAAAGAGAAGGCCACGGTGCCACCTACCTAACTTACAGGCGCCACCAATTGGCCCAGCCGGCCCAGCCCATCTCCACCCTCCCCTGTCGTCTTCCTCCTCGCCAGAAGGATGAGGCGAGGCGTGGCGCCCAGAGGCCTCGGCCACCTCCTGCTTCCTCCTCGGCCTTGGGAGGCACGCACCTCCTGCCTCTCTTCCTCACTCTCCGCGTCCTCATCCTCCCCGGAACCTCTCCCCTCCTCTGTTCTCCTCACCCGAGCAGAGCCGCCGCCACTGCTGAGAGCCACCGTGGCTACCGCCACCCACGCCTCACCGACGCCCCTAGAAGCTCCGCCCGACCCCCTCTTCCTCCCCACCGATCCATGGCCCTCAGGAAGCCCTCTGGCGTCGCCCTCAAGCTCGCCCCAACCTTCGCCGCCGGCGAACTTGCGAGATCGCGAGCTCCAGCCCTCCCGGCCTCGCCGTTGCCTCCACCAGATCCGCTGTGAGCTACTCTTCCATTCCCCTCCTCCTCGTGCTCGTTCCGTACTCTAGCCGCCCTTTCACCGGGCCGATGCTCCTCGCCGCCCGGCCATGGCGTGGCCGTGGCCACAGCCACCGCAGCTCGCTCCCGAGCCCACCAGCGTGCTCACCGCAACCTCGGGAACCCAAAGCATTTAACCATTCGTCCTCCGTGCACCGCAGCGCGGTCCCTTGAACCCCGAGCTCGGCCGCCGCCTCGGGCTCCACTCCGGCGAACACCGGCCACCCCGCACCTCCCGTTGGTCCCCCTAGATGCGCACGGGCACGGGCTACCTCCTGGTGCTCTTCGCGCGTCCAACCGCAGCCCATAGCGCAACTCCGGCGAGCCACCGCCGCTCTGGGTCGTCGCCGTCGTCTAATCGCCGGCGAATCTGACGTGGCGTTGCCGTTAGCGGCTAATCCCCCCCAATTAGCACACTAACAGACACTGACAGCGGGCCCCGTAGCGGGTCAAAGCCCGAGTCAACGCGGGATTAGTTCCTGTGTCACTGACGTGTGGACCCCGCACGTCAGGTTTGACCTGGACCTGGCCGTTGACTCGCTGACGTCATGCTGGCGTCAGGCTGACGCAGTTAAATCATTTTCTGGAATTATTTTAATTCTAAATATTTAGGAAATTCCAGAAAATGTTCAAAACTTCAAAAATTCATAGTAATTCAACCGTAACTCCAAACTAAATAATTTATATATGAAAAATTATCAGAAAAATTCAAGGAATCCATCTGTACCATTTTCATGCATGTTAGAACAACTTATAGCTGCTGTATAGCACAAATCAATTAAATGGCATTTGAATAATCATATATGGAGTTGAAATTTGAATCTTGTATTCGAACCAACTTCATTTAAATCATAGCTAGGTGCATTAGCTCAAACCACAGCATATTGCCATGTCATGATCATGCATCATATTGAGCATTGCATTGATTGTATTTCTTCTCTGTTGCCGGTATTTGTCCCCTCTCGATAGACGTGATACCGACGATGAGATCGATGACACCGATGAAGAGCTATACTATCTTGAAGTGCCGAGCAAGCAAAACCCCTTGTTCATCCGATACAATCCTACTCTCTCGCCTGCTCTCTTTTCTTGCATTAGGACAACAACGATTCATCATTTACTTGCTGCGGTAGCTGAACCCCTTTATCCTTTGCATGACTGTCATTCCACGGTAAATAGATGAAACCCACTAGCATGAGTAGGAGTTGTTTGAGCCTGTTGTGCCTACTCATACATGCTTGTTTGTCATGCACTGCTCTTGCTTAGAGTTGAGTCGGTCGATTCATCGAGGATGATTGGAGGTGTGTGAACATGTCCTCTTGTGTGTGAGCTAAGTGTGTGAACACGATTTGGTAAAGGTAGCGGTGAGAGGCCATGTAGGAGTACATGGTGGGTTGTCTCATTGCAGCCGTCCTTAGGAACTGAGTTACGTGTTTGTGATCCATGATTCAGCTACTACCATGCATTGGGCCTGAAATATGACCCCGCCGACTTCTTATTCACCCTTGTCCTCTGTCCGGGAGTTGCAAGTAGTTTACGTGTTTGTAGTATCTTTGGAGGCCGTCTGCAGTCTTGGCCGTAGGGGTGGGCTGTGATCACGGTAGGCACGTGGCGGGTAGACCGGCGCCCGTTTGGTGTCACGGAACCTGTTCACATCGTTTGGGGCTATGAGCGAAACTTGGCGGAACTCCTCATAGATGGAACCCAAATAGGCGATAAACCTGGATTAGAGACTTGAGTGTCTAGGTAGGTCGTGGTCTACACCCACGTCGGCTTTAAGCTGAAGTCTGCCGAGCACATGTCGTGTCTGAGGGCGCTAAGAGGTGGAAACATGTATGAAGAAGTACACCCCGCAGGGTTAATATGATCTATTGAATAGCCGTGTCATGTAAAGGACTTATGGGTTGCCTATAACAGTTCATAGACAAGTGAAAGTGGATACTCTAAAATACGCAAGATAAGTGTGAGTGCTATGGATGGCGTTCTCGTGGGAGGCGGAGCGGATCCATAGTGGTGTATTGATATGGTGAATATGTGGACTCGTGTGCGCCACCTCAAAAGAGTTACTTGCGATCGTAGTTTAGGATAGCCACCGAGTCAAAGCTGGCTTGTTTGCTATTAAACTCCACCATCCCTTTATTGATAATGATGCATATGTAGTTAGTTACGATGTAAGTCTTCTTTGGGTACATTTGTACTCACGTTTGCCTATTTTATGTTTTTTCAGAGAGACCTCGGTCTCGCTAGTAGTTCCGCGTGGACTTCGACGTTTAGCTTGTTACCTCAGCTACGATCTTGTGCCCTCGGCAGGATCTGGTAGATAGTCAGGCTTCATAGCCTTTTTCATTTATAGATGTCTGTACTCAGACATGTTGAGCTTCCGCGTGTGCCTTGATTTGTATGCTCTGAATGTTGGGTCATGAGACCCCTGTTTGTAATATCTCGCTCTTCGGAGCCTAATGAATAAATACTTGAGTCGTAGAGTCATGTTGTGATGCCATGTTGTATTTGCACATATCGGGCATATTGTGTGTATGTTATTGAAATGCTTGGTATGTGTGGGATCTGACTATCTAGTTGTTTATCTTTAGTAGCCTCTCTTACCGGGAAATGTCTCCTAGTGTTTCCACTGAGCCATGGTAGCTTGCTACTGCTCCGGAACACTTAGGCTGGCCGGCATGTGTCCTTCTTCGTTCTCGTATCATCCCTTCGGGAAAAGTCACGCGATGAATACCGAGTCCTGCTAGCCAGTGCTACAGCCTGGATTCACTCGTGATGACCGACACGTTCGATCTTTGGGTCATGGATGCTGTCCTGTAAGTTTGTGCCACTTTGGGTTTCGACTAGCCATGTCAGCCGGGCTCCTTATCATATGGATGCTAGCGACACTTTGTCATATCGTGTGCCAAAAGGCATAAGCGGTCCCGGCAAAGGTAAGGCGACACCCGTGGGAATACCGTGCGTGAGGCCGCAAAGTGATATGAGGTGTTACATGCTAGGTCGATGTGGCATTGAGTCGGGGTCCTGACAAGTGGGTGGCGCGATCAAGGCTGATAAGGTGTCCGGCCCCCCTCCCAGAGACCGCACCGGAGCCCGTGCTGGTCAGAATGTTGGAGGTCGCGCCCACAGAAGGGAGCGATGGGGAAAATAGAGGAGCTAATATTTTGCCCAAAGGGGCGTGTGAAGAGGGGGGAATCAAGAACCCCTCCTTCCAGGGGGAGAAGAGGACCGCCTCCGAAGATCCGGAGGCCAAAGCCCCTAAACGGGGGAAGAGATCTTCCCCGGGGGGTCCGGCGTCCGGGGAGAATCCGGACGCACAATCATCGCCAAAGAATCAGCCCTCCAGCGAGCCGTGAGTATGAAAAGGGAATTTCATCAGTAAGAAAATACCTCCATTTGTGCTTCTGTGGGTAACCGAAATTTTTATCTTGCAGTTTGGATTTGCAGCCTTCGCAGATGAGTTCGTCTTCGGGGGACCTTCTTCCGGAGATGATGGAGAGCGAAACGCCCCCGTCTGCTGCGCCATCAGATAAGGCAGACGAGCCTGAAGTATCGTCACGGAGGGTATCCCCGAGTACGGAGGGGCCGGAGAGTTTGGTGCCCGCTAGTATCCGGCCGGGAGAACTGAAGAATCTGCTTGAGAGGGCGTCCATCTCAGAAGATCATCGTGCGTTGATGCACATGGTGATTGGAAGGATTTCGTCCGCCGAGAGCGGATTGCGCAATGCCGCTATGAGTTTGCTGGCGGGGTTTGAGGTACGCGATTATGACGCTCCTTTTATATATTTTTTGACAGTTTTGCACATAAAAGTGTGCCCTGTATAGATAGTAGCCCCTGAGACTCGGTAGGTTGTCAAAAACGACAGCGTGCCGAGGATCGAAATTGTAAGTAATGAATGCCGCTGTTCCTATGCAGGTGGCGGATAGTCCGAGGGCTAGCCGGACTAGTGGGTTTGCCGAGTTAAATCGGCAACTTGACGTGGCGGATGCGGACATCGCACTTGTCAACCGGCGACTTGACGAGTCGCAAGGTAAATGAGTTATCCGCAGTCGCTTTATTAAGGGGGTCGAAGCCCTCCTCTGATAAATTATACGCTGTTGTACAGACGGTGTTGCTGCTGTGGAGAGCCTTCGGGCCGAACTTGCTCGAGCTAAGGAGCAAGCCCGAAGGAGTGACGCGGCTGCCTCGAGGGCGGCCGAGGAGTTGAAAGCCGAAAGGCTGCGACCGCCTAAGCGAGGCGGTGGCGAATTGGCCATGAAAGTAAAAGATGCTCCTGACCGCAATGAGGCTCTTGAAAAGGAGCACTTATCGGAGCGGGAAGACCTGAAGAAGGCCACCGCCGAAGCCAAGGATGCCCGCTCTGCAATGCGGGCCATGAAGGAGGAACTGCGCCAGGCCGGAGATATTGTGGCTGGCAAGCCTTTTCTGCTGCGTCGCTGGTTTATGGATCAAAAGTATGCTCAATTTGAGCGGTTGTGGAGCCCGGAGGATCCGTATATGGACTTAGCTGCAAGTGCGGCTGATGCCGTTGAGCACTTCCGGAGCCAGAAGGATCACAAGACGGAAGAGCTATATTGGTCTCAATTCCATAGTTCGGATCGCTCACTTTCGTTGACAGACCGGTTGGCCAAATGGGCCGAGCTAAATAGATTGTCCGGACTTGCCATGACTGACATCGTGGCCCATGTCTGGCCAGAGAGGCCCAAGGCGACGAGCTACTTCGGCTTACTGCAACAATTCCTTGGAGCGGTGCCGCATATAAAGGAGATGAAGCGGTCGGCCTGCATCGAGGGCGCGCAGATGGCTCTTGCCCGTGTGAAGGCACATTGTCCGGAGATGGATGCCACCGCTGTTGCCGCCCAGGGTTCGGATGAAAGCCGGCTCCCCGCCGAGCACTATTTCGGGGAAGTTATGCATGGCGCTCGTGTAATAGAGTCGCAGTGCTCGAAAAATGTCACGTTCAAATGGACGTTTTAGCTTGTAAAGCGATGATTATGTTATAACTGCTTTTTATACTTGTGCGTCCCAAGTAGTAAAACTTCTCCTGTGCGGCCGTTTACGTATACATTTGTATAACTTGAAAGATTGCAGTCTTCGGCTTCAGCCCCCACGCACAAGGTGCGGGGGTGTTCGCAAAAATAGCGCGTTTTCACACTTAATCCGGCGTTTCGGTCCTATTTAAGGAGGTGGTACCATAGCGAACGAGGCAATCCGGACAATAATGCTTTATCACTTTCACTTAGCCAGTGGAGCTCGAGGGTGGGGCTACGATATAGCCCCTGGTGGCACCGCACTTCTCTGAATACGGGGCGCGTGTGTGCCTGACCGGGAAATGGTCCTTCGTCAAAGCGGGGAATTCTAAACATTCTGGTAGTCGATCGAGTGGTTGACCAGTCTCTCGCTGTATGATGACAGTCAGTTTTCGGCTTTCTCTACTGAGGTGCTCGCCCAGCCAAATTGGGGCACAATCGCAGTAGTTCTCTTCGTGCCGCGTTAGCCGATGATATGGAACGTAAGGCAGCAAAACACAGGAGCCGGGCAAACCCAACATTTGACCAAAGACATGATTCGGAGCTGATGCATATAATGCCTAACTCGAGACGCCGAACACTCCCTGAGGTGTTCGGTCTTCATAATAATGGGCGGAACAATGCCCTAAGCCCCTAGTGTCCAGGTACGGGCATGGTCTTCTGACGCGGCCGATGCCAAAGCGTCAGGCTCCGCTTTGGCTATAGGAAGAAACCAAGGGAGAATAACAACAAGAGACAATGAAAAAGGTTTACGCAGGGTCTTAATCTGAAAAAATCCTCTACGGGTCCCTCTCGCACGTCTGCGCTGTTCTCCGTTCTTGCCGTTATCCTGGACGGGTATGCACGTTGTTCATCTGTAAAAAGAGAGGAACGCTTAGTTTGAAAACAATTCGTGCGAAAAATATGTGTAAAAGAAGGAATATGAATAAGTAAGGCGGGGTTTGTATGAACCCGCGGTTGTTTGTGCGCGCAGCCCCCTGTGAAGAGGTATGCGGCTAGGGAGCCCCTAGCCTGCTGAAGCCGGATTCGTCTATCCGAGTCCGGGGTCTTTAAGTGACCCTCGCACTGAAATGACGCCACGCGGACCGGGCATCTTGAGTGTAAGAGACGCGTAATGTGGTATGGCGTTGAAGCGGACAAAAGCCTTTCGTCCCAAGAGTGCTTGATATCCACTTTTAAATGGGACGATGTGAAAAATTAATTTTTCGCGTCGAAAATTGTTCAGTGATCCGAACACGACTTCTAGTAATATGGAGCCTGTGCACTTGGCGTAAGGGCCTGGCGTCACTCCTTTGAAGGAAGTGCGGCTGTGTCGAATTTTGGTAGGGTCTATCCCCATCTTACGGATTGTGTTTGAATACAGCAGGTTTAAGTCGCTGCCTCCGTCCATTAGGACCGAAGTAAATTGTAGTCTGTCTATTATGCGATTCAATATCAGGGGAGTCCGTCCTGCGTTTCGAACGCTTCTGGAATAGTCCAGGTGGTCGAAAGTGATTGGCTTGAATATCCAATCTCTATGGTCTGCTGGGTTGGACCGTGCGAGGCTCTTTTTAGGAAGTGCCGCGCTATTTTTCTGTATTATCACATGAAGTGAGTTTACTGCTTTGACCTCTTGTGGGAAAGTCTTTTGTTTTCCGGTGCTCTGCTGGTGGGGTTTATCATCTTCGCTCGACGCGTCGAGCCCCTTGTGTTAGGCGGCTGGACTGTTTGAAAACCCAACAATCCCTGTGGGTGTGGTTTGCAGGCCTTCCGGGGGTACTGTGGATTTGACATATCCGACCCAAAATCTTGCTTAAGTTGGACAGCTCATCGCCGTCATCCTTAAGAGGCGTTGTTTTGTTGTTTGGCCGCGAGCGTTTGAATCCCGCATTGACTGCCGTGCTCTTTGGGCTTTTCTCTTTATTCCGGCGCTGTTCTTTTCTGCGCCGTGATTTTCCGTTTCCATCCCTTATTTCGGATGTACTTGGGTCGCTGGTGCTGCATCTTGCTAGCCAGCTGTCCTCTCCCGCACAGAAGCGGGTCATGAGGCTTGTAAGCGCGGACATTGTCCTCGGTTTCTCTTGACCGAGGTGCCTGGCAAGCCATTCGTCTCGGACATTGTGCTTAAAAGCTGCTAAGGCTTCGGCATCCGGACAGTCGACTATTTGGTTCTTTTTGGTGAGAAACCTATTCCAGAATTTCCGCGCTGACTCTCCGGGCTATTGAGTTATATGACTTAGATCATCTGCGTCCGGAGGGCGGACATAAGTCCCATGAAAATTTGCTCTAAACTCATCCTCGAGCTCTTCCCAACTTCCCATGGTGTTTTCTGGGAGGCTTTTAAGCCAATGACGGGCTGGCCCTTTGAGCTTGAGGGGTAGGTATTTTATGGCGTGGAGATCATCTCCTCTGGCCATGTGTATATGTAGTATATAATCTTCTATCCGCACTCTGTGTGCTGTTGTTCCATCATAGGCCTCTATGTTTATGGGTTTAAATCCTGCTGGGAATTCATGTTCCAGGACTTCATTGGTGAAACATAGTGGGTGTGCGGCGCCCCTGTATTTGGGTGTGCCACTATCTTCGGACACTTGACGTGTTGCCTTGCTTCCTGGGGCCTTCTTCTTTGGCCCGTAGATGGACCTGGCTGGGCCATCTGTCTTTCCAGGTTCATTAGGTTGTTTATGTGCGGCGCCGCTTTCAAAATTTGGCCTATCATCTGGCCATCTATCCAACCAGGCAGCATCTTTATTTTTTGAGGGTGGAGGCTCTATGGCCTCCTCGTCGAATTCTGGCAGCAGCTTACGCTTCGGGTAGCTCTTTGATTGGTGGACATTGCCGTATTTATCTGCGGTTTTGAGCACTTTGCTCCATCTCATTCTGAGTGTGTCTTCCGCTGTTTTGAGCTTCCGCTTTTCCTTCTTCAGGCTTCTTGCAGTGTTGACGAGTCTTTTCCGAAGGTTTTTGCTCTCCGGCGGCGTGTCCGGCATGAGGTCGTCCAGACTGTCGCTTTCGCCGGGCCTGGACTGATTATCTGACTCGTCATGTTCGGACGGTTGCTTATCTGCATGTTCGTCGTCCACTTGTGAGCCGTGCTGTATTGCGGGCTCCTTGGGAGCGTTGTTGTCGTCCATGCGGGACTTAGGGTGGCGTCTGCGTCGCCGTTTTGGTTGTTTATCGGTGGGGTTATCTTCTGCCGCGGCCCGTTGGTCCTCGTCATCGCTCTCCTTTGGGGTATCCACCATGTATATGTCATATGACGAGGTGGTCCTCCTGTGCCTTATAGGCTCTGTTTCTTGTTCGTCTCCGGCATCGTCGTCTATTCCGTCGATGTCTTCGGAGTCATGGTCTAGCATGTCGGTTAGATCGTCGACAGTGGCTACAAAGTGGGTGGTGGGTGGGCTCTGAATTTCTTCGTCGTCCGTACCCCAACCAACCTGGCCATAGTCCGGCCAGGGCTCTCCCGATAGCGAGAGATGCTTTAGCGAGTTTAGGATCTCGCCAAAGGGCGAGTGTTGGAAGATGTCTGCGGTGGTGAATTCCATAACCGGCGCCCAATCCGAATCGATTGGTAGGGGCGCGGGAGGTCCGGAGTCCGGCAAGGAGTCCGGCGCCTCGGAATCACGAGTTTCGCATGGGACAAGATTAGTGTCGGCTCCATCGCCGTGGATGTTGAAGCCCCCAGGGTGGCGTCTATCCACCAGCCCTCGATCTGGGCGATCGGCTCCGGACTAATGGCCGAAGCGGATTCGTGTGCGGCCACCAAGGCACTGTTCGGCGGCAGAGCTAGATCATGCCCGTCGTCACAGTGCGGTGCGCTTGGCTGTGGCTCGAGTCTGTCAAAGATCAAGTCTCCGCGGACATCAGCCGTGAAGTTTAGGCTTCGAATCGACTGACGGCGAGGCGTAGCTTCGATCTGCTCCAGATGGCCAAGTGAATTAGCCCGCAGCAGAAGCCGCCGAATCGAAGATCTGCCCGGGAGAAAAGTCTCACCACGGACAGCGTGGTTGGTTGAAGATGCCATCAGACCTATCGGTGACGGCATGAGGAACTCTCAACGAAAGCACCAATGTCGGTGTCAAAACCGGCGGATCTCGGGTAGGGGGTCCCGAATCTGTGCGTCTAGGCGGATGGTAACAGGAGACGAGGGACACGATGTTTTACCTGTGTTCGGGCCCTCTCGATGGAGGTAAAACCCTCGTCCTGCTTGATTAATATTGATGATATGGGTAGTACAAGAGTGGATCTACCACGAGATCAAGGAGGCTAAACCCTAGAAGCTAGCCTATGGTATGATTGTTGTAATGTATGTTCTGTCCTACGGACTAAAGCCCTCCGGTTTATGTAGACACCGGAGAGGGCTAGGGTTACACAGAGTCGGTTACAATGGTAGGAGATCTAGATATCCGTATCGCCAAGCTTGCCTTCCATGCCAAGGAAAGTCCCATCCGGACACGGGACGGAGTCTTCAATCTTGTATCTTCGTAGTCTTGGAGTCCGGCGGATGATGATAGTCCGGCTGTCCAGACACCCCCTAGTCCAGGACTCCCTCACCTATCCTTTATGGACTAGTCTTATAACCTGTGCAAATTGCCATTACTATTTATTAGACTCTCAAAAAGGTTTAAGTGAAGCATGAGAGTGCAACTATTTCTTTAAAATATAACCACCGTCGTGCTCTAAAAGATATAACTGAAGCACTAGAGCATCTGCCTATCTCAAAAGATATAAGTGAAGCACATAAAGTATTCTAACAACTCATGAATAAATGTGTGTCCGTTTCAAAAGGTATATGTAGCAAACAATGATTGTGGCAAACTATAAAGCAAACAAAGCAAAAACTAATATGGTACAAGATGCTCCAAGCAAAACTCATATCATGTGATGAATAAAAATATAGCTCCAAGTAGTATACCGATGGATTGTAGGCGACAAAGGGGATGCCATGCAGGGCATCCCCAAGCTTAGACGCTTGGGTATTCCTTGAATATTACCTTGAGGTGCATTGGGCATCCCCAAGATTAGGGTCTTGCCAGTCCTTATTCCTTCATCCATCGTGATCTCACCCAAAACTTGAAAATGTGAGCACACAAAACTCAACAAACCTTGTGTGATCCGTTAGTAGAATAAGCAAATCAAAAAATTTAGGTGTTGTTATGAACCCATTCATATTTTATTCTTGCATAATAACTACTATATTCTAACTTCTCCATGAGTTATACCCCCCCCCCCGATATAATCCATAGCATCATTAAAACAAGCAAACTATGTAATAGAAAACATAATTTGTCTAAAACAAAACAGTCTGTAAAGATCTGAGCAAAAACTATACTTCTCTAGCTCCAAAAATTCTGAAAATTAGAACAACGTGGGCAATTTGTAAATCAATAATGTGCAAAAATTCAGAAATTTATCACGTTCCAGTGAATTATAATAATTCCAGTACTTGGCGCAAAAGTTTTTGTTTTTCACATAATCAAGTCAATTATCAACCAAATCGTCCTAAAGGCTTTACTTGCACAAACACTAATTAAAAACTAAAAACACAATTATAACAGTAGCAAAAATTGTGTCAACACACCAAAATAAAAACTATAAATATTGTGTTGTCTCCCGACAAGCTCTTTCTTTATAGCCATTAAGATGGGCTTGAGATTCTATTGATGCTCACAAGAAAGATAATGATTGAAACACAAAGAGAGCATCATGTAGCATGTGAAAACACATTTAAGTCTAAAATACTTCCTATGCATGGGCATTTTATAAGCAACCAAATTATCAAGACAAGAAATATCTAGCATATTCAAGGGACAAGAATAAAACATTGACAATCTCAACATAATGAGAGGTAATTTAGTAACATTGACAAAGGCTCATTTTGGTGGAGAGATTGCATGAAAATGTATGATTATTTCAAAGATATGACATCTTGTGATATTAAATATGGTGAAACCAATATGCTTTGGGAGGAAAAATGGAAAGGTGACATTATGAAGATAAAGTTTCCTGAGCTGCACTCTTTCACTGATAAGGAAAATATATCTATCAAGGCTGCCAAGGATTTGGATAATTTATATAATTCATTTCAACTACCCTTATCCATTCAAGCACATCAGCAATTTCTTCAACTTTCTGGTCAATTAAATGCCATCGGCACAACCATGATTATGATAATTGGACTTTCAACTGGAGCAGTAACAACAACATGACCAAGAAGATTTATCAATTTATTATGAAGGATGAAGATGATTTTGACACTTTCAAGTGGATATGGAAATCATGTTGCCTACCTAAACATAAATTTTTCTGCTGGCTAATGCTTAATGATAGAATAAACACATGTGACCTCTTAACTAGAAAGAGCATGCAACTTGATTCGACTACATGTGTGTTATGTAATGCAGAAGATATGGAAGATAGAACACACATCCTTTTCACTTGCCCATTCAGTCAAGGCTTTTGGTGGGATATTGGTTTTGAATGGAATTTTGATTTGGATATTCACAATATGATCATGGATATTATAGTGGGTTGTTGGAAATTATGATATTTGATGGAAATTATGATAGTTGGTTGCTGGACCATTTGGAATCAAAGAAATGGGATGATATTTGATGGGATACCATGCTCAATTAATGAATGCAAGTATGATTTTATTAGAACTTTCAAGACTACCATGATGAGAGCTAAACCATCTTTGAAAGATGGCATGTCATCCTGGATTGATAAAATTTAATTTCAGTAACTTAGCTTATCATTTCTTGACATTTCCCAATTGTACTTCATTCTTTTCTGGTTGTTTCCCCAACAACCATTGTAAGACTATTTATTTGTTACTCCTTTATTAATGAAAAATGGCTTACAGTAGGGTTTTTTCCCTACTGTTCTTCGGTAAAAAAATGACAATTTCTACAACCATATTTTCCCCTCTCATATTAGTTACATGTAGGATCATAATCAAGTTCAACAATATAGCTATCATGTGAAACATTCCCTTCATGATCCATATGCATGCAAATCTTATAGTCTTCCCAGATAGTGGGATTATCATTAACTAAAGTCATGACCTCTGAAACCCACTTTTATCAAAAATTTCATAAGATTGAACACCCTCTGAATATGTGGGATTCTTTTTACCTAAATTTGACACTCTTCCAAACCCACTTATCAAAAAATTCACAAGACTGATAATTCTCCAAAGTAGTGGGATCATTATTTCCTAAAGTTGATGCTCTTCCAAACCCACTTTTAATAGTATTGCAATCTTTATCATCAATAATAGATTCATGATGAGGCTCATAATTATCAAGATCACAAGAAACATCATAATTATCAACCCAATCATGATCATTAGCACAATTGACATTAATAGAATTTACACTAACACAATTGCATTTATACTTTTCACTCAATGAATGTATCCCAATGGCATTTTGTTTTATCACTTCTTCATTTTTAGCTATTAGTTTACAACATGCAACAAGTTTGAAAAGATTAGCAAGTGAATGAGGATCCATATGTCTTTACTTTTCCTTTTTGTTTTGGTGTGATGACATGATTTTTGCAAGCAAACTAGTAAAAAAACATTTGTGTTTTTTAATTTTATGAGAAGTGGAGGGAGATGAAAAAGAGAGGCAAATAAAAAGCAGAGCAAGTAGATGACAGTTTATGTGTACGTACTTGATAAGAATTTGATGATGTCTCCCTAGCAACGGTGCCAGAAATTATTCCTGCTACTTGTGTGCTACGTTGGTATTTTCCCTGAAGAGGAGGGGAGATACAATACAATAGAGATAAGTATTTCCCTCCGTGAGAACCAAGGTTTATCAAACCAATAGGAGAACCACACAAATTCCCGTATTTAGCACCTGCGCATACAAAAGCAAATACATGCACCCAACATGGGCCAGAGGGTTGTCAATCCCTTGAACTCGTTACTTACAAGGATCAAATCTTGTATAGGTAGATGGATAAATTGTAAAGTGTAATAAAATTAAATAAATTGTAGCAAAGTAATGTTGGATTTTATAATATGGTTAAAGTAGAACCGGGGACCATAGTTTCCACTAGAGGCTTCTCTCTCGATCACATAGAATATGGTGGGTGAACAAATTGTTGGGAATTGTTGCATGGAATACAAAAAAAAATCTGCGCACATGCAATGATCTATCCATGTTGATGCATAGCAACGAGGGGAAGGATGTGTATACGTACCCTCGTAGATCGTAAGAGGAAGTGTTCCGCAACACGGTTGATGTAGTCGAACTTCTTCGCGCTTCAACCGGTCAAGTATCTAACGCACGACACCTCCGTGTTATGCACGCGTTCAGCTCAGTGACGTCCCTCACCTTGTTGATCTATCAAGACGTCGAGGTAGTAGATGAGTTTGGTCAGCACGACGGCATGGTGACGGTGATGGTGAAGTTATCTCCGCAGGGCTTCGCCTAAGCACTACGAAATTATGACCAGGGGTGTAAACGGTGGACCACATAGGTGGCCAGCCGGCCCTAGGGCTCCTGCCCTAGCCGCGCCCCCTGCACTACAAAAAAAATACACTTCCGTGATGATACGTCTTTGTCACAGTAGGTCGCGTTTTTTGTCATGCATGTACATCCATGACAAATTTATGACAGAATCAAGATAGTCATACCTGTGCTGTCGTAGAAGTGTTCCATGACATTACCAAAATTATCATCACAGAAGTGTCCACTTCCATGACAATAAATCGCGCGTCACAGAAGTGATTTCATCAAGGGTGACCGACACGTGGCATCCACCGTAACAGAACGTCGTTAATCTATCGGGTCGGATTTTGGATCCGATAACCCGTTAACAGCCCCGACCAATGGGAAATTTCCATGTGTAAAATTCTGCTTGGCCGAAGGGAACACCTGTTAGCTCGTCAGTGGGCCAGATGTTGCCCGTCCATTGGAGGAGACATGCCTATGGTACGTTGACATGTGGCTGGGCCCAACAGAGGCCCATATAGGTTAAAAAGGCCGGCCCAGTCAAAGGCCCGTAGAACTTAATCAGGTACTAGTGGGCCAGCCCAATAATGGCATGCTTAATAAAGGCCCATTTACAGCCCGAAACTAGATCTGGCCCGTTAATTGTTCGCCCAGTATTTGGGCCCATTTACGGCCCGAAGCCAGATCTGGCCCGTTAATTGTTCGCCCAATATTTGGGCCCATTGTGGCCCGAAGCCAGATCTGGCCCGTTAATTGTTCGCTGAATATTCGGGCCCAACTACAACCCAGTGACTTTCGGCCTGTTAGAGGCCTGATGTAGACATGGGCCCATTTCAGCCCAGTGTGACTTTCGGCCTGGGAATGGCCTGTGCTGCCCATGGGCCATATATGGTCCGACGGGACATCGGGCCCACTAACGGCCCGTGCTAAAGGTGGCAACAGTTAATCCCAATGTGACTTTGGGCCTGTTAAAGGCCTGTCACGTAATTCGGCTCGTTGATGCCCGTACTAAGCTTTCGGCCTGTTAAAGGCCCATGATATCAGTGGGCCAACTAAGGCCTGAGATATGTTTCGGCCTGGTAACGGCCCGTGAGCTAACTGGGCCCATAACGGCCTGGTCTACATTTCGGCCTGCTGAAGGCTCCTCGACGACTAGTGAAAATTGAGGCCCAACATGCATTTTGGCCTGCTAAAGGCCCGTGGTTTCATCTCGCCGTAATAAAGCCAAGACAATATTCAGCTCGTTAATGGCCCAACGCTACCGGCGGCCGAATCTGTTACTGGTCGACAAAAGGCCCAACTAAAATATAGGCCGGCGTAAGTTTGGGCCTGGCGCAATGTGTGAAGGCCCCAATCATTCGGGCCCAAGAAAGACGCAGGCCGGCCCAATTGTGGCCCGCTAAAAACCTGGCCCGTTATCGAATGTTTCGGCCCGGTCGACTACAACTGATTCTTTTTCAAATAGCGAGTGATGGCAGTAACTAGTAGGAATTAAGAACAAACCTACTCTATACAATGAAGAAATTACGGCATAGTAACTAAGAATAAACCTACACTATACAATAAAGGATTTAAGGTATATTACATCCACTAGGCATCGAAGTTCGCCAGCAGTGATCATAAAGCGCAACGAAGAAGCTGATTACAAAAACTGGGCACCATTGCAGCGTAACAAGATAATACTGAGCCAAGACCACTTCCAAGACAGTTCAAGAAAGGTTAGCCTTGCTGGGGAACTGCTACGCAAGCTGCTGAGCAAGGCTGTGAGACCGGCCTAGCATGTCGGGCATAGCTTCCAGGTGTAGCTGTTTAGCGATGAGGTTCTCATTGGTGTTCTCCGCAATCTTTCTTAGAGATTGGACTTCAAGTCGAAGTTCAGTTTTAGAATGCCTTTCTGCTAGAACTTGGGACTGAAGAAGTCGAACTGATTCAGACAACGAATTCTGTGAGCTTGTCTGACTGTTAGTCTCAAGTAACTTGAACACTGCATCAAGACAAGACTTTGGCGTTGTCTCGCTATCTTCAAGATGTTTTGCCTTCTTTGCTGCAATATATGTTGGGTTTGTCTCAAAGCCTTCAGCAGACTTGTGCATGCCATCAGGCATATCACCCTGAAACAAAGCAGAGAGATGACAGGTTTTGCACGTGTATAAACAAAGATGATAACTGTTCTGTCAATTCTATCCAATTTCAAATTAGAAAATAAAGAGTAAGTTCAAAATATCAATAGCATAATTTGGCATTGTTCATAATGCGGGGAGCTTCACCACACTACTGGATTACCATGTAAACATAACAAGCATAGATGAAGACCAAAGAAAATCATTGTATCTATTTTGGATAATGTGCATGGCATGTTGTTCATATCATCAGCCACATCAGTAAGATAAAATAGGAGATGACAAGGTGCAAACATAGGCTGCTTCACCACACACTGGATTATGGATCCACAAAACCAAGCATACATATAGGGAGTATTAAGTAATGTGCATGGTATGAATAAGAAATTTGGTTTTACAAGTAAAACTTAGAACTTACGGTTCTTACAAACATGCATTTTGGTAGAAACAGCAAACTAAACAGCAGTAAACGATAGGGAGTATGAGCAAATTAAATAGCAGTTGAGGATAAAGGCTTTAGAAGGACTGACTTACATTAACGGTTAACACCGGCTTTGTAATGCCCTTCTCCATGTCAAGGGAAGGATAACTCAAGTATTTCAGCACAGAATCTTCTTCATAAGCATTGCCTGTACTCTACATTTTGTAGAGAGTAATTATAGATATGATAATACTGGAAGGGATAGAGGATAATGAAGATAAGATGCGGATTGATGCTACATAATCAACTACCAATCCCCGGAAGTACAAGCGTTACAGGACAAAATGTACTTGACAAGAGCAATGGGCTACACTTCAGACCGGCATTGTCTCAGGTATTCTACTTGTTGGTAAGATTAAATATAGATCTGATCTTTTTTAGTAAATGGTGGGCGAGGGAGATAAGATGCAGAATGCTACAAAATGAACCAGTCCCTCTTCCCATAATACAAGAGTGTTTTGAACACTGGTGTACTGTACAAAACATTCTTATATTATGGGATGGAGGGAGTAGCTGTTAATGTAAGTACAGTGATAGACCACGTTCAGTCCTTACAAGAGGACTGTAGAGCTAAACCTCTTCAAAAGCATTGGGTTGATTCTAAATTTGTGTAAGAGTCC
This sequence comes from Aegilops speltoides, assembly GCA_021437245.1. Taxonomy (NCBI): domain Eukaryota; kingdom Viridiplantae; phylum Streptophyta; class Magnoliopsida; order Poales; family Poaceae; genus Aegilops; species Aegilops speltoides. Next base: position 109,855,193 of record CM038144.1, on the reverse strand, counting down.
ATATGGATCTTATAATGTCCACCAAATGGGTGATTACTAGGCCAACATGTGCAGTGATGCTACATAATCAAACAGATATGAAAGTAAGTATGGCCATACAGGGCAAGAGGTACTCACAAGAGCAATGCAGTGTGGAGTATAGTTGCGAGATTCTGTGGTCCCTTGAGAACGAATGTTCTTCTGCTAATAGTTTTCGTACAAGTGAGACATTAAGGAAAATGCAGAAATGTAGTTCAAATTGTGATGTGATATCATAGACAGTACCTTACGCTGCAGCCGAGACCAATGTGTAACAAGATTATTCCATCACCGCTTGATAAATGTAGCACCGGAGACTTTATGGAAATTTCGTTCGAGGCTTGCCATCGAGTGTGCTTGCCTCGTAGGAACGATACTTCATCAACGAGTGCTTGAAAAGCGCAACCAACTCTTGCTCGTCATCACAATCCAGTTTGCTCCTCGCCTATTTAAAAGAATGAAATCTTGTGTCTTCTGTCAGCAGAAACATATGCAGTAATGACCATGAATAACATTAGTACATTACTTACGTGTAAGTTGCAGAGGAAGACTGGAAATTGTTCTGTGTCTGCGGTATAATCTTCCATGAAGGAAAGATGCGCACAAAGTTCCTGACAACAACATAAGCTTCGTCTTCTGAACTGGGAGGAAATGGAATAGGGGTCCTATTTGCTGCAATTGGGGCTCTCTCTGGTTCGAAAAGGGATTTGGTAACTGGATTTGGTCTATTCTTTGCTGGAATGGGGGTTTTGCATCGTACAGCTGGTGCTATGTCAACTGGCATAATCATACTGTTTGCTACAGTTGGGGTCTGCGGAGTTGGAGCATCAGAAATGACCAGTGTAGTAGGCCTAGAGTCTGCTAGAGTTGGGGTATTTTGTGGGTCAGGTCATATTGCAACTACACCTAATGGGCTATTTGATTTATTAGGTGCCACTACCTTTTCCAAATACTTTGCTTGTGCTCCTCCACGATCAGCAATCGCCTTCTTCCTTTTAAACGTCTGATACACAAGAACAACATTTGAATGGATAAATATGGTATGATGACAGATGGAATATGTACTGAAAATGGATAGGCAGGGCGTATTCACATACACGATGTGTACACTAAGCTTATGGCAGTTCAACAAAGTAGAAGCAATGCAAAGCATCAGTTGCAAGATATGCGCGAGCAATGTAACCTTGGAAAGTTAGAGCAAGTACCTTGATGGGTGAATAAGATAGGGCATCTTCCTCTGACTCCTCCACTAGGGAGCTACATTGACTTAGGTCTCCCTCTAGCTCAGAATCACTATTAGGATCATATTCTGAGCATGAATGTGTAGGTGGAGAGCGTTTGCATTGCATTGCATCCAGACTTGATTTCAGTCCCTTACTGCCAAGTTTGACAGCCATGGCATTGTTCTACTTTACTCTTTTCATGCGCACAAGCTCATAATCATTATGATGCTGTTCAGAATCTGAGATTCATGAAAACATAAAAAGTAGCCAGATTATCTATGGAATGCATTGCGGATTCAACTCGGAGAGTGTCTCCCTATAAACCCCTGCATATGCAAAGTTCACCTCCCCAACCGTGCTGACCAGACCACACACAGAGATACAAACCCCTAATGTCTCTATAACAGGCAGACACACATTTCAAAACTGAAGTAGGAACATTAGAATCTTATGAAATTCGTATTTGAACAAATAAACTAAGCAATTATGAGTGGCGTAATGTTTAGCTTCAAGGGTGGAGTGTTGGTAGTGCGACAAAGCAAGTAGGCAGATAGTATTCCATGTAAAAGATCGAAACCTATGTAAAAGCTGGAAATGACACTTTCTTTCTATAAAATGCAGTGTTCGTTACCCACACATGATGGAAGAGATCACATAGAGAAATACTATTCACTCAGGTCTACGGTTCCAGTATTTAGAAACAGGGTGGTGCACCCTAAAAGAATATTGACAACAAATATGGCAAGGCAAGCATAGATGTAGTGAATCAATCATTTACTTGTGAGCTTATTAGGACAAGTATGCAGAATTGTATCTGCAGTAAGAGATCGTCCAAAATCTGAATGAAGAAGTTTGTCTACCAGTTATTGTTTGCAACTAATCGACGTGAATAATTGGATATTGTATCAAATGAGTAAGAAAGACAAGTAAAATTGTCAATAAACCTGGCTTGCAGTAGTAATCTGGGTCAATGTCACTACGACCAACAATCCAAAATGACTAGTTTCTGTTCCGAGGGACGGAATTTTGAAAACCCAGTGAACTTTAGAGGTACTAAAGATTAACGAAATACATCTGAACCATTAAGTGTAGGTAGCACTGAGCACACAACAAACCCTAATGACAGTCCTGTCTAATGAGTAATGAATCAATTAGAAAATGGGTGATGAGGAGTGGCTGCTGAGTGTTGAGGACGTATCTCAGGATAAATCGGGTTGGCTTGGTGGGTGCTACACGCCTGAGCCCTGAACGGACTGCGAAGATAGGCACGGCGGCGCACCCGGGCAGCGGTGACGCTGTTGGGCGAGCGGCTCCTGGCCTCCTGTTAGTCCGGCGTCTCCTCCTAGAGTCATGCCGTCCGGGGACGGCAAGTCGCCGGCGAGGCAGGCGGCTGGGGGCGAGTAGAGATCGGAAGTGCGCAGCAGAATAGAGGGGAATTGGGGCCTGGGACAGCCCAAAATCCCAGGGTGGGCCAGCCCACCGTGGGCACCCTGTAGAGATACACACCCAAGCGACAAACATGTATTTTCGAAACTAATTTAGGAACATTTACCTGACCAATTAAACAACTCTGTTTTAATAATATCAAATTCGTATTTGAACATCTAAGCTTGTTTAGCTTGATGCGTGGAGCAGTGTTATTATGACACGAAGCACGTATTCTGATCGTATAGTGATCATAAAAGGGGGAAACTCTAAGCAAATTTTTTGTAGCAAAAGAGGGTTTTCCCTCCAATTTCTATTAAAGAAACCACCACGGAACCAACATGATAAATTAAACCCTAAGCATGATCAATTAAACCGTATTATGGCTGTGCCATGGCAGATTTGAAGCTGCAAACCGGAGAAATGGTATTTAGCATCCATTCTTTGCTTTGAACTAAGAACTAAATTCTAAGAGCTGAAAAGAAAGTAGAGTAACCAAGTTAAGATCTATTTTCTGGTTGAGATCAAAAAGTTGAGGAGATATGAAGTACCAACTCTCTTGCGGCGCCGTGTAGGCATCGGGGGTGCGATGGCTGTCGGTGGCATTGAAGCAGATCAGCGACGGTAGACGGGTGCATCGGGGGATAAGTCCCGTTGCGGTGGAAGAGAAGGTCGTGTGAGCGGCCCCGGTAAAGAGGACGACGACGCCGATGAAGTGAGAGGATGCGATGCAAGGCTATTGGTCCATCACCATGTATGAGAAACGTCCATCTCTAGCAGTGGACGACGCGGTCTTGGTAGGCACTCCGGCATGGTGGAGGACGATGGTGATGGATGTGGTGGAGGACGGCGGCGATGGATGGGGTGGCGGACGGAGGCTGGTGTGGGGATGGGGTGTTCTAGCGGGGACGGTGTATGAATGGGAAAATGGAGGGAGAGGTACGGGGAACCATGTTTTTGGGACGCGCATGTCTGAAATATAGGAAATTTACGAACTTAGCCCCCGTTTAAAATTTGGACGTCTCATCGGTTGGGGATAGGACGGTAATCTCGCATCTCGCCAATATTTGCCCAGAGCGATTTCGGGCGAGGAGAGGGTGGTTGGCGCCCATGGTTGACGCCCACGGTGTATGAACGGGGCTGACAGGTAGGGCGGTTGTGTCACATCTGAGTGAAGTTACAAACCTGCCCCTATTGAAAATATTTGCCTACATCGATTTCGGTCGAGTCGAGTTTGTTTTGCCGCCCACCGTGTATGAATGGGGAATGGAGGGAGAAACAGAGGTCTTTCGGATGAGCTTGAATCAAATGTGTTCTGCCGCCCATGTTTGACGCCCACCATGTCGGAATGGGCTCAGAGGCGGTCGTGTCACGTCTAATTAAAGTTACTAACCTACCCCTATTTAGAGCAGTGGAAATCGGGCCGATGGATTGTCCGTGTAATGGGTAGACAGTAATTTCCATCTCCCAAACACTTGGCTTCAGGCAGCCGACGTGGGAGTCGACATTTTGCATCTTCTTTCGAATTTTGGGACAATAAGCATCCACGCTACTCCCGGCAACTAAATTGAATCCATTTTGTATTCCTATATGAATCTTTATAAATCGTTCTATGTGTTTTTATATATCTTCAAAAGGACGACAAAGATGTATTCCATTGTCATATATGAATATGGTTTACAAATGCCGATACTAAAATTCAGAAACTAGTATCCAGTTTAAGGTGAATTCGAATATTTGGAACACTTCATGTCCAACTCAAATGTCACACGCAGCATAATGTGTACTCCCATTTAGATATGTACACAAGCGATGTATCAAGATTCAAATACCGAGTCAATCAACCAAGAATGTACAGAACTAACAGACATGTAAACACTTATAGAGTATATGGATCAATAATATCAACTAACATACATAAGCCAGGCCGCTGTACTTTTTTTGGCTACAACATCTTTTTTTTAGCCAGCATCTTGGCCCTTTCTGATGCGTGTCACTTATGGTCCATCTATACTAGTACTATTGCTGAATGCACATTCAGCCCGATTGGCATATTTGTAGGTCTGTCACAACAATCCAAATGAAATGTCTCCGACTCTTATCAATTAATACAGACTTGTGCTCAAATAAAATTACAAACCAAAAAACAAAAAAAAAATATTACATGACCTCTAAAACAAATGGTTTGATTGATTACATGAACATACAACACAAAGGTTATCAACTATGGAAAGAACTTTTCACCTATTATTTACCAAGTAGGAATTTAATTTCCTTTTTTCCTTCAGGACCTTAACAATCTGGTCAGTCTTAACTTGCTTCGTTTTGAAATACACCAAATGTTTAATGGTTGCCTTGAGTACTGCTTGTGATTGTGCTGTTTGCTTCCTCAACATGTCAACTTCATCTCTAACTGCAGAAGCAGAATCTCTTTCTACCACTACTTTAGCCTCTAGAGCATCAGTAGTTGGCAATTCATAATGCACGATTGGGCCGGTGCCACTGCTGTGGGATGATGCAATGTCCATGGGGACCTCGCTCTTTGATCTTGGGCTAACCTGTTTTGCCATTAATGTTCCGATTGGATTCAGAAAAGTTGAAGTTAGCAAAACATCTCAACTGGCAGTTATAACAACAAACCAGCTTAAACAAACAAGGAATTAAAGAGTTTCAATTGATGTTGAAAAGTACTCCTCCGTCCCATATGTAAGACGTTTTTAACACTATGCTAGTGTCAAAAACGCCCTATATTATGGGACGGAGGGAGAAGTTATTAACATCATTGTAACTCATTGTTGCAGCAGCAAAGCGCTTAAACAAACAAGTAGATATTTAAGTTAAGGCAAACAGTAATTCTTAACAGTAAGTATCAAACACATAGATAGGTGCAGACTACAATATGATTAACAGGCTGTGCCATTATGTAATCAGTAGCAAACTAAATTAAGCCAAGCAACGTAATTGAACAATTTTGCAATAAGTGGCTAACTAAAATTCCAAGAAGTAGGTAACTGAACTTACACTAGTTCTTTGTACAGGCACACTGCAACTTCTTTTTCGCTTACAAGGTTGTACAAAGGAGTCCATGGCATCAATTGCTTGGATACGCAGTCCCAATACTTCTTTCTTCCCACACTGCATGGGTAAGTCGAATGGTTAATCTGGTAAGATGGTGCGTCCTTGATATATTATATGAGGACGTGTAGTTAGACTAGTTGTAGCCAAACACATCACACTGGCTTTTACTGTATATTTCATGCGATTACTTTTGGCATATCGAGATCTAAGCAATCTACAATAGGATGAAAAGACTAGCATACTTCACATTATTGGCAAACTCAATTGATAGAAACAAGCAATTCAACCATTCTGTGGGTAAATTAAAAGCGCCACTGGAATATTTTTCACTATCCAATCATACACGCAAAAAGGGGCGACGCCTCCATAGGGGCTGGTATGGGCGGCCGCCACAGGTGGCTGGAAAGTGTGCACCTAGTTTGAGTCGTCCAGGTTGGCCCACGCTACTTTTGTTCGTCCCAATGCACGAGAAGGCAATGTAAAAAATGAAGAAAAATGTTTCAATTTGGATGGGCCAATAAGATAAGTGCAAGGCAGGCCCTATTGCAGGCTCGCGGCCCAAACGAGCGCCTCCCATATCAATCGACAGCAGGAAAAATCCCAATTCATTCTCTCCAGCCTCCAGTGTGGTTCACTCCTAACCTAGCCGCCATCGACAGATCGACACAAGATTTCCTCGCTACTCGTTGGAGGGCGGTCGCCGGGCTTCAAGCAAACGGAAGGACAAGAAGATGAAGATCCAACCTCGAGTTTAGCTCAAGGTGGGAGGCAGCGGAGGCAAGACGGGCATGGCATTGAGCTTGCAAGAACGGACAATCGCAGCTTGCAAGAGTAGCATGCGCAACGAAAGGTGTACATCACATCCCTGATTATATCTAATTCAACTCTTCAATTTCTGGCCAATAGTTAAACCCGATGTTGTTGTAAAACTGCTTGTATGTAGGGAATCTATGAGAAAATGAAACCAATTTCTACTTATTTTCTAACTCCCCCAATAAATACTGAACTGACTGAATCTGATATATCTAATCAAGTCTCCGGTGCAAACATACAAGCTCATGTTGTTCTTGAGCCTGAAGTGTCTAATGAACAGACTGCTAATGAAGGATTTGATGCAAACATTTTACATGCTCCCGGTGATGAACATACAGTGTCTAATGAGGGATCTAATGCAAGCATTTTGCAAGCTCACTGAAGGATTTAGTGTCTAATGATGATCTACTATGTTGAGAGAGACAGAGATTTGCAAGCATTGATGACAAGCAAATTATAGTGCATTTTCATAGCTTGAGGAAACGTCGAGGCCATCTACCAAAAAGTCCCCGTATCATGACAACATAGCATAAATACTTTTCTAATCTGTTGTTTGAAACTATTGGCATACTGGTGCAGGATAGATATATTGATATGCATTTTACGCACTGGTTATACATGCAATTACACTTCGATATTTTCAGCCAGAGAACGAATAATTCAGCCAGGTACAGACCATGTTTGTAGTCCTTGTACACCATGTTGCATTTTGTGTTTTTTGGTGCTTTCATCATTTAGTGTTTATAATCTGAACTACTTTGGATCATTGGCCGGTTTTCAAAGTGCATGTAGCTTCACATTTCTCAAGTTATGTTGATTTACGGAGTGCAAGTGCCTTCGTATTTATTAAGTTAAATGTTCGCCCCTGGTAACTTGAATTCATGGATCAGCCTCTTCACACAAATCATACATGAGTGCCAGTACGAATTAAATGAAATGCAGGGACTTACGCTAGCTTGTTGTACCGGCTCGCTGCAGCTCTGCTTGCGCTTCGGATGTTCCATGTACAAGTCCATGTTATCACTTGCTTGGATGCGCAAGCCTTGTGCTCCTTGCATCCCCCTCTGAATTTTTGACATGGCGAATGGTTGATCAAATAAGAGGAATCAACCTTGATGTTGTACCGGAGGACAGATACTTACAAGGTTATACGGGTGTGCAGGATGTGTACCATATCCCGTAGCCCCTTCATGCTTTGCTAAAAAATGGATTTGCTTGTTTCAGATGATATCTCTAGAAGAAATAAGAGTTAAAGTCAGAGTTGCATAGGCGTGTAAGCTAAGAGAGCAGTGAAAGGATATCCAAACATCGTCGGAACAGTGCACAAGGGAGTGATGTGTGGATACCTAGTTCGGGCCGGCGTTTGGGCATGCTCGCCTAGCTAGAGTGGGGGTCACTTCAGAGCCGTTGAGGGTGATGCGCTGGCGTTGGCTGGCCGCGCATGGATGCAGATCTTGAGTGGAAGCGGAGCGCTACGATGCGGTGCACGAGACCGTTGGTGAAGCCCCAACGACCTCGGGGGCGGAGGTGCGACGATGTGCTCGGTGAAGTAGCCCCGGTGAGATGGGAGACGACGTCGGTGAAGCACACCTGATGCGGTGGAACTCGGTGTGTGTGAGGCACGTCAGTTGCGGCGGCCGACGTTGTCGGTGGACCACCCGGTGCAGCGGACGAGGGCATAGATGAGGTAGCTCTGGTGCGGTGGTGAAGCGCGACCGTCGTCTTTGTCGTCGTCGTCTGGCACAGAGGTGGGGAACGGTGGGGAAAGAGACGAGATGAGGGGCGATTCGAGGGATGGCGGCGAATTAGGGATTTGAGCAATCTGGGCGCGGAAGGGGACGGTGGAGAAGAGAGATTTTCAGGGTTGGAATTGGGGCCGCCAGATATTTCAATCCGAAACATGGAAGCGCGAACTTATATTGTTGTCGTCCTTTTTTTGGGGGGAGGGGGGTGGGTGGCTGGGTGCTACGCGTCCGTCCGACACACGCGACCACCCCGACAGGACTATGCTTCGGTGCCTTAAGGCACCTGCCTTTGTGTCCATAACATGTGGGCCCAACAGGTGGCTGGCCCACATGTCAGTCACCCAAGGGTTTTTGCCTTTAAGGCACCAAAGCAGTGTCCACCCCAACACGACCCTGGTCTGCCTGGTGCGCCTACATTTGAGAATGCAAACGAATCTTCTTTCATTTGCAAACGAATCTGTATGTATTACCATGCCCGTGTTTTCCTTGCAATAATTAGTCATTCGAAACGAGATACTCCATCCGTTCACTTTTGGAAGTCATTTCATACAACTTAAAATGAACTGTTTTGCACATTTTCTGAAATGTCTTCAAGGTCTTATAAAAGTGAACACAGGGAGTACTATAAGTTAATTAATGAGGAGTTATTTGAAAAAAAAAATCGAAACGGTACCCATGCTAACGTGGATTAGAGTGTGTCACATAATTAGTTATTTGAATTAGAGTGTGTGTCACGTAGTTAGTTATTTGAATTAGAGTGTGTCATGTAGCGATCTCCAATTCTAACGTGGATTTCACATTTCACTATATCCACGCTACTTTTCTAATACAAATTCATATGTATATGATGAACACCATGGTAGTGAGAAAACTTTTGGATGGATTCAAACATATGACCTACAAAATAGCACAACAAATTGAGCCAATGTCAACTTTTCAAACTTAGTATCGCATTTAATTCAAATAATTACCCGTATGCCTCGGTCCTTGGTTCAAATCTTACAATGTACAATCAATTGAAACATCGATATTAAGTCTCGTACTATGTACATTCAAATGTTGTTTTAGTCCCCCCGCAAGACAAACGCTACATACTTCCTCAGATCGGTCAATCTTCCTCTCTTAACCACCTTAGCAAGCTATCGGTTTCCAACACACGTTCATTCTTTCTCTCCATGTTTCGATCTCTAACTCTCTCAACCACACAACCCCTTTTTCCACTCCTGTTATTAAATGTATTTAACTCACACACCCACCATTGCAACCCATGCCGAGCTCTCTCTCTATCCCCCCTCTCCCTCTCACCCTCTCGCGCTAAATACATGCACTACCTATCTAGCCCCCAACCTCTCATGCGCACGAACGCACGTTGTATATCTAGGTCACTCCCTCGAGACTGTCTCACTCTTTCTTCCGCACGGCGGGCCACACTCTATCAATCTCGCTGTCTTTATCTTAGTCTCATTTAACCTCATTTTCTTTCACACACAAATGATATATCTCCCTGTTCGGGCCTCGATCGACACACTTTATACTCTCTCACACAGATTGTCTATCTAGGTCAGTCCACCAAGCCGCCACTCTTTCGACCTCATGGTGGGCCACGCTCACTCAATCTCTCTCTCTCTCTCTCTCTCTCTCTCTCTCTCTGTATGTCTCGATTTACCTCGCTCTTTCTCGGACAAAAACGATATATCACCATCTTTGAGCCCAATTCGACCTATTCACATTGTATACTCTCCCACACACATCGTCTATCTAGGTTACTCTCTCCAACCTTTCTCACTCTTTCAATCGCACGACGACCCTATGTGATCGGTTGACCTTGCTTCCTCCCACACACAAAATATATGTACACGTCTGTGACTGGATCATCTCTCAAGCTCTATCTTACAACCCTCACCCTTACCAAAAGCTCAATCGGACAATATCTCTCCGGAGCATATATATTTGTTCAATGAATGTCGGACCACACTCACTTTGTCTCTCTATCTATATGTCTCTCGATTGACCTCGCTTTCTCATACCGTATCTTCCACGCATTGAAGCTACTACCTCTCCATCCCTCGCAAAGCCGGAGTTATTTACATTGCGAGGGGCACTCCAACCTTGGATTAATTTGTGTAGGCATTTATTCCGGTCGGTTTAGATTATATTTTCGTAGCATTCGGCCCACAACTACTCCAAACGCCATTGCAACCCACGCAACTCCCCTAGTTGATTTCCCTCTGGCTCGGTCATCGCTCTCTCACACGTCCTTTCTCACCTTCAACGTCGCACCATGGTATTATTGAAAAAACTATGTTGTTCTCTTTAATTATTATAAATAAGCTACAAAACTAGACACCGATAGTCCACTTAGAATGGAACAAATTTCAACCCACAAATTAAAGTTCTACAAACTACACACCAAGGGGCCCACATGTCATGAAACAAATTTGGACCCATATACAAATTAAAAAATAAAGGACGAAGTTCGAACATGCAACCGGGCCTTCAAGCCGCACGTCAATAGGCAACATACGTAGAATAGCAATGTTTGTTGTACCCCCTTTGTTCACATAATGTTTTTATATTACCACAACCTAATTAATGGATAACATGTAATATTATTTTTAGTACTATTCGCCTTCACTTACTGGTGGGTTCCATGTGTGCTCTCTCTCTCTCCTCCCCTTCTGCGTTTAGACGCACGGGCAAACAAGAAGAACTTGCGGGCGATGTTGCCGTTGACCATATCTGGACGCGTTCACGACTCACGGCACCAGTTTCATGTACTAGCAGCACTAGTCAGTGTGTACATGCAATGCACGTTAATTTGGAAGTATATTAAGTGCATGCGGATATTAACTACTAGGATATTATTTGCGTGTTGTCATGTGATTAGCACTATTTTTGGCATGAAATTAACTGCACGCTAAACGTGTTGAGCGCTCGACATTGAAGCAGTCTAGGTCGTTGGATGACAAGGAATACATGTGGCTTGATGACGTTTTATATTGAATTTGATACGGCTCTAGCAGAACATTCAATCGATCAAACCATACATTTCGTTCTGTCTCACTGCGACTTTAAATTATACGATGATCGATATAAAATAAACGGAAATGAGAAACATTTGGATTTTAAGCATGGCAATCTGAACGTTTTTCATTGCAAATTTAGATTACGCGGTGGCGGCGGGGGCGTCTCGCGGTGGGAAGCGGCTCCTCTGCCGTGCTCTGTGTGTCGTCGGGCCACTGACCGACGGCGCCGGTGGCGTCTTGCGCCGTTGTTGGCGTACTCCTAGACGTTGGCCTAGCTTCAAGGAAGGCCAAAATGTTCTAGACTTCGGAGCGAGTCAACTGGAGGGAGGAGGCGATTGGCGTTGGTGCAAGGAAGCGGTCGATGGCGGCCATCCATGCCGCTGAGGGGGGCACTGGCACCCGCGCGGGGACAGGCGCTGTCAACGGCGCGGTGGAGACGTTCGTGTGCTTGGGCATCGCACGAAGCGCGCGACTTCAGCCAGACACGCAGCGCATGCGCCGTGCAGTGCACGGCACCGCAGCACGGGCGCAGCGATTAGTGCACGCGCAGGCGCATGCGCTGGCAGGTGCACGGGTGCGTGAAAGTGGGCGGGGACCTCGTGGAACCCCATGGCATCAAGCTCGGCGACAATGTGCGGCTCCCAGCCCATCAATGCCACGGGGATGGGCGCTGGCGCAGTCGGGGCGACGGGAGCCGGAACAGGAGCAGGGACAGGCGCGGCGTCTACCCGCAAGGCCAGTTCAAGCTCGTCGCAAAGCGCCTTATGTTCTTGAGAGTTTGGCTGGGTGTCTTCCTCATGAAACTAGAACACTAAGGGCAGACCATCGTGATGCGGCATGGCGTACGTTTAGGTCAGGCTAGTTGGAGGTACACGACAGGAGAATCGGAGAGGAAGAGAGAGGATTGTAGCGATACCTGGTAGTGCGGGGTTGATTTTAAAATGCGGCGCCGGTGACATTAAAAGTGGGAGCAGTTGGGACGACGGTGGGCGGCGGAGCCTGTTCAAAGGGCTCGCCTCGTGAGTCTCAAGACATCTGTTCGCCAAGACGCCTCGACAAATTGTCGCAGCGGTCTGCTTGCACGCCTCCCATCGACTCACACTCTTGCTGGGACGACACCTGCCGATGAGAAGCGGGGACTCGTGGCGGCACGTAAACACCTACGGTTTCAATAGTGAAAGCGTTCGCCTTAACGTGACAGGTCTTTGTTCCAAAATACCTTGGCTCTTCCTTTGTGCAACTTGTCATAAGCAGCTTTGTCTCGAATTGAAGAAAAAACTTACGAAGTAATATTTGTGCCCTATCACGTGAACATGCTCAGTTTCAAGAATTTATCCTCCCTTTTGGATTTTTTGAAATTTAAGACCCAAGATTCGAAACAATATCATAACCTGCATCATGCAATAAATTTTCAAGCCATACATCTGTCCTATTGTATTTCTTAAGAAAGGATTTGGTCAAACATTTTGCTTAGTTAAGCCTCCTTTCCAGTTTATAGGGCTCAATTCAAAAATCTCACCAACCAAGGTAGATGGTGAGTGGTGGAACAATTGTTGTAGTTTGCAAAACCACTCAATTAATGCGCTTGTTTTCCACAAAAATTGTGTTTACGAATGCATCAATTGCAATGCATGCATGCATAAAGTACATGCATTGGTCAATTTTCTCTTAATACTTGCATGTAATGATTTATCGCACCTTGAAATCTGAACATGTGATGGGGAACAACCAAATTGAGACTTATAAAATGGGAAAACTAAAATTTTGAGATAAGGTCTATAAACCGGAAAGGAGGGAGTAAAAGGATAATCCCTCCGTACCAATGCATTGCCTGATATATTAACTCAAGTACTAGGCATGAACAAACGGGCCTAATTCTGTGCTCATCCTGGTGCAGTAGTAGTAGTACTAGGCAATGCAGTTGACGGGTGACATTGACGAGCGGCGACCGAGGGAATTGAACCATGCTCGGCACGGTAACATTGTCTAGTTACTAAAGCATCCCTCCGTTGTTCATTGGTAGTCATTATGGACCGGGGATATGAGGGGAATTTCCTAGGGCTGGAATTCTGGCCGCCAGATATTTCGGCTTGAAACGCTGAGGCTCGACTGGTTGGGGTTGCCTAATGTGCATACCACACACGCCACCAAAGGACACGAGCCCGTTTTTTTAGGATCAACATGAGCCAAGGTCTGGCTGGTACGCCGTTGGGTCCTACCATTTGAGAATACGAAATGAACCTTTTAAATTGCCGAACGAAATTATGTGTATTACAATACCTGTATTTTCCTTGCAAATACTAATCTCAACGTGGTAATTGATTTATGACGAGTCATTGAATTAGAGTGAATTTGTGATATAGTGATCTCAACGTGGATTTCACATTTCATGGTATCCCTAGTAAGTTTTCCAATGCAAATTCAAATTTAAAAGATGAACAGTATGGAGGTGAGAAAACTTTGTATGTATCAAGCATATGACCACACACACACACGCACGAACACAACAATAATCCAATAAGTATAGTGCATCTATTTTTCCAACCCATGCATGTATGACACGAGTTCAAAAATACTCCTTCTATTTCCTAAATATTAGTCTTTTAGAGAGTTCAACAAGCGACTACATACGGAGCAAAATGAGTGAATCTAGACTCTAAAATATTTCTATATACATCCGTATGTGCCAGTGCATTTGAAGCCTCTAAAAAGACTAATATTTAGGAACAAAGGGAGTAAAATGTAAGACATCCATGGTCCTCAGTTCAATATTTAAAATGAACATGAAACTGAAACATGAATATTAAGTCTAGTACTACAGTACATGCAAATGTTGTGTTTAGGCGGAGCTATGATTGTCGGGGGTCAACCCCTCAACCTTAGATAAAATTGTGGAGCTCTGTTTAGGGTTGTTTAGATTATATTTGTTCCCACCCTCGCAACCACCGATTGGTTGTGCACCCCCCACCCCTCCTCCCGGGAGAATATCATGTGCCCCCATACCTTACATGCTATATGCTGATACGAGTTGCTTGGAGCTTGTAGATCTGAGATATAGCAGCTCACATGATGTGTCTTAATTTTTTTTGCAGGAAACCTTGATGAGTTTGAGAATTGCACACAATTTGTACAAAAACTTCTTAGATGCCCTTTGATCCCATATCCAACGACCTCAAAGCTCGTATCACCGTAGCATCTAAGATGAAGGAGGACATCATATTCTCCTGTATGTAAGAATATCATGTGCCACCACACCTTAGATGCTTTGGTGATACAAGCTCTTCGGAGGCGTTGGATTTGTGACCCAACACCTCCTCGGTGGTTCGAATGGTTTTTGCGTAAAAGCCCCAAAAGAGTTCGCCATCGCTTATAAGCACAAAGATCGCCAGATGCCATTGATCTCATATCAAATGACCTCCAAGCTCGTATCACCATAGCATCCAAGCTGCGATAGCACCTTATGTTTTCTCGCACGGGAGAGTATGAGGTGCTCCCGCACCGTAGATTCTATGGTGATACGAGTTCACTGAGATCTAACAGCCCACAGTAGGAGGTTCGAATGTTTTTGCAATATACGGCTGATAGAGTTTGGGAAATTCGCAGAAAGTACGAGTACTATGCATGTGCCATCTGATCACTAATCATACGACCTAGATGCTCATATCACCGTAGCGGCTAATTAAGCTATGGGGAGCACCTAATATTAGCACCAGGGAGCCGTTGGATCGAACATGCAGCGGCACACACGAGGCCCGAATGTTTTATTTGCAAAAAAACTTTGGAGAGTTTGGAAATTGCACATAATTACAAAGACTACTCCTGAGCCATTGGATCTCACTTCCAACGGTGTAAAAATTCCTATCACCATAGTATCTAAGCTGCGGGGTGGATGTGATATTCTATGCTGATGTCATTTTTGTTCATAAACTTGCAAAATACGTGTAACTCGTGCCGTTACTTGTCTAACCGCGCAAAGTGTTTGTTCAAAAAAACCATCCTACACTGAAATATCGGAACAACACACGGGGGTCCCACTTGTCATTAATCAAATTTGGACCTAAAACTAACAAATCTGAAAGACGAGATTCAAACTAGCAACCTGGACTACAAAGCGTAAGTCGATAGCCTGAAAAAATGAACGGTTGTTGGCTTTGTCCCATAACTTGATTTTATACAGTACTTGCGTTGAGTAGAGTAGAGGAGTGCCTCGTCAACACGCATGACCGTTGTCTCACTTATGGGTGGGTCCTGTGTCTGCGATCTCGCCTCTTCTCTCCATCGTCTAACCTTTGCACGGGCACACACGAAGAGTGGCGCTAGCTTGCGGTGGTGTTATTACAACTAAAAAAAGCTTGGAAAATAGAAGAATCGCCTAGAACAGGAGACATTGCGGCTGGTCGAGACGGAGCTAACCGTGCCATGTTTGCATGATGAAGCTGTGTGGCTAGTGGGGTGTTTTCGACCGACTGGCTGGGTCCCGAGGTTGAACCATAGGTACTACGTCTGATACAGTATATTTTTACACACACATTTTTCCTTCGTGCTGAGACGTGGCACACCCTACCGCGCAGTTTTTCGGGGTCCTCCCGGGTGGTGCACGCATATATTCTTCCTGACGTGGGACGCCGTACCGCACGTTTTCTGGGTCCTCCTTGGTCATAGCGCTGAAGCAAGTAAATGAGTCATCAAATCATGAAATACCACCTTTCCCGCCGAGTACATCAGTGAAGCACGGTGGCTACCTAGTTGGGCTAGTTCGACCTATTAGCTAGGCCGCCGCCAAATTTGTCTTTTCACCCCTTTTTTATCTACTTGCCGGCAGGTAAATTTAAATATCCACCATGGCGTTGCTCTGGTGTTTGGTGCGGCAGGATTTTAAATTTTTTGATTGACGGGAGCAGGCGCAGCAGGATTTTTAATTTTTTGATTGACGGGAGCAGGCGCGGTAGCAATTAGTCACGATGACTCTACCAGTAAACCCATCGCTCCCGATGTGAGAAGTCGCCGACCGGTGTTTTACCATGGTGAAAACCAAAAGATCCCCGCTCTCGTCTGCTCCCTCCGCCTTCCCAGATTGCATTGCTTTTCAGCCGCTTTTGCCCCCTTGCTTCCTCTCCCATTGCTTCTACCCGTGCCATGGCGGCGCAGCAGATCACGAGTCCGGGTGAGGCGCCGACACAGAGCTCCATGCCAAGGATGCGGAGCTCAGGCCAGGACGTGGAGCTCCGTGAGCTCAAGGAGGAGAGGAGTGCCATGCTCCTCCATTATGTGCGGGAGTTCACGGAGCTTCAAAAGCGGCAGGCGTCCACCACAAAGATGCTCGAGGCATCAACGGCATTGCTACAGAAAGCGGGAGATACGATAGGCCGTCTGGGGAGCCGGCTGGAGCGCCAGCGGGCCGATCATGACGAGGTCCAGGATCGCCTCAGCCACTTGGTGAACCAAGTTGCCACGCACGTGTTGCGGCTGCGCGATGCCTACCGTCGTGCCAGCGCGACGATGCCGGCCGTCGGGGTAAACCCGTTCGACCACCCGGTCGACTTCAACGAGTTGCCGCTTCCTGACCTGGTCTCCTTCTTCACCTATATCTCCGAGGAGGTGAGCCGTCTCCGTGCAATGGTGGGGGCTGAGCTGGACAAGGAGGGGTTGCGTGGTGCCGTCGCCGTTGCCGGGCGAATCCTTTCAGGGCTCCGTCACCGGAATCCATTCGTGCCATTGGACGTCGTCTTTGACGAGCTGGCTCCCGTCGACCGAGCGGCTCTGGGCGGTTGCACCTGCATCACCAACGCCGTGCGCCTCGAGAAGCGAGGGACTTCGTGGTGTTTAGGCGCCCTCTGCATGGGCATGTCCATGTCTCGGCGCAACATGACCGTTGGATCAAACTCAGACGATGCAGATCCGTCACTGTAGCACAAAGCGTGTGGGTGTGTTTGGTTGCATTCTCATCTCAATATAGTTGTTTCCTCTTCATGTATTTTTGTCAACCTACTAGTGTGGACTCATGCACCCTTCATAAACTCTGCCAAACACCCAAAAGTGGGTCGAGAAGGGAAGTTTTCTTCCCATCCCGTGCACCCTTCATACACCCTGTCTAACACTATAGGATGTGCTTCATATGGTTCATGTTTCGTGGAGTACTGTAGCACCGTACTCTCCGTGCGCTGTGGACCTAGTTTTGTTAACATTGATCTCACCGTTCATTCTCGACCGGACAGTCGAAAAAGTGGTACTATGTTACATATAGGAGTAGTTGACATGCGCACAACACTAGCAACAAGATTGTGTAGTACTGACGTATGAACCACTGCACATGCCTAGTAGTAGGAGCACTGTGTATGTTCAAGTGGATGTCGTGTTTCACACTCCTCCGTCATAAGAGTGGAAGCGCTTGCTGTAATCATTTTTTTCTTCAGAATGAAAAACAGTGGACACTCTCTACCGTGCGTATCCTCCTCCAGCCATGCACTAAATTACTCACTTTCGCCGACGTGTGGTACAGCCAGCACCTGGGTCCACCAGCCATGCAATAAATTACTTCATAGTAGAGTGACGGTAAACTACCCCGATCGACTCGCCGTAGTAATGCCCAATGAGCCATCAAATCACAAAGCCCCCTCCTTTCCAGCAGTAAGTTGGACGGACGAAGCAACCATCATTTCACTCTTCTCTCTCAGCTTCCTCTCTTGAAGAAAACCCCCACTCGCTTCGCTTCTCCCACATATCGTTCCTCCTTTCACTCTTCTCTCTCAGCTTCCTCTCTTGGATGGACGCCGGAGCACCGGCCGATGTGATGTCCATGGCTCTGGCCAAAACCGTCGAGGCTCATGGTACGAAGAAGCGCAAGCACCCCGCCGAGACTACCGCAGACAAGCTCAAAGCCATCGCCCTGTCCAAGCCCCCCTCTTCGAGATCCCTCATTAAGCAAGTCCAGGTAATGTCTCTTGTTGACGATCTTTTTCTCGATCTTGATCGTGTTTTTTCATCTAACACGCAGTACTAGTACTGGTAGTACAACTTTCTGGGTGATCTTGCATGTGATTTTAGTGTGCCAAATGACGGTTCTAAATTCCTCTTTTGACCAAAACATGCGAGAGGTTGACACTGATTTCTTATAGATTACTTTCTACTACTCCCTCTGTCCCAAATTTCTTGTCTTAGATTTGTCTAGATATGGATGTATCCAATACTAAAATGTGACTTGATACATCCGTATCTAGACAAATCTAAGACTAGAATTTTGGGATGGAGGGAGTACTTTATGAACATCAATGCTACCTTTTAAGAGGGTATATTTGCCTCAGTAACTTGTGTTGTGGATATTGCATGTAATCCCTCTGCTCTCATGCCTTTGAAGACATGTTCTAGTGTCTTTATTCACTCATTTCTGTGCGTATATGTAGTCATATATGGAGTATAATATCGAAAATCATCTTATATATCTGAACGGAGGTAGTAATGAAATATGGTTTCTGTTTGAATTACAACCAGGTTCGCGGTGGAGATGAAGTTCTCAAAGTCATGCCGTATGAACTGGAAGACCTGATGATGAGTTCTACTGCTGAACTATCCAGATGCTGTGTCCTTGTCGCCACGTGTCCTAAACTAGTCTTTTCCTGTAGCATTGTTGTCAGGCGGCCTAAAGTCCAGAACCGTGAGCCTATCTGAGTATTATATTCTAAGCTGAACCCCCATAAAAAAAGCTGAGCCCCCATAATGCCCGTGCGTTGCAGAGGGAGTATATTTCTCGGCAAGGTGAGCCTGTGATATAAAAGATTTGTATATTTCTTTACAGAGGGAGTATCTCTCTGTCAAAAAATATATTTATGTGTAACTAGTTACTCCTGTCTTTGTACTTCCTTTCATTGATATGTGGGCAACCGCAACGGGTCCACGTGCCATATGCACAAATTAGAGTGCACAACTTCACGGTAGACACACCCGGTCGCAGCGCCACAAGAATGCCCAATGAGCCAAAATCACAACCTCCTTTCCAGCTTTAGCATAGAAGTCGACGGACGAAGCGGCAATATTTCACTGGGCCTAAATCCCCTTCTCCCTCGTCTGCTTGTTCAGAGAAAACCCCCGCTCGGCGATTGCATAGGGTTTTCTCATGGAGAACTAGGTATGAATTCTTCATCCATCCCCGATAAATCCAAGTACCTTGGTCGCAGGTAATCCTATGATGGCAGCCGCCGCCGTTGATGCATTTTTCTTCCTACTGAATCTAGTGTGTTTCAGTTGCACTGCCCAAAGTGAGAGTACCCTACAGATTTCTGCGCCCACAGCGAGACGCCACACTTGTTCCTTCTCATCCTACCACAGCATTTTGAAACGCGCAAAGTATGTTCCTAGAATCCTCTTCTCTATCTGGGAGGGTGGGGTTTTTTTGAACATGCTGTGTTCTCATATTATTTTTCCTGCAGTGTATTATTTGCTCTTCCAGAACACATGTACTCAAGATGCTCGGCCTTTCCATAACTGAATACACTAGTTTAATGGTCACAGTGAAGACAATCCATGGATATTGCTTCCGAGTTGGGTTCATGAACCAAGAAGATCGCTGCTTTTTTATAGCCGAACTTGGATAAACTTTCTCAAGTGTTACGGATCTAAAGTTGGCGCATCGAATGTTGATGGAAATAGCGTAACCTGGTCTCATCTTCACTACGATCTTCCACCCCGACGCTGCTCCAATTGTTCATCCATGTTAGTTTTGTATCTGGTTCTTGCTTGTTGCCTCGATTACTTCTTAATCCACCTATTCTGTCTAACTAATCACAATTTAACTTTAGAAGTAGCAACGAATCTCTCACGAAGATGCTACTTCTAACTAATATTGTCTTATAATTGGTGGCACGTGTAGGTTTTTTTAGAGTTAAGCAGTCTGCTCATTTGTTACTTTGTAATAACTTGGCTGTTACTAATGGCACTGAAGTTGACTGGATCGACATCCACATGTTCCTACACTTTATTGATCGTCTTGAGGTCCTTGTGGGGCATTTCAATGGAGGAAGGCCACGTTGGATATGTGTTCCACTGCTACACTCATTGAATAGGTCCAACTATGTCGAGAAACTTATGGTACGAGCTGTTTTCTGTTATATATTTTGTTCATAAACTATTGCCTATACACAGTTTTACAGCTGTGATCTTCTTGAAATAGGAACTGCCGAGTTCTGTTGTTCCTATACAGATGCCTGACCATGGTCGGGTCAGACTTGCGCTTAGTCACAACATGATGTTTATGTCGACCAACTCAATTCCCCTTGGAGGTGAAAAGATACTTATTCGTGGGTGGTCTCAGATAATGAAGGCCCATCCATCTTGGAGAATAGGACAAAAGATTATGTTCATGCTTTTCCATGGCTCTAAAGCGAATATCCTATTTATTGACCACGCTATAGATGAAGTCGCTTTCGAAGGTTGTGGATCTGCTGGGTGGCACTGGCCTTGTCCCGGGCTTGGCAGCCTCACCCTTGGTTAATCAGAGGAAAAGTAGCATTGCTCGGGCATGCTTTGTACGGTTGAACTCAGATAAGTACTCATACTACTTTCACTTTGGTTGTTAAGTGCCCTGCTGGTTTCAGTAAGGTTGTTAAGTACCCCACCTGCTTTTACAATCTGTCGTGTTTCTTCACCCCGCTTCCTCCAACCGCTAAAACCAAACCAGATCCGGCGGAGCCGCTTACTTCCGCCTCCCACGGCGGGCTGCGCAACAAGACGACGCCGCCCCACCGCCTCCTAAATCGTTAACGCCGACGCCCTCCGCGTGTTTTGCATGCGCCACATAACAGCGCTGCTCTCGCGTTGTCAACATGGTCAACAAACAACAGGAATCGGCGGAAGTACGTGGAGAGGATGATAGTAGGGGCCCACCACGTCAGCGGATGGAAAAATAAAATGCTTCCTCCTAGTGTTTTCCTGACATCTGGGACCCACAACATTGTGAGCGTATATAGTCAATAGACAAGAGAACAGCACAAGATCGGCTGACACCTGGGACATAGCTACTCGAGCAGTATTTTTTTTGTTTGGTATTGTTGAGACGGAGCAGGGTTTGAACTGGGTTGTGGACCGTCTAGCCCAGGCTTATATTTTATGTTCACCATGTGACCAGCCCAGCTATTTTTTCTTTGTGAAAATGAGCCCAAATAATTTTTTCTGAAGAATACCCAATCTAGGCCTACTTATTTTTCTACGCCCTGCTGTCCTGCAACTCTTTCAAGACGCCTGCAAATCTTGAAAGTAATATGAAATGGGCTGTAAATATAAAAACAGATGACAAATTGGCAATTACTTTATAATTTCTGATTTTTTTCACATTTTCAGATTCCTATTTCACTGGGCATTAACCTAATTCAAATATATCTTCAAAGTAATTTAAATCTGGCTCGACATTTCAGTATTAAAAATAGTTTGGAACCCATAGAAATATGCGAAATTGGCCCTGGCCAACCAAAAAAAACGACTGCAATAAATTGCATAAGAAGTTGCCATCAGCTATATATAAATTATTAAAAAAGAGGGAGTGGTCTGACTTGTGGGCCTGTTTAGTTGACGCGTATGCAAGATTTTTTAGTTATTATATACTACGTCAACAAATGATTCTAGCAGACGAACTGCTGGATGTCAATC
Source organism: Aegilops speltoides (assembly GCA_021437245.1). Lineage (NCBI taxonomy): Eukaryota > Viridiplantae > Streptophyta > Magnoliopsida > Poales > Poaceae > Aegilops > Aegilops speltoides. The sequence goes on along the minus strand of CM038144.1, from coordinate 109,833,230 downwards.
CAACAATGCCCGTGGTTTCTTCAATCTTTGATCTTCTTGCTCCAAATCAAAGCAGCCATGGGACCGCCTGCTCCGCCTCCGTGGCGGGTTGTGCTGCCGCAGGTGCCTCAAAGCCTTTACTACTCCCATCGCTAGCTGGCATCCTCTACTCACCCACACCCCTGTTATTCTGTGGCGACAGCAGCCTCACACCGCAGCCGAATCGGTGAACCCTCGTACTCCTCTCCGCGTGGGCTTCCACTTCCGCGTCTTCCCCGGCTCCGCGTCGTCCATTTCCTAGGCCTCGCCGTCGTCCACCACAGTGGTGCTCTCGGTGCGGCGCGGTCAATGTGGTCAACGACCGACTTCCATCGGAAGAGTACTGTACGTGGAGAGGCTGACAGCTGGGTCCACAGCAGCCGCAAGGAAGTGCCTCCTTATTAAGCAGAAAATAATTATTCCTCCACCTGACAGCTGGGACTGAGGGAGTCATGAACTAGGGGGTGTCCGGATAGCCGTACTATCATCGTCGGCCGGACTCCAAGACTATGAAGATACAAGATTGAAGACTTCGTCCCGTGTCCGGACGGGACTTTCCTTGGCGTGGAAGGCAAGCTTGGCAATACGGATATGTAGATCTCCTACCATTGTAACCGACTCTGTGTAACCCTAGCCCTCTCCGGTGTCTATATAAACCGGAGGGTTTAGTCCGTAGAACAACAACAATCACAACAATCATACCATAGGCTAGCTTCTAGGGTTTAGCCTCCTTGATCTCGTGGTAGATCCACTCTTGTACTACCCATATCATCAATATTAATCAAGCAGGAGTAGGGTTTTACCTCCATCGAGAGGGCCCGAACCTGGGTAAAAACATCGTGTCCCTTATCTCCTGTTACCATCCGCCTAGACGCACAGTTCGGGACCCCCTACCCGAGATCCGCCGGTTTTGACACCGACAATGGTGCTTTCATTGAGAGTTCCGCTGTGTCGTCACCGATAGGCTTGATGGCTCCTTCGATCATCAACAACGACGCAGTCCAGGGTGAGACTTTTCTCCTCGGACAGATCTTCGTGTTCGGCGGCTTTGCACTGCGGGCCAATTCGCCAGCCATCCGAGCAGATCGAAGCTACGCCTCGCCATCAGTCAGATTTGGAAGCTTAAACTTCATGGTCGACATCCGCTGGAGACTTGATCTTCGATGGAATCGAGCGACGATCGAGCGCCCGACCGCTCTCGATGGGCATGATTTAGCTCTGCTGCGGATAGTGCCTCGAAGCCGCACATGAGTCCGCTCGATTCTTAATTCGAGCCGACCAGCGCAGACGAGGATGGGTGGCTAGACACCACCTCGGGGCTGCAACCTCTATGGCGATGGAGCCAATCGACCTTGTCCCTGTGACGCCAGACTCCGAGGTGCCGGACTCCGAACCTCCTGTGCCCCCTCCAATCGAATCCGATTGGGCGCCGATCATGGAGTTCACCGCCGCAGACATCTATCACCACTCGCCTTTTGGCGACATCCTGAATTCGCTAAAGTATCTCTCGCTATCAGGAGAGCCCTGGACGAATTGCGGTCAGGATGGTTGGGATGCGGACGACGAAGAAATTCAAAGCCCACCCACCACCCACTTTGTAGCCACTGTCGATGATCTAACCGACATGCTAGACTACGACTCTGAAGACATCGACGGTATGGACAACGATGCCGGAGATTTACCAAGAACCAGCACTGCGGGGCAATTTGGAAGACCACCTCGTCATACGACATATACATGGTGGAAATCCCAAAGGATGGGAATGGCGAAGAAGCAGCGGAGGTAGATTCCTCCAAGAAACAGCCAAAGCGCCGGCGTCAGCGGCGCCGCTCTAAATCCCGCCACAGCAAGAATGGAGATTCCAGCACCGGGGATAATAACACCCCAGAGAGTGCCGAAGACAACCCCCTCCAGCAAGATTCAGCACAGGAGGACAGAGAAGCCAGCCCTCATGAGAGAGCGGTAGACGAAGAGGTCGAGAATGATAATTACATGCCTCCCTTCGGAGACGAGGCAAGCCTCGACGACAACGAATTTGTCGTGCCCGAGGATCCCGTCGAACAAGAGCGTTTCAAACGCAGGCTTATGGCCACGGCGAACAGCCTAAAAAAAGCAGCAACAACTTAGAGCTGATCAAGACCTGCTAGCCGACAGATGGACTAAAGTCCTTGCGGCCGAAGAGCATGAACTCGAACGCCCCTCCAAAAGTTACCCCAAACGCAAGTTGCTCCCCCGATTAGAGGAGGAGGAATATAAACCTGCATCACCAGAGCACAATACGGCTGACCGACCACCTCGTGGCCGTGACAAAGAGGCCTTTAGGCCCTCCATCAGAACTTTACCCCGGCATCGCTCGAAAAGCACAAGGCCATAGGGGAACGCTCCGGACTTGCGAGATATATTGGAGGATAAGGCAAGACAATCAAGATCGATCTACGGATTGCGTGGGCGCCCCACGGCACGCGACGACAACCGTCGCGCCGGACACAGTATGTCCGGCCAGGCCGAACATAGTAGACAAAGCTCATTTGAGCTACGTTGTGATATAGCCAAATACAGAGGCGCCACACACCCACTATGCTTCACATATGAAGTAATGGAGCATCAAATCCCCGAAGGGTTTAAACCCGTGAACATTGAATCCTACGATGGCACAACAGACCCTGCGGTTTGGATCGAAGACTATCTCCTTCATATCCACATGGCCCGCGGTGACGATCTTCACGCCATCAAATATCCACATGGACCAGCTCGGCATTGGCTTAACAGCTTGCCAGCAGAATCAATTGGGTGTTGGGAAGACCTGGAAGCCGCATTCCTTGAAAACTTCCAGGGCACATATGTGCGACCACCAGACGCTGATGACCTAAGCCACATAATTTAGCAGCCAAACGAATCATCCAGACAGTTCTGGACACGGTTCATAACAACGAAAAATCAAATCGTCGACTGTCCGGTTGCAGAGGCCCTCGCAGCCTTCAAACATAACATCCGCGACGAGTGGCTGGCCCGGCACCTAGGACAAGAAAAGCCGAAATCCATGGCAGCCCTCACATCACTCATGACCTGCTTCTGCGCGGGAGAGGACAGCTGGCTAGCCCGCAGTAACAACCTCAGCAAAAATCCTGGCAGTCCGGATACCAAGGACCGCAATGGCAGGTCGCGTCGAAACAAAAACAAACGCCGCGTTAACGGCGATAACACTGAGGAAACGGTAGTCAACGCCGGATTCAGAGGCTCTAAACCGTCAGCGAAAAGTCATTCAAAAGAACTACTCCGGCCCGGCCCAATTTGGACCGAATACTGACCGCTCTTGCCGATACATGACACTTCGAAAAGCCAGCTAATCACACCAACAGGATTGTTGGGTATTTAAGCAAGGCAGTTAATTGTCAAAACAATGACAAGGCTGTATAGCGATGACGAGGAAGAGACCCGCCGCCGAACAATAGAGGATGAAGGTTTCCCCACAAGTGCGGACGGTGAACATGATATACGCAACTCACATACCCAAGAGGGAGCGAAGCGGCACTTAGGGACGACACGCTGATGGAGCCGTCGCCTCAAAGTTCAACCCATGGTCCTCCAGCCCGATCACTTTTGATCGGCGGGACCACCCCACCAAAGATCCGCTTATGGCGGATTCGCCGCATTGGTTTAGACCCAATCGTCGATGGATTTCACCTCACTAGAACTCGATGGACGGCGGCAAAGCAACTGAACTGCTTTATCAGATACAAAGGCGCAAGATGGGCATAGACCCTCAAGGATTAAACCCACAAAGACGACCTTCAAAGGCGCCATACTGTGTAGAGGCCAATTGCAGCTCGGTTACATCGAAGTGGTCTTCGGATCCCGAATAACTTCCGGCGAGGAGTTAATCTTTGATATAGTCCTGCTCGCAGCGGCTATCATGCTCAGCTCGAATGAACCACGTTTGCAAAGTTCAACGCGGTGCCGCACTACGCATACCTCAAGATCAAGATGCCAGGCCCTCGAGGAGTCATCACGGTCAACGAAAACACTGAACGCTCCCTCCGAACGGAGGAACACATAGCGGCTCTCGCGGCAGAAGTACAGAGTAGCCTCTTAAGGCAATTTTCGAGTTCGGCCGTTAAGCGACCGGACACGGCAAAACGCGCCCGGAGTAACCTACGACAAGACCACCTGGCATGTTCCGAGCACGCGTAGCAATGCGGCCCCAACCCAGCCCTTGCATAATTGCAAGACTAGTCCTTCACGTACATCATTACACTCTGGAGATACCATGGGCATAGGGGGAAGGGCACGACCACGACAGGCCCAGAGTGCGGCTCAACCACACCAGGGGCTCCCAAGTGTGTCACCCTTTTTCTTTTTTCTTTTTTTCTTACCCACAGGACTCTGTTCACCAGAGGCCCTGTCCGGCAGTAGACCTGCCGAACTCACTATGCAATGGCGAGGGAAGGAGAAAGGCTACAACGAACACTCAGGTGGTCTCCATTACGAGCATTAAATCTATTTAATACACCATTCTGCAGCCTACCCCTGGAGGGGGACATGTTTAATAGTCCAATCCCTTGCTTACCGCACCATTTGTATCGTTCTCCATTCATGGCAGTATTTTTGGAATAAACAATGCATCACTTTTTGCTTATAATTGCATTTCTTTCTTATATATGTTCATTTATGACATGTTACATCCGTACACTTCGGTACGGCTGAATACACCAGGGGCTTAAGTTCCCCACATAATGGTGTGATAAGTCCGAACACTTTCACAAGTGCGGCACCCCGAACTTATAGCATTATATGCATTGGCTCCGAGTCATGTCTTGGGTCAATAGTTGGGTTTGCCCAGCTCCCATGTTTTGGTACCTTATGTTCCGTTGTATCGGCTAAGGTAGCACTGGGAGAACCACTGCGATTGCGCCCCGGTTGAGCTGGGCGAGCACCTCAGTTGAGAAAGCTAAAACTGACCGTCATGATAAGGCGAGAGCTGGTCGCTATTCGAGAGGTTTTTTCGAGTCCCTAAAGAGTTAAGCCGCTTAGAGCGAGGAACCGGCTCCGTCCGTCCCAGGCGTGGATAGCGCCCCGAACTCGGTCTTCCGAACACTAGGGGCTTCGCCGAAATTTAAAATTATAGAATTCTATGGCTAAATGAGAGTGTTCAAGCATTATAAGTCCGGTTGCCGCGTCGTTGTGTTGAGCGCCTCCTAGATGGACCCAAACATGGGAACAAGAGCGCTCAAGTTTATCCCAACACCCCAAAGACTAGTGGCATGGGGGCTGAAGCCGACGACTTGCCATCTCTCGATTTGATAAACGGCCGCACGTATGAAATATTTTAAATTACAAGCGTTGCTTAGCGATATGAACAAAGTTTTCAGCGCATGACAGATTAGAAAATGCGAGTCTACTCAAATATTACATCTTTGAGCACTCACCGCAATCATGCGGCACCCTTCAGACACTCTAATAATACATTTAGGGTGTGCAATACTCCTTGCTCGCCAAGGCGGAAGCGTCCGTCGCAGCCATTCTCAAGATCCATCCCGCCCCAAAGGCACTTTTGCACGGGCAAGGGCTCGACGGGCACCTTCAATGCAGGTGGAGTGCTTGACGACCTCAACCTGTGGACACGATCCACCAGCCGCCAAGACCAGTCGAAGTAGCTCCTGTGCATGGCCTCTTGGGCCACAAATTAACCACGAGGCCCTTCATGGCCTGTTCGGCTACCTTGTGGAGCTCGACCACTGCTTCACTGGTTGCTAAGGGGCACTGATGTCCGCCTCAAAGATACCGAGACCAAGACCTTCTCCGCCGAGCTCCTCCTCGCCCGGTAGAAAGCGGCAAGATCTCGACAAGCTACGGGCAGATCCGCGAACGCCCCGAGAGCTCAATTGGGTAAGTAATAGGTAATTCACATTCACATGCTTACTTTGCATGAAAAATGCCTTACCCGCTGCTATTTTCTTCAAATCCTCGATCTCCGAGGGCCTTGTGGGCTTCGCCTTAGCGGCTTTGGCGCTCAAGAGCCGATGCAAGCTCGACTCTCGAGTCTTTGAGTCACGCCCAAACTCTCATGTTTTTCCATGAGAGCCTGGAGCTCTATCTGCACCTCCGCCACCCGCCTCCTCGCTTCTCCCTGGCTCGCTCGCTGCGGTCAGATTATGCTCAGTCAGAGACACTGCCTCCTTGAGGTCGCCACCTGCTCGTGGCCCCAGTAGTACCCATGTTATGCTTGTTATTTCTCTTGCAACCAAATCCTTTTCTGTAAGTTACAAATTTAATATGGTGTTACTCACCTTCCTTGTCCTCGAGCTGCTTCTTGGCATGGCCAAGCTCGCTCTCGGACCGCTCGAGGTTCTGCTGCAAAGCTCGACCTCCGCAGTCAGTGCGGTAGAGGTCAGCAACTCAGCCTGCAATCCCATATTGACATATTTTTTAGAACTCCTCACAGATATCTTTTAGATCCTCACCGCTTTTCTCTCCGAACACCGAACCGAGCATCGAGGGCTACTGTCTATGCGGTATTATATTACATATCTTAAAATTCTCACCTCAAAGCCTCATTAGAAGGCTGCTGCGAGCTTTCGTCAACCCGCCCTTGGCGAAGCTGAACCTTCTGAATCACCGCATTCATGATAGTGCGGTGTTCTTCTTCGATGGAAGCGCCGTTGAGCGCCTCCAGCAAGTTATCCGGCGCCTCTGGTTGGACAGAGGCCGCCGGTGTCACAGTCTTGCCCTTCTTACCAAGGGGGCGCTCGCCAGACTCCGGAACCACTGCAGGTTCCGGTGCAGAGTCCGGGAGGTTGCCTTGCGGCACCTCCGGGGCCTCCTCCTCCTGGCGGGTCCCTTCTCGGGATCCCACCTCGGCGTCGTCAGCGTCACGGGGAGTTGAGGCGGTCGGAAGGGAATCCATATCCGACGTGTCTAAGGACCCGCTGGACAACGCGGGAAGATCATCCTTGGCCGGACTACAGGTTGTGTGCGGCATTAGAAAGACACCATGTGGCAAAATGAAAAATTATAAACTATCTAGGAGTCCGGATACTTACGATCTTGCCAGGGGCTTGGCCCTTGGAGGCCACTCCTTGTTGCCGTCGCCAATGTTGGCGGAACAGTCCGGGGGAAGGGTCCTTCCCTTCTTGGACACTTTGGCCTCCCTCGCTGGGGAGGCCTTCCTCTTCTTCTCTCCCCCCACTGGGGGAGAGGCTTCTTTCTTCTCCTCCTCCTCATCCTCAGGAGAGGAGTCCGCCTTGGAGTCATCGGACGATGAGTCCGATACCACCTGACGCCGAGAACTCCTTCGGGTTCCCGTGGCCTTCTTCTTGGCCTTCTTCTCCGGCACCACGTAAAGTGCCGAGACCAGCAGCCCCGTCAAACGGTGTCCGCTAGGTCTTCTGGAAGGGGAGACGGACAGTTAACCTGTCCGGACGTCTTCTGCCAGTCCTGTTAAAGGCATTGAGAGTTTAGATCCCATATAGAGTCAAACTATGAAAGAAATGAGTGTCCCATAAAGGATGACATAACTTACCTCGCCGGCCGGGCGCTGCGTGCTGAATCTATGATCTTCGCCATGCGGATGCGGGGCTTCGCCTTGAACAGCACCCTCTGTGCAGCTTCAGACGTCAGGTCAAGAGCCCGCCAGGTCCGTGTTTGTGCCGGATCAAACTCCCACAAATTGAAGGCCCGTTCTGTGGCAGGGGAGAATCCATGGACGAAAGCATGACTGGATCACATTGACAAGCTTGAGCTTCTTGTTCACCAGGGTCTGGAGACATGACTGGAGTCCGGTTAGCTCCTCCTAACTACCCCATAGCAAGCCCTTCTCTTTCCAGGAGGTGAGCTGCATAGGGATGCCAGATCTGAATTCGGGGGCCGCTGCCCATTTAGGGTCACGCGGCTCGGTGATGTAGAACCACCCCCAATTGCCACCCTTTGATGGATTCCACGAAGGCACCCTCAAGACAAGTGACGTTGGGAATTTTTCCCACCATGGCGCCTCCGCACTCCGCTTGGCTGCCCTTCAAAACCTTCGGCTTGACGTTGAAGGTCTTTAGCCACAAGCCGAAGTGGGGCTGGATGCAGAGGAAGGCCTCGCCCACGACGATAAACGCCGAGATGTTGAGGATGAAGTTTAGTGCCAGATCATGGAAGTCCAGGCCATAGTAGTACATGAGCCCCCGGACGAAGGGGTGAAGTGGGAAGCCCAGTCTGCGGAGGAAGTGGGGGAGGAATACGACCTTCTCATGGGGCCTGGGGGTGGGGATGAGCTGCCCCTCGCCGGGCAGCCGGTGCGCGATGTCGCTGGACAGGTATCCGGCACCGTGCAGCTTCTCGATGTGCCCCTCCATAACGGAGGAGGCCATCCATTTGCCTCCCGCTCCGGACATGGCTGGAGAAGGTTGAGGTGAGATGTGCGGACTGGGGCGCTGGAGCTCGAGTGCGCGGAGATGGATAAGCAAAGGAGGAAGAAGGCGTAGGTAAAAGAGGTGGATCCTTATCCCCATATATATGGGCGGACGAAGACTATGCGTCCCCACCGGCCTGGTAATACTCGCTTTTCTCCCAAGCGCCACAATCAATGGCGCGGTTGGGTTACCCACGTCCGTATTGATGGGAATCTCGGAATAAGGGGAACACAATCTTTGCCTCGACAAGACGTGCCAAGGAAACCGCTTCACTAAACGCGCTGAGGTGGTATAATAAAAACAATTCAAGTAAAGGCTTGGTAGTGGTGTGACGTCACGCCACAAAATACGTTAGCAGATTAAACTTGTGTAAATATTATTCTCTCTACGGTGGTATGTGGAATTTATTTTACAGAGCCGGACACTATCCTGGTGTTCACAATCTTCTATGAATTATTCGGAGGAGGAACCCGCCTTGCAATGCCGAAGACAATATGCGCGCCAGACTCATCGTCATTGAAGCCTGGTTCAGGGGTTACTGAGGGAGTCCTGAACTAGGGGGTGTCTGGATAGTCGGACTATTATCATCGGCCGGACTCCAAGACTATGAAGATACAAGATTGAAGACTTCGTCCCGTGTCCGGATGGGACTTTCCTTGGCATGGAAGGCAAGCTTGGCAATACGGATATGCAGATCTCCTACCATTGTAACCGACTCTGTGTAACCCTAGCCCTCTCTGGTGTCTATATAAACCGGAGGGTTTTAGTCCGTAGAACAACAACAATCATAACAATCATACCATAGGCTAGCTTCTAGGGTTTAGCCTCCTTGATCTCGTGGTAGATCCACTCTTGTACTACCCATATCATCAATATTAATCAAGCAGGAGTAGGTTTTAACCTCCATCGAGAGGGCCCGAACCTGGGTAAAAACATTGTGTCCCTTATCTCCTGTTACTATCCTCCTAGACGCACAGTTCGGGACCCCCTACCCGAGATCCGCCGGTTTTGACACCGACATGGGACCCACTAGACGGGCCACCAATATTTCGCGAAAAAAACGTTCCCCCCTGACTGCTAGGACCCACAGGTCGGGCCACAGTATTTCACGAAAAAAAGTTCCCCCCGCTGTCAGCTCGGACCCACCGGAAGTGCCTCCTTATTACGCACGAAAAAATGAATACCCCCTACTGGCTGGGACCAACCTTGGTGGGAGGCTGACTTATGGGCCTACTAAGTTGACTGGGACGGAGGCCTTTCTCAACTTTAGTCAATATATGAATGATTCTAGCTCCAGTGACCGCACGATGTCCATCCAACGGCCGTAGTGCTTCTTCAACCTCTGGTCTTCTTGCTCCAGCCGCCCAAAGCAGCGCCGGTCGTGTTGCCTCGCTGTCGCTCGGTGGCCGGTTTGTGATGCCATGGAGGCCTCACCGCCTCTACTACTCCCCACCGCCACAAAGCATCCCTCTATGCACGCACACCCCCGTTATTCTGCAGCGACGGCAGCCTCACACCACACCGAACGAGTGAACCCTCATACTCCTCTAGCGCGGGCATCCACGCCGTCCTTCCCTGGCCCGTCGTCACCTTCCTAGGCAACGCCGTCGTCCACCGCCCTGGTGCTCTCGGCGCGGCGTGGTCAATGTGGTCAAGGAATGGCTTCCATCGGATGTGGACTGTAGTGGAGAGGCTGACAGCTGGGTCCACGGCCGCAGCAAGAAGTGCCTCCTTATTACGCGCAAAATAATTATTCCTCCACTGACGGTAGGGACCCACCGACGGGCCACCGTATTTCGTGAAAACACGCTTCCCCATCCGCTGGCCCACCTGCCACATCTTGCACGCAAGGAAGTGCGTCCGAAAAAACAATTAGCCCCTCGCTGGGACCCACCACTACATCTTCACACGCAAGGAAGTGCATCCGGGCAAAAAACCCGAAAACGATTCGCCGACCGCCGGGACCCACCATTACATCTTCGCAGCAAGGAAGTGCTCGGTACCGGGACCCACCTGGTCAAGCGTCACGACGATTGTCATTCGTCGCGAACGGTATGTACATACCGGTCGATGTAGGCGCCGCGACGTGTCGTAGTAGAGGCGCTGCACGTAGTATGTACATGTGCGACAAGGCGAGGGTGCAAGAAAGAAAATATGGCCACGCGACGCATACACGGCAGGGTCTCGAACGCTTACCACAAGATACGATATGGCTGGGTCAGAACGGAGAAACAGCATCGTCGTCGTGTTCATGGGGAGGCAACGGAATTCGTCGTGTTCATCGGGAGGCAACAAAACGCGTGGGAGCCAGCCGACTTGGACAGAACAGGCGATGGAAACGAGGCATGGTGTACCGCACAACGGAGGAAATGACCTTGTGTTCGACCGGCCACGTTCAGAACGGGGTCCTGTTGATCGGGAGGGGTGTGGCGTACCGCAAAACGGAGGAAATGGACCTCCTACGGTCGATACGGGGGTCCTGTTGATCGGGAGGGGTGTGGCGTACGGCAAAACAGACGAAACGGACTTGTCTTGGAGCGCTACGGTCGAAAGGGGGGTCCTGTTGATCGGGAGGTGTGGCGCATCAGCCAAAATGCATTTAAACGGACTTGTGTTGGAGCGCCACGATCAAACGGGTCCCGCTCATCGGGAGGGGTGTGGCGATCGCAAAACGGGACTCCACAGGATACTGTTCATCTCCACCGCCGACCTCCTCCAGCCTCCACGGGCTACCGTCGACCTCCTCCAACCTCCTGTGGCTCCTATTCATTCAGCCTCCACCGCTACTCCACTGGCCATCGCTCAACCACCCCTCCATGGGCACCCCTCCACCGCTCACTGCTCATCCAGCCCTCCACACCAAGGGGTCCTGTTCAACCACCCCTCCACGGCCACCCTCCACCGCTTCATCGCTTCATCCAGCCCTCCACACCACGGGTTCCTCGCTCATCCAGAGGCAACGCCCATCGCTTCACTGCTCATCCAACCCCCCTACCCGCAACGCTCACTGTTCATCCCAGAGGAAGCATCGATCGGCTTCAGTTAGCAGCAGTAGAGAAGGAATCGCTCCATAGGGTTCAGTTAACAGCCATCGATCGATCGCTGGGTTCGATGAACGCCTTGTGCAATCGCCGTGTTCGCTAGAGCCCAACGCTCGCTTCGGGTTCGCTTAGGAGCTAACGCCGACACACGCGAGTACAGACGAGAGCACGCAGACGCTTCTCCCACCGTAACCTGCAACTCCAAAATTTTCCTCCCCTCGCTTCTACCACGGTTTTTCCATCATGGACGGCCAAAGAATGTCATGCGCTGCTGTCTCCAGTCCGCCTGGCGACTAAAAGCCCATTTTCTCACATGATTTTTGTCATAGAAGTAGGAGCCCACCACATCTATGATGATACCGGTTTGGTCACAATTATCGTCATAGAAGTTTCATATGTATGACAGAAAAAAAATCCGTTTGGCCCAAAATGTCACGGATGTGTCTCTTTTTTTGTAGTGCTGCCATAAGACTAAAAGATTTTCAATGAGCTCAGAGATTTTGCTTCATAAGATACCAATTGTGCTTTTCAGAAGATACCAATTGTGAGAATAAGGAAGCAAAATCAAAAGAATAATGCCAAAAGTATTATCAAAGAGAACACGGCAAAGCTTTGATGTGATCCTCTCCCTTAAGGTAAGATTGATCTTCTCCTTTAACTTCTCTTCTCCCTTTATCTTCCAATCTCCCAAGCTCCCCTAAATCTTCTCCCCTTGACATCGAAAATAAAAGGAAGAAACCAGAAGGGCGTGAAAGATGGAAGGAAAGAAGTGGGATCTTAAGAATCACAACTGACCAAATTAAGTATGCAGAATAAATCATTTAGTTGAATCATGAAGATGATATCCTCGGTGAATGTAAATCGTGACACCGAATTGATATGGATCTGTGTCCGAAAGTCGAGACTTAGGATCGATCCTTTTCGTCGACCATATATTTAAATCGGTGACGCCTGAAGTTTAATTCCAAGGAAATGTAGAAATAATTCAGCTCACTTTGCAAGGAATGTTTCAAAAGATTTGCAATGAATTGGTAAAAGATTTTCGTGGAATTTATCGAGCCAAAAAGATATACACAAGAAATGTAAGAAATGAAATGAAAAAGATTGCTAGATGAAGTTTTTTTAAAGCAAGAAATCTCAATGAGAGCATAAGAGAAAAATAGAAAACTCCAAAACATATGTACTTCATCTAGATAGGGTCAGGATTAGGTCACCTATGTTTGAGTATATTGATTTAGGAGTCAAATGAGAACATTTGATCATAGGTCATACTATCGCTTAAGCTCAAAATGGGGTTGCCATTTTTCGACACATTTTGATGTGATCACATCTAATGAAGCTGCTTGTACTCATGTCTTTGAGCAAAGCTCCTTCAAGATGTGAAAAACATACCTTGGGCTTGTTGTTGCTTGTACTCATGTAGGTGAACTTGATGTCGATGCTCATAGAATGTGAAGTTGGAGCACCATTTCCAATTGTATAGTTCCTCTTCCTATGGGTTAGGCAAGCAAGGAAATACTCAAGAATATCCAAGATGACAAGAGTCAGTACTAGATGTATAAGGTGTCATAAAGGATATCCGAATTTTGTTCCTTGAACTCAACATCCCAAAGAGCTAGATACTTGGTCAATGACAAGATTACTCATGATTGAGTGTGTGGTAATCTTGTGGAATGTAGATCATCCAAGTACCGCAAGGAGTTAGATGCAACAAGTGGGCAATGTGTCCAAGACATATGATCATCATCATAAGAGAAATATCAAGGATTAGTCAATTAGGCTCATGCCTTGCATGCATCAATGGAGTTTTCACTCCAAGTTTGAAGCATCAATGATGTTCAACTCACTTTAGGCGACAAAAACACTTCTCATCAAGTGGTTTGTAAAGATATCTGCAAGCTGTTTGTCAAGATTTAACATGCTTAAGATCGATGTCACCCTTAGCAATGTGATCATTAATAAAATGGTGACTTAACTTCAATGTGTTTCAAGAGTGTTGCACGGATTGTGTCCAATCTTAATCGACTCTCATTGTCACAAAGCAAAGGAACATGTCTCTCGCATGTATCCCATAATCCTTAAGCGCTTGTGTCATCCATAGTAACTGAGCACAACACGAACCAGCAGAATATATTCTGCTCGGCAAGAGATAATGATATCGAATGTTTCTTGATGACCAAGGATCAAATCGAAATTGACACGCACTAAGTTGACTTTCAACCTTGTCGCCAAAGATAGTCCGAGTGGAATAGCCAACAAGATCGAAGAGGCCCCTTAGGATACCAAATGCCAAAGTTAGGTGTGTATCAAATATCTCACAATTTTTAACAGCTTTAAGATGACATTCTTTAGGGCTGCTTGATATCGAGCACACATGCATACACTCAACATTATGTCGACGAGAAGCATAGATATAGTAGAGAACCAATCATGGATCGATAAACCTTTGATCAACAAGTTCTCCATCTTTGTCAAGTCATTATGTCCACTAGGCATGGGGGTTTTCATACCTTTGCTTTCTTGCGGTTGAACTTCTGAAGAGATCCTTTGTGTACTTTGTTTGTGATACAAAGGTACCCTCCTTAGATTGCTTGATTTGCAACCCAAGGAAGAATTTGAGTTCACTCATCATGGACATCTCATACTTCTCCCACATAAGCTTTCCAAACTTCACTAAAATGAGGGTTAGTGAACCAAAGATAATATCATCAACATATATTTGGCACAATAAATTCACCGTCAACCTTTTCGTGAATAGTGTTGAGTCTATTTTACCAATCTCAAACTTTTTCAAGAAGAAAGCTAGTCAAGATTTGTACCAAGCTCTAGGAGCTTGTTTAAGACCATAAAGAGCTTTGTGCAACTTGTAAACATGATTAGGTTTTTAGGATTCACAACCGGAGGTTGTTTCACAAACTCCTCAATTTCACCATTTAGGAAAGCACTTTAATGTCCATTTGATAGAGAGTAATATCATGGTGGTTGGCATAAGCAAGAAGAATGCGAATGGACTCAAGTCTAGCAACGGGGCATAGGTCTCACCATAGTCCATACCTTCGACTTGTGTGTAACCTTGTGCTACGAGACGAGCCTGTTGCGGATGACTTGTCCATCTTCATCTTGCTTGTTCCAAACACCCATTTGGTTCCAATGACGCGGTCATCATTGGGTTTCTACCAAAGTCCAAACGTTGTTCCTCTCGGGTTGTGTAGCTCATGCATAGCGCTCACCCAATCCGGTCTTCAAGCGCTTCTTCTACCTTCATAGGTTCAAGACTAGAAATAAATGAGTAATGCTCACAAAAGTTAGCTAAACGAGTTTTAGAGTAGTAATTCTCCTGAGTCGATGTCATTCATCATTTGTTCCACGGATGATTCTTCTTGACTCTTTCTAACTCGAGATAGCTTTTGTTGTGGTCGCTGAGCTTCCTCATCATCCTCATCTTCCTCTTCTTCTTCATTGTTGTTGGTGTTGTCTTGAGGTGGTGGAGAAGGAGGTTGTGGATCTTCTTGTCGCACTTCCTCATCTTGGTGAGTTCCACTTGTGGAGGCCTCCATGTTGCCTTGAGGTTCACCTTGCCGTGAGGTAGGGGCTCCACATATGTAGATGAGGTACTCTCCTTCACTTCCATGGGACGGATCTTTCCAATGGATAAATCTTGAATGGCCGATGGGTCCTTGTCTCCTACATCAATAGGCATTTGCTCTACTTATGAAATATTAGATTCATCATCAACTTCACGCTCACTGCCTCTTCAACCTTTCGGTGAAATTATTGTAGACACGGTAGGTGTGGGAGTTTGATCCATAACCAGAAAAAACCTTCATGAGTTTTAGGAGCAAATTTAGACCGACGATGCTTATCAAGGATATAGCATTTTGAACCAAAGACACGAAAGTATCCCACTTGGGGTTTGTTACCGTGAGGAGCTCATATGAAGTCTTGCCGAGGAGCTTGTGAAGATAGAGCCTGTTGATAGCATGACAAGTCGTCTCGACGCTTCACCCCAAAAGTGCTTTGTCTGTGTATTCATCAAGCATCGCTTTCCATCTCAATGAGCTGCTCGTTTTTCCTCTCAACAACTCCATTTTGTTGAGGTGTGTATGTATGAGAACTCATGTAGAATCCCTTCATCGAGAAAAGAGTCCACATATGCTTCTTGAACTCCGCTCCATTGTCGCCTCCGAACTTTCGATCTTCACCAATTGATTTTGGGCCTTCTAGCAAAGGTTTTGAAGATTTTCAACTCCGCATTTGTCATCAAGGAAAATACCCACGTAAACTGGAAAAATCATCAACAATAACTAGACCAAAGGAGTTACCACCAAGGCTTTTGTAAGCATTGGGACCAAGAGATCCATATGAAGAAGCTCTGCTGTCTCCTTGTGGTCATGATGTTCTTCACGGATGACTTCCACCTACTTGTTTTCCCCGCTTGACATGCACTACGTAGTCTATCTTTGTCAAAGAAAACATCTTTAACACCAAGAATGTGATCACCTTTGATTAGCTTATCTAGATTACGATACCAACATGTCCAAGCCTTCTATGCCATAACCAACCTTTAGCAGATTTAGCAATGAAGCAAGTTCTAGGTTGAGCTTTCTTAGTGAAATCGACAATGTATAGGTCACCTCTACGGATACCGGTAAAACCATGTTATGATTGTCACGACGAAAAACTTGGCAATCTACTTTGGTGAATAGCACATTGAACCCAAAGTCACTAATCTAGACACGGAAAGTAAATTGTATCCAAGTGATTCAACAAGCATGACATTTTTAATGGAGCTATCATGAGATATGGCTACCTTACCAAGGCCAAGTACTACCCTTGAGTTGTTCCAAAAGTCACATACTATGTGGACCATCGTTTCTTGCAAGTTCTCAAACATGTCTTCATCTCCGTCATGTGATCGGTATCCACTATCAAGAATCCACTTTTCCACCGGATATGTAGTCTCTCGATTTGCCATAAGATCAGACTCTTCATGATCTTGTCTAGCTCGTGTCCTAATCGAGTAATCGCCATCCCGCTCATGCTCATCATCATATTGACCCATAGACAATTCATCATCAATTCCTAGGTCAATTTGACAATGACTTGCATCGTTTTGTCAGAGTGACAATAATCATCGGAATGCAATACAAGAGCATTTCTAATTCAACATTGATAAAACCGGATCACCCTTCTTTTCATAAGATCACTAAGCTCAAAGAAGCATTTATCAAAGTTGGGATCATTGGGGCGATCATATCAAACTCAATAGTCTTGTATAGAATTTCATCAAGACCTCTCAAAGAGTAGTTCGGATAAAGTTCTTCCAAGAACTTCCACATAGCATAGGCGCACTCAAAGTTTGTGACAAGCTCAAGTAAGTTATCTAAGCCTCTAATGATGAGAGTTACGCCTAAGGTTACTAAGCAAATCAAGCTCTTCATCCATAGTAGGGTGCAAATGGAGGTACCAGTCCGCTAGCCCTCGACTATCCGCCACCTGCATAGGAAAGGCGACACTAAATACTGCAATTTTGATCCTAAGACGCTGCCGCTTTCGACAACCTACCGAGTCTCGTGGGCTACTATCTATACAGGTGCACTTTATGTGCAAAACTATCAAAAGGTGTCATTTTACATACCTCAAACCCCGCCAAAGAAACTCCCGACGCAGATTATGCAATCCGCCACGGCGATTTAAATCCTTCCAATCACCATGCGCATCAATGCACGGTGATCTTCCGAGATGGACGCCTCAAGCAGATCCTTCACTCTCCCGGCCGAACACTAGTCGGCGCCAACTCTTCGCTCGCTGGCTCCTGGGATACCTCCATGATGACATTTCAGCTCGCCCGCCCTATCTCGACGGGCACAAGAAGGACGGAGGCGGCTCGCTTCCACCATCTCCTGACGAAGATCCCTCAAGATGAGCTCATCTCGAGAAGGTCGGAGATCTGAATCTACAAGGTAAAATTCGCTATCCTCGTAGCACAAATAGGGATGTCTTTTTACCGAGCCTTTTTCTACTTACGGCTCACTGAGGGCTGATGCTTTAGGGGAGATCAGGCGCCGGGCCTCCCTAGACGCAGGACCCTCTCGTGAAGACTTCTTCCCCGCTTAGGGCTTTGGCCTCCGGGTCTCCAGAGGCGGTCCTCTTCTCCCTTGGGGAGGGATTATCGATCCCCTTTTCAAGCGCCTCCTGCAGGCGGTAGCTCTTTATTTTCTCCGCCACCTTCTTCAAGGCGCAACCTCCAAAGATCCTAACCAAAGCACGGATCCGCAAGGTCTCGGGAGGGGGTCGACACCGCATCACTTTTGCTTGGCGCTTATCCACTCCTCTAAAGAACAACGGATAAAGGCGAATTGTAGAAAGGCAAACAAACGGTGTGTCCAAACGCTGAGCTACTTACTTGAATATCAAGGTGATTGCAGCCAGGCCGCCTCGGTCAATTCCGGACACACCTCCCGTGATCTGATGAACAGTTTGTACATCTCCACGGGTGTTGTACCCATGAAGTGTTGGAGAATCCGCGGTCCCTCTGGATTGAACTCCCATAGCCGGAGAGGACGGCATTTGCAGGGCAGGAGACGCTGTCGGGGCGGCTCTCTGTGCGGCCACGAGCACCTATGGGGCACGGGGGCCCCTTCTAGTCCGGCGAGGGAGCGGGGGCGGTACAGAGCAGACGAGGCCGAGCGCTGGGAGACGGTAATTTTTACCCAGCTGGGCTCTCCGGGAGATAAAACCCCCATCGCTGCTTTTGTACTTGTATTTGATCTTGCTCGAGAGCGAAAGCGATGGTGGTGTTGTGGGTGTCGAATGGACCGAACCCCTTCTACGCTGCGCATGGGCCTCCCTTTATAGCTCAAGGGGGCATCCACAGTGGCAGCGAAGAAGAGAGGGTAGAAAGGTAAAATCGCAGGTTGGTACAACAAAGGACTAACAAAGGTTCCCTACCTAACTCGACGGCAGGGACAAGGGCATTTAATGCCCGTCCCGGCCGCCCTAACAAAGGCAAAGAAACAACCGTTAGGTGAGCCACCGCTGCCACGATGGCGCTTCATACCTTCACTTGCCACCGGCTCGCATGGTTGCAAGCAACGCCGCCACGCGCCCTGGACGGCCCCGGGTGACACGTCGCGCGCGCTGACTTCGGTGGCCTTTTATCCGCTGCAAGAGCCTTGCCGCTGCCCTTCTTGTCGTGTCGCAAGCTTGCCGCCGCCGGCCTTGCCGGACGCCGGGCACCGCAGCAAGTCTTCGAGATGCCTTGTCGGCCTACCCGCAAGCTCCTCTTGTCGGGCCTCGCTTTCTTGGTTAATACTTTGTTCTTGAATGGCAGTAGTAGGTATGATGGAGGGTCTTGGTGGGCGCTCGCAGCCTTGCCGCTGGTGTTGCGATCGCCTGCAGACAAGTTCGGGTACTAAGGTACCCCTACTTTAGTACATCGGACAGAGCCCCTGCCCGGGCCATACACGGTGCCGAGCATTGTTGGGCCAGCCCAAAATAGTGCACGGGCGCCCGCGGCCCGGCCCACTCAAAATCGACCTCGCGCTCCACCGCTGGCCTCCCGCAGAACAAGACACGCCGATATGCGGCGCGTGGGAGAGAACGGGTCAATACTTAATTCCAGTGAAATGCGAACGCTCAGATCCACTGCTTTTAAGCAGAGGAACGGGCCGTTTCCACTTCCACCACTTGCGCCTTCCTCCGAAGTCTGCCGCTTCTTCTCTCTGAATCGAGAGGAAAACAAGGTTCGCCGCCGCCGCCGCTGCCGCTGCTTCGCCGCTTCGCCATGGTTCAAGGCCGGGAAGGCTTCAAGGCCGCGAAGCGCGAAGGCCGCGAATCGCCGAGGCGCTGAGCTCGAGGCGCCGCGCAAGAAGCATGTGCTTTTCCCGAGCTCATTCCGAGGCGCTATGGGCGGAGTTTTACCTCTTCGTCGACGGAACGCGGCGGCGATCCGCACAGACGCCTAAGCTTCCGCGAGGTTTCCAAATCAAGAAGTGCCCCAAAGGGTACTACTTCTTCCTCGGTTCTTTCTCAAGGGCTCGCCCACCTTTTCCGATTTCTTTATGACATCAGAACACCTACGGTTTCATCTCGCTGATTTCACCCCCAACGCCGCTCGACAATGGCGGTTTTCAGACACTCGCGAGAACTTCTGGTATCCTCCCCAATGTGGCCCTTTTCCATCATTACTCTCCTCAGCCGAAAGGGGAGCCACCGGCCGGGCGGAATCGCCTGACCTCCTTGGATGGGCATGAAGGAAGTGTACTTGTCGGGTGAACTCCGCAGAAGTGGGATGAGGAGGGCGGAGTGGTGTTGATCTGTGATGACAATCCGCCATCGCTCACCGAGCCGCGCAAGACCCGGTGGTGCGCTGCAACGACTGGAGTGCTCGTTGCCGGACGACGCGGTTGACAATCGCCACTCACCCGAATCCTCCGCCAGCATGCCGGATTCACAACAGGGCGGTTACGCGATTTCCTTCGCCAGACGCTCTCTACAGTAAGGGGAGGCCCGCCCGGCAGCTCAGCCGCCCGACAGATTTCATGAGGCTGCGCCAGGCCTCAACTTCAACTTCACGGTCATGGAGCTTGGCGCGATGCCGAGGGAGATGTTCAAGCATGACCCCAATCATCCGTAGTGGTTCCAGCTTGGCGCAGGGCGTTGTCCCCAGTAACATTCCTACCGATCGACGATTCAGCAAGAATGATGCCAGAGTGCGACTCGCATGGGATAAGTGCGAATCGATAGAGCCCGCTGCCGAGGTCGCAGCAATTTTTTTGATGACTTGTCGGAGGTGGCGGTCAACTCCGACGAAAGCGTAAACTCTCACCCGCCGCCACCATCGCCGATTTAACTAGCGCACATTGCTAGCAGGGCTCAAGAGGCGGCCGCAGCCCACCGCAGCGGGCGAAGTTTGATTTACATTGGCGAGGCGACGCAGCTGCGCGGCAAGCCTTGCCGCCGGGAAGCACTTGCCGGGAAGGCGATGGCGAAGGGGAGGTCGAGGCCGAACGGGCGAAGTCCGCCGAGGGCGCGAGCGCCAGCCGCCTCGAGTAACTTGCCGCAGCGGAGCCTACAGCCGCAGCCCCAACTCCGTCTGAGAAGGCGCCCGCTGAAGTCGGAGAGTCAAGGAGGAGCAGGCCGCCCAGAGCCGCGTGCCGGGGACACGCCCACCGCTGCAGTACTGCAGCCGCTGGAGGGTCCTGTGCCGCGCTGCAACCGAGGCGGGTCTTCGGCCGCCACGCCTGATCTCTGCTGCAGCCTCGCAAGCGCCGGAGGGAGCCTACCTCCGCCACGCCGCTACCGAGAGGGTACTGAGTTCACCTCTCGCGCTGAGCTCCGGACGACGAGGAGGAGGAGGAGGAGGAGGAGGAGGAGGAGGATTAAGGCTTTCTTCATACCGCTTTTGTCTTCTTTTTTGATCCTTATTATTGTTCGCCTTGTATCTAATCTGTTTTCTCCAAACCCCCGCCTGTATCGACTTTGCGGAGAGAGCGGCGAAGAGGGCCAAGGTCCCCGTGGTTAACATCGAGGCCGATCCTGCTGCAGGTGGCGGTAAGATACGTCCGAGACCACTTTGATGGACCCGTCCCTTCTCCTCGCAACAGCCCCAAAGACAGCCCCCAGCTATGAGTGCCTCGATTCACTTCTCTCGTCAGGCGCAGATGGTCGCTTCTTCTTCGCTAGTATCTTGATTATTGACTCTTTTGTATACAGAGCGAACAGGCCCGGCAGAGCAGCCTGAGGTCGACCCGGAGGTGTCGCCAGCCTCGACCACGCCACCAAGGGCCGATTCTCGATATGGGAGCCATCTCCAGCGAGGAAGGGTCTCCGCAAGGGGTGGGACCAGTGAGCACCACAGGTGGAGCCCACGATCACAGAGCCCAAAGACAGTGACCTCCTTGCCGGGGACTCTCCCTTGGGTTCCGCTGATCTCCCTTTTTCTTCTTTTTGGGTATTTGCTTGACTGTCCTTCCTTTCTTCTTCTCCGATCCTCCCCTTGGGGACCCGATGGAGGCTGAGGCCACTGGCGAGGAGGGCAGGAGCGGTAACACTGGGATGCCACTGCTGAGGGAGAGGCCGGCGGGAGGAGCTCGACGGCTAAGAGGCCGCCAAGGCAGCCGCACAGGCCGGGCGAGGGGTCCGCGATCGACCGACGTCTGGGACGCAGAGCGAGGCGCAGACTAATCGGCCGACCTCCGGCCAAGGACGCAGCTACTGGACTCGAGGAGCCCCAGCCCGCGCTTACTTGAAGGCCGTGAGGTGTGTATATCAAGCCCCTAGGCACCAATCTCCTGTATGCGCCGGGTCGAGGGGAGGAGTTCGACGGGAAATACTTGCCTCGCTGGGCTGTCGCTGGGTCGACAGCCGAGCAGCAGAGCGGCGAAGTCCGAGGAGGAGCAAATGCTCCAGAGCTGGTGTCACTTCTATCTACCGCAAAGCGAAGCTTGAGTCCCGGAAGCGCTTTGTCGGGCAAAGGGAGCTGATATAGAGAAACACGCGAAGAGCTCAAGAGCTGAACTGTGAGGCCTCCGTCCATTGCCGAGGAGAGGGCGAGCTCGACGAGGTGAAGAAGGCGTTTATCCCGAGAAGGCTGAAGCCGAGGAGCAGCAGAGGCTTGCCGCCGAGGAGCTGTCCAAGCGGGACGGCGAGCTGATACAGAGGAAGGCGATGGACAGCAATGACGAGGAGTCGCCGTCCGGAACAAACACTTGGCGGGCGCACTCAAGGAGGTGAAGGATGCCGCCGCCGCTGCCGAGGCCGCCAAGAAGGAGTTGAGGAGAAAGTGACGCAGCCGAGGCGGACGCGACAAGGAAGAACGAAGAGCTTGTCGCGACTCAAATACGATCGCGAGAAGGATGCGCGTGCTCACGGCGATCTGCAAGCCCAGCTCTCCGACAAGATCAATGAGTTGAACGCCGCCAAGGACTCGAGCGCTGATCTAGAGCTGAAATTGGCCACCTTGATGGAGACGCTGGACGCCGCCAAGAAGCGAGAAGATATCTTGAGAAAAGACCTCAAGGGCAACGAGGAGCTGCTGACGAGGGCCGCCGAGGCCCAGAATACCTTCAAGACCACGGTGGAGCTCTGGACGGAGGGCCTCGTCAACATCGCCGTGCTTATTAACGAGGAGTTGGCGGAGCTGAACTTGACGGGCTTCGGGTACTCTACAGAGGGGAATCTCCAGCCCAGCGCCAATCTCACGCTTTTCTTCAAGGATGTGGTGACAGCCCCCAGCTCCGGAAAGAATCCAAGCAGCTTGGTCACGAGTCGGCGCGATCTCGCTACTGGGTTTTGGAGAAGGTGCCAGAAGGTCCTCTTCCGAACCCGGCATCGACCTCTCCTGTCACCAAGAAGCTGCCGGAGGGCGCTGATGTTGAGGAGCTCAGGCCATCGCCGCACCCATCGTGGACAAGGTGAACAAGGTTAGAGGGTCGATGGCGAGCGCAGGATTAGGCTGCCCTTCTTCTCCGCTTTTCTTGCTGCTGCCATTTTGGTCACGAGAACAATTTCAACAAGGCCACAATAAGTCATTCTTGTAATATAACTTTATTCGGTACTACTTGCTATGTTATTCCCTTTATTTTTTGCGCCCCTTGTATGCTTTTATCCCGTGTTTGAGGACCTTGCCGCGTGAGCACACTTGCTGAGTGCGGAACATCAGCAATTCGCTGGCGGTGCAAGCTCCGCAAGGAATCTCGCCAAGCTAGTTGCAGCTCACTTGTATTGTTGAGCGGGCTCAGAAACAACGCAAGGGCGCGACTTAGCCGCGAGTCAATTCCTCCGCACACAGGTTTTCCATGCAAGGCACGAACGCTCGAGGGACATAACTTTTTAAAAAATTTAAGATTGACTAAGCTCGAACTTCGCTACTTAGCTTTTCTGCTTTTCTTCGTTCCGCAAGGCTTGATTCTTTTGAACAAATACCGTCCAAACCTTTATCTCCCCGTTAACTTAGGAAGGAGGATCTTCTTTTTGAGAAGAAAGAAGAGAAAATAACGATATGGTACCTTAAGATTCCTTATCGCCATCAGCAAGTGCGCACAAATTGTCGTATATATGCAAAAAGATAGAAAATGCAATAATTTTGACAAAGCGCAAGGCACACAAACTTTATTTACGCACGAAAGGCTGCGCCCGCTTTGTACAAAGGTTTACATGCGACAATGCACGGCTCAGAGAAAAGGTGGTTGCTTGAACGGGTCCGCAACCGCTACTTTATGGGTAAAACTTGTGAAGATGCTCTAAGTTCCGTGAGTTGCTCACCGAATGCCATCTTCGGTCTCAAGGTGACAAAGATCGGGCCTAGTGACTCGCTTTCACCCGATAAGGGCCTCCCACTTCAAGGCCAACTTGTTTGAATTCTGGCGGATTGAACATGCCAAGAACAAGGTCGCTTTCCTCAAGCATCCGCATTGACTTTATGCTATGATAGCGCGCAAAGCTTGTCGATAGCGAGCAGCTCGCACAAAGAGCCTCAAAGATTTATCCTCTTCTCGAGGAGCAGCGCCATCTTGCCGCAGCCGCTCTTGCTCAAGCTCATCATAAGCAAGCACTTGTATGCACCTCAGATACGAAGTTCCGTGGGAGAATCTGCATCTACCCGTAGACAAGAGTAAGGGTGTCCGCCGGTGGCTCGATTTGGCGCCGCCCGATCGACTAAAGAACCACCGCGCAACCGCCGATCCAATTCCTTCCGTGACTTGTGCAGCTCGCCGAAGTTCTGGTCTTGAGCCCACGCAGCACTTCAGCTGCTCAGCCTCTCCGCTTGACCGCTGTTTCTGTGAGCAATAGAAGCGGCAAATCTTGGTGCCAAGACCTTGACGACTGCATGAAGGTCTGGCTCAGAACGGTGCCATTGTCGGTGATGATCCCGTAGGGATCCCAAACGGCAAACAATCGACCTAAAGAACTTGACTGCTGATTGTGCTGTCACGCTCTCATCGTTCCACTTCCGCCACTTTGTGAACTTGTCGATTGCAACGCATAAGTATTTCAAAGCCCCGATAGCTCGGGGAAAGGGCCGAGGATGTCGAGCCCCTGCACCGAAAACGCCAGACAAAGGGATAGTTTGGAGAGCTTGAGCTGGTTGATGAATCTGCTTGGAATGGAACCGCACGCCTCACACTTGGTTACTTGTGCAGCTTGATCCTCGAGGGCTGTCGTTAGAAGAAACCTTGCCGAAAGCTTTGCCTATTAGTGTCTTGCGCCAATGTGGTGGCCACATATGCCTCCATGTATCTCCGCCAACAACCGCTGCCCATCTTCCCGGAAATGCACTTCAATTTCACCTCGTTGAATCTCCTTCGCATAAAGATGTCATCGACAAACCGGTACATACTTGATTGCCGTATACTTTCTCCGCTTCTTCTTGTTCCTCGAAGTTCTCTGCTTGAAGGAAATGGACGATCTGTTGTGCCCATGCCGGAGCCTCGAGGCTCGACGACAAGGACTAAATGCGCAAATGCTGCCAGGGAACATCTACCTCCACGGCAAGGTTCTCGACCGCCGGAAGGTGATGTTCCCGCAAGCGTGTCGACACAAATTTTGTCGGGAGCGCTCGCTTCAATGAAACAGCCCTCGGGCTTGCCAGAGCGGATCGCCTCAAGACTTTCTGTGTTGATCCTGGGACCTTCTTGGCGACGGCTTCGGGAGCTCACGGAAGGTAGTCGCCGGTGACCAACTTTCTTTTCTTGTTCTGTCCAGCTTGATGGCGCCACATGATGGCTGAGTCAGCTTGAGCACAAAAATCCATGGTTCCACAGTAACTTGAGGCGGCGACTTCGACAGCCATCCGCAATGTCGCTCGAGCTCTTGGAACATGTTCCATCCGCAGCCAAAGTGCTCTTCTAGCTTTCTCATTTCATCAATGTATGTTTCCATCAACGGACTCGATAATCTTTGTTAACTTGGCGACGACAAGCCGTGAGTCACCCCGATGATAAGCTTCCCGATCCCAAGTTCGCCACATCCCGAGTCCGCAAGAAAGCCCTCAGATCAGTAAGATTGTTTGTCGCTTGTCCTTGGGAAAGTGCATCCGACCACGACTTGAGGTGCTCTCCGGGGGTGCGACAAGTAGTACGCCTCAAGACCGCGCCTTTGCAGCGAGAAGGCACCATCAAAGTACATGATCCATTCCTTGCCGCCTCCTTGACGGGATGCTCCTCCCAGCTTCTTCATCGGGTGTTGGCGCCCATTCTGCTATGAATTTGCCAATGCTCGGCTCAATTGTTGAGGTACTTTCAAACTTGAGGTCAAGCTTCATGAACTCTAGTGCCCACTGACAATCCTTCCTGCTGCTCGGATTCGCAATATCCTCTTCAACGGGAAGCGAGTGACCACTGTGATCTCATGTGCTTGGAAGTAATGGCTAGCCCTTGAGGCCATAAGGAGGCCGAAAAGCAACTTTTGCACACCGTAGAAAGTACCTTGACCTAGCCCCTCAGAGAAGGGAACTTGTAGGATCGTTGAAGGCAAGAGTGTCTAGAGGGGGGGTGATTAGACTACTCGACAAGATAAAAGATTCGCCTTTTGATTAGGACAAGTTTTTAGCAAGTTCGCAATGATGATCAAGTCAAGTATCAACCTACATATGCAATTCTAGAGTAATGGCAGCGGAAAGTAAATTGCACATGTAGTAAAGGAGAGGTGGAGAAGAGCAAACGCAATTTGGAGACACGGAGATTTTTCTCGTGGTTCCGATAGGTGGTGCTATCGCCAATCCACGCTGATGGAGACTTCAACCCACTGAGGGTAACGGCCATGCAGAGTCCACAGAGGGCTCCACCCACGAAGGGTCCACGAAGAAGCAACCTTGTTCATGCCATCATGGCTCACGCCCACGGAGGACTAGCCTTACTCGGGGTAGATCTTCATGAAGTAGGCGATCTCCTTGCCCTTACAAACTTCTTGGTTCAACTCCACATCTTGACGGAGGCTCCCAAGCGACACCTAACTAATCTAGGAGGCACCACCTCCAAAAGGTAATAGATGGTGTTGGTGATGATGAACTCCTTGCTCTTGTGCTTCAAATGATAATCTCCCCAACACTCAACTCTCCTCACCGATTTGGCTGTGGTGGAAGAAAGGATTGAGTGAAAGCAACTTGGGAAGGCTAGAAATCAAGTTTCATATGGTGGGAGTGGAGCAACTTGATCTCAACACAAGGGTAGGTAGTTTTCTTCTCGTAAATGTAAGGTAGGAGTGGTAGTTCTTTCTCGATGGCTCTCTCCACTAATGAAGAGGAGGTGGAGGGTATTTATAGCCTCCACACAAAATCCAACTGCTATACACATTTGACCAATCTCGGCCGACTGGTTGACAACTCGGTGAGACCGAAAGTTCAAATCTTAGAACGTTGGGATTTTCTTGGGACCGAAAATACAATCTCTGCTAGTCCGATTCTTCCAAAGACTAGGGTTTGCCATTCTCTGGGACTGATTTCTCATCTCGTGACACCGATTTGAGTACGTATGTTACAAGTATGTTGGCAACACCAATTTCGTAAGACCGAGTTTGGAATCGAAAATCCAAATTTCTAGGGTTTGGCTATATGGTCGAGGTGGTTCATCTCGTGTGACTGAAGTTTATGGAATCGTGGGACCGAGATTACTTATGAGTATATGTTGGAATGAAAGATTGCTGATAGTTTGAGAGATAAATCACTAAGCACTTGAGCAACCAGATCATCATCATAACCTCATCCCTTTAATAGTATTGGCTTTCCTATGGACTCAATGTGATCTTGGATCACTAAACCAAAAATGGAGTCTTGAGCACTTGCCAATCCTTTCCTTAGCATCCTAGGGGTTCACCTTCATTCTTTCGCCATGCCAAAGTGATTGACTTTCCTGAAACATACTTGATAAAAGCATTAGTCCAACCACAAAGTATGTTGTCATTAATTACCAAACCACCTAGGAGCAAATGTGCTTTCAATCTCCCTTTTGGTAATTGATGGCAACACACAAAACAAGACATCAAAGCTATCAAATAAAGACAGAATTATCACTAAAGCTTTGACAAACATGTAGTACACAGCCTCCCTACAAGTGTGCAAGCTTTTCATAGATTATGGTTTTGGACTACCACAAGCACACAAGAGAGAACAAGATGTGCTACATGCAGCTTGGCTATATGCATCGAGAAGGCATGAGGATAAGTGAGTGATGATGCATATGTGCATGGTGATTTCTTGCAAACAAGTATTCACAAGCAAGTCACCAACATGCACATTCTGCAAGATGATATACTTACCTTGAAGTTCCTTGGCATTGTACCAAGAAATAAGCTTGAGAAAACAAGGTTAGATAACACAAGAGTATTCCTTCATCCAACCGAGAGAACATCAAGAGTACCAAGCCAGGATGACATGTATGAAGAGTGTCTCATGTTGAGCACTAGCTTGAATCAGCAAACATGTCTCCCAAGACTAAAAGATTTTCAATGAGCTCGAGAGATTTTGCTTTTCATAAGATACCAATTGTGCTTTTCAAGATACCAATTGTGAGAATAAGGAAGCAAAATCAAAAGAATAATGCCAAAAGTATTATCAAAGAGAAATACGGCAAAGCTTTGATGTGATCCTCTCCCTTAAGGTAAGATTGATCTTCTTCCTTTAACTTTTCTCTTCTCCCTTTATCTTCCAATCTCCCTAAGCTCCCTTAAATCTTCTCCCTTTGACATCGAAAATAAAAGGACAAGAAACCAGAAGGGCAGGAAAGATGGAAGGAAAGAAGTGGATCCTTAAGAATCACAACCGACCAAATTAAGTATGCAGAATAAATCATTTAGTTGAACTGCGGAAGATGATATCCTGGTGAATGTAAATCGGTGACACCGAATTGATATGGATCGGTGTGTCCGAAAGTCAGAGACTTAGGACTGATCCTTTTCGGTCAGACCGATATATTTAAATCGGTGACGCCGAGTTTAATTCCAAGGAAATGTAGAAATAATTCAGCTCACTTTGCAAGGAATGTTTCAAAAGATTTGCAATGAATTGGTAAAAGATTTTCAGGGAATTTATCAGAGCCAAAAAGATATACACAAGAACAGAAGAAACAGAAATGAAAAAGATTGCTAGATGAAGTTTTTTTTTAAAGCAAGAAATCTCAATGAGAGAGCATAAGAGAAAAATAGAAAAACTCCAAAACATATGTACTTCATCTAGATAGGGGTCGGCGACTAGGTCACCTATGTTTGAGTATATTGACTTAGGAGTCAAATGAGAACATTTGATCATAGGTCATACTATCGCTTAAGCTCAAAATGGGGTTGCCATTTTTCGATTAAGCATTTGATGTGATCACATCTAATGAAGCTGCTTGTACTCATGTCTTTGAGCAAAGCTCCTTCAAGATGTGAAAAACATACCTTGGGCTTGTTGTTGCTTGTACTCATGTAGGTGAACTTGATGTTGATGCTCATAGAATGTGAAGTTGGAGCACCATTTCCAATTGTATAGTTCCTCTTCCTACATGGGTTAGGCAAGCAAGGAAATACTCAAGAATATCCAAGATGACAAGAGTCAAGTACTAGATGTATAAGGTGTCATAAAGGATATCCGAATTTTGTTCCTTGAACTCAACATCCCAAAGAGCTAGATACTTGGTCAATGACAAGATTACTCATGATTGAGTGTGTGGTAATCTTGTGGAATGTAGATCATCCAAGTACCGCAAGGAGTTAGATGCAATACAAGTGGGCAATGTGTCCAAGACATATGATCATCATCATAAGAGAAATATCAAGGATTAGTCAATTAGGCTCATGCCTTGCATGCATCAATGGAGTTTTCACTCCAAGTTTGAAGCATCAATGATGTTCAACTCACTTTTTAGGCGACAAAAACACTTTCTCATCAAGTGGTTTTGTAAAGATATCTCGCAAGCTGTTTGTCAAGATTTAACATGCTTAAGATCGATGTCACCCTTAGCAATGTGATCATTAATAAAATGGTGACGAACTTCAATGTGTTTCGTAAGCGAGAGTGTTGCACGGATTGTGTCCAATCTTAATCGCACTCTCATTGTCACAAAGCAAAGGAACATGTCTCGCATGTATCCCATAATCCTTAAGCGCTTGTGTCATCCATAGTAATCGAGCACAACACTAACCAGCAGCAATATATTCTCGCTTCGCAGAGATAATGATATCAATTTTGTTTCTTGATGACCAAGATACAAGGGATCGACCGAGAAATTGACACGCACCAAGTTGACTTTCTCACAACCTTGTCGCCAAAGATAGTCCGAGTCGAATAGCCAACAAGATCGAAGAGGCCCTCTTAGGATACCAAATGCCAAAGTTAGGTGTGTGTATCAAATATCTCACAATTCTTTTAACAGCTTTAAGATGACATTCTTTAGGGCTGCTTGATATCGAGCACACATGCATACACTCAACATTATGTCGACGAGAAGCACAGAGATATAGTAGAGAACCAATCATGGATCGATAAACCTTTGATCAACAGTGTTCTCCATCTTTGTCAAGTCATTATGTCCACTAGTAGGCATGGGGTTTTCATACCTTTGCTTTCTTGCATGTTGAACTTCTTGAAGAGATCCTTTGTGTACTTTGTTTGTGATACAAAGGTACCCTCCTTAGATTGCTTGATTTGCAACCCAAGGAAGAATTTGAGTTCACTCATCATGGACATCTCATACTTCTCCCACATAAGCTTTCCAAACTTCTCACTAAAATGAGGGTTAGTTGAACCAAAGATAATATCATCAACATATATTTGGCACACAAATAGTTCACCACAACCCTTTTCGTGAATAGTGTTGAGTCTATTTTACCAATCTCAAATCCTTTTTCAAGAAGAAAGCTAGTCAAGATTTGTACCAAGCTCTAGGAGCTTGTTTAAGACCATAAAGAGCTTTGTGCAACTTGTAAACATGATTAGGTTTTTAGGATTCACAACCGGAGGTTGTTTCACAAATACTTCCTCCTCAATTTCACCATTTAGGAAAGCACTTTTAATGTCCATTTGATAGAGAGTAATATCATGGTGGTTGGTATAAGCAAGAAGAATGCTAATGGACTCAAGTCTAGCAACGGGGCATAGGTCTCACCATAGTCCATACCTTCGACTTGTGTGTAACCTTGTGCTACGAGACGAGCCTTGTTGCGGATGACTTGTCCATCTTCATCTTGCTTGTTCCAAACACCCATTTGGTTCCAATGACGCTTTGGTCATCATTGGGTTTCTACCAAAGTCCAAACGTTGTTCCTCTCGGTTGTGTAGCTCTTCGCATAGCGCTCACCCAATCCGGTCTTCAAGCGCTTCTTCTACCTTCATAGGTTCAAGACTAGAAATAAATGAGTAATGCTCACAAAAGTTAGCTAAACGAGTTTTAGAGCGAGTAATTCTCCTGAGTCGATGTCATTCATCATTTGTTCCACGGATGATTCTTCTTGACTCTTTCTAACTCGAGATAGCTTTTGTTGTGGTCGGCTGAGCTTCCTCATCATCCTCATCTTCCTCTTCTTCTTCATTGTTGTTGGTGTTGTCTTGAGGTGGTGGAGAAGGAGGTTGTGGTGGATCTTCTTGTCGCACTTCCTCATCTTGGTGAGTTCCACTTGTGGAGGCCTCCATGTTGCCTTGAGGTTCACCTTGCCGTGAGGTAGGGGCTCCACATATGTAGATGAGGTACTCTCCTTCACTTCCATGGGACGGATCTTTCCAATGGATAAATCTTGAATGGCTTCCGATGGGTCCTTGTCTCCTACATCAATAGGCATTTGCTCTACTTATGAGCTATTAGATTCATCAAACTTCACGCTCACCGCCTCTTCAACCTTTCGGTGAAATTATTGTAGACACGGTAGGTGGGAGTTTGATCCATAACCGAGAAAAACCTTCATGAGTTTTAGGAGCAAATTTAGACCGACGATGCTTATCAAGGATATAGCATTTTGAACCAAAGACACGAAAGTATCCCACTTGGGGTTTGTTACCGTGAGGAGCTCATATGAAGTCTTGCCGAGGAGCTTGTGAAGATAGAGCCTGTTGATAGCATGACAAGTCGTCTCGACGGCTTCACCCCAAAAGTGCTTCGTGTCTTGTATTCATCAAGCATCGCTCGCCATCTCAATGAGCTGCTCGTTCTTCCTCTCAACAACTCCATTTTGTTGAGGTGTGTATGTAGCTGAGAACTCATGTAGAATCCTTCTTCATCGAGAAAAGAGTCCACATGGGCGCTCTTGAACTCCGCTCCATTGTCGCCTCCGAACTTTCTTGATCTTCACCTCAAATTGATTTTGGGCCTTTCTAGCAAAGGTTTTGAAGATTTTCTCAACTCGCGATTTGTCATCAAGGAAAAATACCCACGAATCTGGAAAATCATCAACAATAACTAGACCAAAGGAGTTACCACCAAGGCTTTTGTAAGCATTGGGACCAAGAGATCCATATGAAGAAGCTCTGCTGTCTCCTTGTGGTCATGATGTTCTTCACGGATGACTTCCACCTACTTGTTTTCCTGCTTGACATGCACTACAGTAGTCTATCTTTGTCAAAGAAAACATCTTTAACACCAAGAATGTGATCACCTTTGATTAGCTTATCTAGATTACGATACCAACATGTCCAAGCCTTCTATGCCATAACCAACCTTTAGCAGATTTAGCAATGAAGCAAGTTCTAGGTTGAGCTTTCTTAGTGAAATCGACAATGTATAGGTCACCTCTACTTGATACCGTAAAAACCATGTTATGATTGTCACGACGAAAAACTTGGCAATCTACTTTGGTGAATAGCACATTGAACCCAAAGTCACTAATCTAGACACGGAAAGTAAATTGTATCCAAGTGATTCAACAAGCATGACATTTTTAATGGAGCTATCATGAGATATGGCCACCTTACCAAGGCCAAGTACCTTACCCTTGAGTTGTCTCCAAAAGTCACATACTTGCGGACCATCGCTTTGCAAGTTCTCAAACATGTCTTCATCTCCGTCATGTGATCGGTGCATCCACTATCAAGAATCCACTCTTTTCCACCGGATATGTAGTCTCTCGATTTGCCATAAGATCGAGACTCTTCATGATCTTGTCTAGCTCGTGTCCTAATCGGAGTAATCGCCATCCCTGCTCATGCTCATCATCATATTGACCCATAGACAATTCATCATCAATTCCTAGGTCAATTTGACAATGACTTGCATCAGTTTTGTCGAGTGACAATAATCATCGGAATGCAATACAAGAGCATTTCTAATTCAACATTGATAAAACCGATCACCCTTCTTTTTCATAAGATCACAAGCTCAAAGAAGCATTTATCAAAGTTGGGATCATTGGGGCGATCATATCAAACTCAATAGTCTTGTATAGAATTTCATCAAGACCTCTCAAAGAGTAGTTCGATAAAGTTCTTCCAAGAACTTCCACATAGCATAGGCGCACTCAAAGTTTGTGACAAGCTCAAGTAAGTTATCGGGCAAGCCTCTAATGATGAGAGTTACGCTTCTAAGGTTACTAAGCAAATCAAGCTCTTCATCCATAGTAGGGTGCAAGGGTCAAATGGAGGTACATATGGGGTTTCAACATATTTGCTAAGTTGTACATCTTAAAGATAGCAAGCATTTCAATCCTCCACGAGTTATAGGACACTCCATTAAGAATAGGCACTCTATGACTAACACTCCCAAACGTAGACACGTCCATCTTCCTCCAATGGTGTGCAAACCAAAGCAATGGAGACCAATGCTCTGATACCAATTGTAGGATCGTTGAAGGCAAGAGTGTCTAGAGGGGGGGTGATTAGACTACTCGACAAGATAAAAGATTCGCCTTTTGATTAGGACAAGTTTTTAGCAAGTTCACAATGATGATCAAGTCAAGTATCAACCTACACATGCAATTCTAGAGTAATGGCAGCGGAAAGTAAATTGCACATGTAGTAAAGGAGAGGTGGAGAAGAGCAAACGCAATTTGGAGACACGGAGATTTTTCTCGTGGTTCCGAGTAGGTGGTGCTATCGCCAATCCACGCTGATGGAGACTTCAACCCACTGAGGGTAACGGCCATGAGAGTCCACGGAGGGCTCCACCCACGAAGGGTCCACGAAGAAGCAACCTTGTCTATGCCATCATGGCCTACGCCCACGGAGGACTAGCCTTACTCGGGTAGATCTTCACGAAGTAGGCGATCTCCTTGCCCTTACAAACTTCTTGGTTCAACTCCACATCTTGACGGAGGCTCCCAAGCGACACCTAACTAATCTAGGAGGCACCACCTCCAAAAGGTAATAGATGGTGTTGGTGATGATGAACCCTTGCTCTTGTGCTTCAAATGATAATCTCCCCAACACTCAACTCTCCTCACCGATTTGGCTGTGGTGGAAGAAAGGATTGAGGAAAGCAACTTGGGAAGGCTAGAAATCAAGTTTCATATGGTGGGAGGGAGCAACTTGATCTCAACACAAGGGTAGGTAGTTTTCTTCTCGTAAATGTAAGGTAGGAGTGGTAGTTCTTTCTGATGGCTCTTCCACGAATGAAGAGGAGGTGGAGGGTATTTATAGCCTCCACACAAAATCCAACTGCTACACACATTTGACCAATCTCGGTCGACAAGTTGACAACTCGGTGAGACCGAAAGTTCAAATCTTAGAACGTTGGGATTTTCGTGGGACCGAAAATACAATCTCTGCTAGTCCGATTCTTCCAAAGACTAGGGTTTGCCATTCTCTGGGACCGACTTTCTCATCTCGGTGACACCGATTTGAGTACGTATGTTACGTAAGGTTATAACACCAATTTCGTAAGACCGAGTTTGGAATCGAAAATCCAAATTTCTAGGGTTTGGCTATATGGTGGTGGTTCATCTCGTGTGACTGAGTTTATGGAATCGGTGGGACCGAGATTACTTATGAGTATATGTTGGAATGAAAGATTGTCGATAGTTTGAGAGATAAATCACTAAGCACTTGAGCAACCAGATCATCATCATAACCTCATCCCTTTAATAGTATTGGCTTTCCTATGGACTCAATGTGATCTTGGATCACTAAACCAAAATGGAGTCTTGAGCACTTGCCAATCCTTTCCTTAGCATCCTAGGGGTTCACCTTCATTCTTTCGCCATGCCAAAGTGATGTTGGCATTTCCCCAAAAAAACCCCCCAAAAAAATTTTTCCCCCTTTAAAGGGGTTTTTAGTTTTTTTTTTTTGGGAAAAGGGTTTTTTTTTTCCCGGTTCCCCTTTTTTTTTAAAAACCATTCAAAATTTAAAAAACAAAAATTTTTAAACCCCCCCTTTTTTTTCCTTTTTTAAAAAAGGGGAAAAAAAATTTTATTTTTTTTCCCCCCAAAAACCTTTCCCCAAATTTTTTTTTAAAAAAAAATTTTTTTTTTTTTGGGGGGCCCAAAACCTTTTTTGGGGGTTTTTTTCCCCAATTTCTTTTAAAAAAATTTTTTTTAAAAAAAAATTTTTTTTGTTTTAAAAATCCAAATTTCCCTTTTAATTGTTTTTTCCCCCTTTTTTTCCCTTTTTAAAAAATTTTTTAAAATAATTTTTTTCCCCAAAAAATTTTTTTTTCCCCCAAAAACCCCCCTTTTAAACCGAAAAAATTTTTCCGTTGGTTTCAAAACCCCCCCCCCAAATTTTTTTTTTTTTTTTTTTTAACCTTTTCCCGGGGAAAAGGAAAAACCCCCTTTGGGGTTTTTTTTTTTTTTTAAAAAACCCCTTTTTTGGGGCCCCCCAAAAAATTTTTTATTTTTGGGGGGTTTTTTTTTTAAACCCTTGGGGTTTTTTTTTTTTTTTGGAAAGGGGGGAAAAAAAATTTTTAATTGGGGGGCCCCCAAAAAACCCCCCCTTTTTTTTTTTTTTTCCCGGAAATTTCCCTTTTTAAAAATTTTTTCCCCCCCTTTTTTTTTTTAAATTTAAAAATTTGGGAAATTTTTTGTTTTTAAAAATTTTTTTTTTTTCCCCCCCCCCAAAAAAAAAGGGGGGTAAAAAAAAAAAAAAATTTTTAAAAAGGGAAAGGGGGCCCCCCCCCCGGGGAAAAGGAAAAAGGGGCCCCAAAACCCCCCCTTTTTTTGGTTTTTCCCCCCGGGGGGGGTTTTTTCCCCCCCCCTTTTTTCCCCGGTTAAAGGGGGGGCCCCCCCCCCCAAAACCCCCCTCCCTTTTCCCCAACCCCCCCAAAAAGGGCCCCCTTTGGGAAAACCCCCCCCTTTGGCCCGGGAAAAAAAAACCCCAAATTTTTGGGCCCAGGGGCCCGGGGGGGGGCCCCCCCCGGGCCATTTGGGGGGGGGGGTTTTATTGGCCCCCCCAAAAAAACCCCCGGTTTGGGTTTCCCCCCCATTCCCCAAACCTCCCTTTTAAAAAAAAATTTTTTTTTTTCCCCCTTTGGGGTTTTTCCCCCGGGTTTCCCCTTTTCGCAAAACCCCCCCCCCGGGGGCCAAAATTTTCCCCCCCGGGGGGCCCTTTTTGGGTTAAAATTTGGGCCCCACCCCCCTTTTTTTGGGCCCCGGAATGTTAATTTTGGGGGTTTTTTTTTTTAAGGGTTTTCCCCCAAAATTTTTTTTTTTTAAAAAAAAAAAAAGGGGGGGGAAAAGCCTTTTTTTTAAAAAAACCAAAATTTTTTAAAAATTTTAAAAATTTTTGGGGAAAAAAAAAATTTTTTTTTCCCCCTTTTTCTTTTTTAAAAAAGGTTTTTAAAAAAGGTTTCCAAAATTTTTTTTTTGGGGTTTTTTTTTCTTTGGTTCCCCCCCCCCCCAAAAAAATTTCCCCGGGGGAAACCCCCGGGGCCCCCCTTTCCCGGGAAAAACCCACCAAAAAATTTTTGCCGGGCCAAAATTTTCTTTTTTTTTTCCCCATTTTTGGGTTTAGGAAAAAAACCCCAAAAGGGGAAAAACCCCCTTTTTTGGGGTTTAAAAATAAAAACCCCTTGGGGGGGGGTTTTTGGGGGGTTTTTTTTTTTGGGCCCTTCCTTTTTTAGGAAAAAATTTTTAAAAATTTGGGGTTTTTTTTTTTTTTTGGGGGGGGGGTTTTTTTTGGGCCCCCCTTTTTTTTTTTCCCCCTTTTTGGCCTTAATTTAATTTCCTTTTTCCCCAATTTTTAAAAAACCCTTTTTTGTTTTTATAATCCCCCCTTTTTTGGGGGATTTGGGGCCCCGGGGGGTTTTTTCCCCCAAAATTTGGGGGGCCCCCCCGGTTTTTAAAAAAGGGGGAAAAGGGCCCTTTTGTTTTTCCCCCCCCTTTTTTTCCCTTTTCCGGGTTTTTCCCCCTAAGGTTTTAAAAAAAAGGGGTTTTTTAAAAACCCCCCCCCCCCTTTTTTTGGGCTGGGAAAAAAAAAAAAAAAGGGGGGGGTTTTGGGGCTCCGGGTGGGTTTTTTTAAAGGGCCTTTTTGGGCCCCAAAAAAAGGGGGGAAAAAACCTTTAAAATTTTTTTTAAACCCACCCCCTTTTTTTAAATTTTTTTTTTTTTGGGTTTTTTTTTTTTCCCAAATTCCCCCTTTTTTTGGGTTTCCTTTTTTTTTTTGGGCCCCCGGGGTTTTTTCCCCCCCCCCCGGGGGGGCCCCCTTTCCCTTTTTTGGGGGCCCCCTTTTTTTCCTTGGCCCCTTAATTTTTTTTTGGGCCCGGGAAATTTGGGTTTTTTCCAAAAAAATTTTTTTGAAATTTTTTTTGGGGCCCCCTTTAGTTGGGTTTTTCCTTTTTTTCCCCCCTCCATTTTCCCAAACCCTTTTCCCCCCCCCAAAACCGGGGGGTTTTTTTTTTGGGTTGGGCCCTTCCCAAAATTTCCGCCGGGGGCCCCCCCAAAAACCCCTTCCTTTTTAAAAAAGGTTTTAAAATTTTTTTCCCTTTGGGGCCCCCCCCCTTTTTTTGGGGGTTTTTTTAAAACCCCAAAAAAAAAAAAAAAACCCCCCCCCAAAAAAAAAAAAAAAGGGATGGTTTTTGGAAATTTACCCAAAGGTTTAAAATTTTTTTATTTTTTTAAAAAAAAATTTTTTGGGGGAAAGGGCCTTTTCCCCCTTTTTGGGCCCAAATTTTTTTCCCAAAAAAATTTTCTTTTTTAAAAGGGTTTTTTTTTAAAAAATTTTTTTTTTCCCCCCAATTTCCCCCCTTTTTTTTTTTAAAAAATTTTTTTTTCCCCCCCTTTTTTTCCCTTTTTTTTTCCCCCTAAAAAGGGAATTTAAACCCCCTTTTTGGGGTTAAAAAATTTTTTTTTTTTTGGGGGAAAATTTTTTTTTTAAATTTTTAAAAAGGTGTTTAAAATTTTTTAACCCCGGGTTTTTTTTTTTCCCCCCCAAACCTTTTAAAAAGGGGGCCCCCAAAAAAAACCAAATTAACCCTTTCCCTTTTTGTTTTTTTTTTTTTTTTCCCTTTTTGGGGCCCCCCCCTTTTTTTTTTGGAAAAAAACCCCCAAGGGTTTTGGAACTTTTTTTTTGGCCTTTTTCCCCCTTAAAAAGGGTTTTTCCAATTTTTTTTTTTTCCCCTTTTTTTTTTTTAAAAAAAAACCCCTTTTTTTCAACCCCAAATTTTTTGGGGGTTTTTCTTCCCGAATTTGGGAAAAAAAGGGAATTTTTTCCCCGGAAAAAACCCCCCAAAATTAACCCCTTTCCCAAAAAACCCCCGGGGGGAAAAAATTTTTGGCCCGGGATTCCTTTTTTTCAAAACCCCGGTTTTTTTTTAAAAGGAAGGGGGGAAAAAAAGGGTTTCCCGGGGGAAAAGGGAATTTTTCCCAAATTAAATTCAACCCAAGAATTTTGGCCCCTTTTTTTTTTTTTTTTGGGGGGTTTTTAACCCCCCCCTTCGTGGAAAATTTTTTCCCTTTCCCAAAAAAGGGTTTTAAAAAAAAACCCCCCCCGGCCCCCCCTTTTTTTTTTGGGGGGGCCCCCCCCCCCAAAAAATTTTTATTTTTTTTGGGCCCCAAAAAAATTAAAAAAAATTTAAAATTTAAAAATTTTAAGGAAAGAAAAAAAATTTTTTTTTTTTTTTTTTTTGGGTTTAAAAAAATTTAAACTTTCCCCCCTTTTTTTTTAATTTTTTTTTTTTTCCCCGGGCCAAAATTTTTAAAATTGTTTTCCCCCGGGGGCCCGGGGGTTTTTTTATCCCCCCCCCCCCAATTTTTAAATTTTAAAAATTTTTCCCCGGGGCCTTTTGGGCCAAAAAACCCTTTTTTTTCAAAAAACCCCCAAATTTTTTCCGGTTTTAAATTTTTAAAAAAATTTTAAAACCAAAAAAAAACCCCCAAAAACCCCCCAAAAATTTTTTGGGGAAAAATTTTTAAAAAAACCTTTTAACCCCGGGGTTAAAAAACCCCCCCAAAAAAACCCAATTTTTCTTTTTTTTTCCCCAAAACCAGGGCCCCCCTTTCCCCCCCCCTTTCTTTTTTTGGCCTTTTTTTAAAGAATTTTTTTGGGGCCAAAAAGGAAGGTTTTTTGGAAATTTTCCCCCCCAAAAAAAAAGGAAAGGGGGGAAAACCCCAAAAAATTTTTAAAATTTTAAAAAAGGATTTAAAATTTTTAATTTTTTTTTTTTTTAACCCTTTTCCCGGTTTTTTTTTGGGGGGTTTTCACATCCAAAAAAATTTTTTTTGGTTTTTTTTTGCCTTTGGGGAAAATTTTAAAAAAACCCCTTTAAAAAACATTTAAACCTTTCAAAAGGTTTTTGTTCCTTTCCCGGAAAAAATTTAAAAATTTAAACCAAATTTTTCCCTTTAAAAAAGGGTTTTTTTAAAAAAAATTTGGGTTGTTTTTCCCCTTTTGGAAATAATTTTAAAATTTGGAAATTTTCCCTTGGGCCCCCCAAAAAAACCTTTTTTTTTAAAAAAAAAATTTTTTTAAAAATCCAAAAAGAAATTTAAAGAAAAAAAAAAGGGGAAGGGCCCCGGTTTTAAAACCCCAAAAAGGCCCAAAAAACCCCCCCCCTTTTTTTTTTAACCCCGGGGGGGGGGGGGAAAAAAAACCCCAACCCCCCCCCGGGGGCCCCCCCCCCCCCCCCCCCCCCCCTTTTTTTCCCCCCCCCCAAAAAACCCCCGGTTTTTTAAAAACCCCCCCCCCCAAAAATTTTCCCCCGGGCCCCCTTTTTGGGGAAAAAAAAAACCCCCCAAAAAGGGGTTTTTCCCCCCCCCCCCCCGGGGGGGGGGGGAAAACCCCCCCCCCGGCCCAGGGATTTTCCCCCCCCTTTTAAAACCCCGGCCCTTTTAAAAAAACCCCTTTTCCCCCCCCTTTTCCCCCCCGGGAAAAAAAAAACCCCCCCCCCCCCCCCAAAAAAAATTTTTTTTTTTTAAAAAAAAAAGGGGCCCCCCCCCCCTTTAAAATTTTTTAAAAATTTTTTAACCAAAAAAAGAAAAAAAAAGGAAAAAGGGGGGGGGGGAAAAAAAAAAAAACCCCCCCCCCCCCTTGTTTAACCCCCGCCCCAAAGGGGGGGGAAAAAACCCCCGGGGGGCCCCCCCCCCCCCCCCCCCTTTTCCCTCCCCCCCCCTTTTCCCTCCCCAAAAAATTTTTTTTTGGGGGAAAAACCCCCCCCGAAGGGGGTCCCCGCCCGGTTTTTTCCCCCCCCCCCAAATTTACGTTTGGGGGCCCAAAAATTTTGAAAGTTTTCAAAATTCCCCAAACCCCCCCCCGGGGCCCCCCCCAAACCCCCTTGAAAATTTTTTGGGGAAAAGGGCCCCCAAAAACCCCTTTTTTTCCCCCTTTTTTTTTTTAAAAAAAAAGGGGAAAGCCAAAAACCAAAAATTTTTCCCCCCAAAGGGGGGGGGTTTTCCCCCGGGGGGTTAGGGGGAAAAAAACCCCCCAAAAACCGGGGTTTTTTTATTTATTATTTTTTCCCTTAAAGCGGGGGTTTTTCCCGGGTTTTTGGGGTGGAACCCCGAAAAAAAAAATTTTTGGAAAAAAAACCCCCCCCCAAAAAAAAAACCAAAAAAAAACCCCAAAAATTTAAAAATTTTTTAAAAACCCAAAATTTTAAATTAAAAAAAAAACCCCAAAATTTTTTTTTTTTTTTTTTTTTTTTTTGGGGGTTTTTTTAAAAGGGGGGGGAAAACAAATTTTTAAAAAACCAAATTTTGGTTTTTTAAAATTTTTTTTTTTGGGTTTGGGGGGGAAAAACCCGGGGAATTTTTTCCCCCAAGAAATTTTTTCCCCCTTCCCCCTTTTTCCCTTTTTTTGGGGTTCCTTAATTTTTTTTTTTTTTTTTTGGGGGGGGGGGGAAAACAAAAAAGGGGGGATTTTAAAATTTTTTTTTTTTCCCCCCTTGGGGGGCCCCCCGGGGTTTTTTTGGAAAAAAAAACCCGAGGGGGGGGTTTGGGGCCCCCCCCCTGGGGTTTTTGGGTTTGGCCAAAAAAAAAAATTTTTTTTTTTTAAAAAAAACCCCCCCCCTTTTTTTTTTTGGGTTTTTTAAAAAAAGGGGGCCCAAATTTCCCAAGGGCCCCTTTTGGGCCCGCCAAAAGGGGGGGGGGCCCCCCCGGGGGCCCGGGGTTAAATTTGGGGGGTTTTGGTTAAGGGGGGGGTTCCGCTTTTTAAAAAACCCAAAAAAGGGGAATTAAACCCCCCTTTCCCCCCAAAAAAAAAAATTTTTTTTTTTGGGGGGTTTTTAAAAAAATTTTTTTTTTTGGGAGAGGGGGCCCTTTTTTTTGGGAATTTTTTTTTTTCCTTTTAGCTTGTTACCTCAGCTACGATCTTGTGCCCTCGGCAGATCTCGTAGATAATCAGCTTCTCACCTTTTTAATTTGTAGATGTCTGCACCTGACATGTTAAGCTTCCGCTTGTGCTTTGACTTGTATGTTTCAATGTTGGGTCGTGAGACCCATGTTTGTAATATCTCGCTCCTCGAGCCTATTGAATAAAATACTTGAGTTGTAGAGTCATGTTGTGATGCCATGTTGTATTTGCACATATCGAGCATATTGTGTGTATGTTATTGAAATGCTTGGTATGTGTGGGATCTGACTAGTAGCCTCTCTTACTTGGAAATGTCTCCTAGTGTTTCCACCGAGCCATGGTAGCTTGCTATTGCTACGGAACACTTAGGCTGGCCGGCATGTGTCCTTCTTCGTTCCTGTGTCTGTCCCTTCGGGGAAATGTCACGCGATGAATACCGGAGTCCTGTTAGCCCGCTACAGCCCGGTTCACCGGAGTCCTGCTAGCCCAAAGCTACAGCACTGATTCACTCGCGATGACCGACATCGTCACGATCTTTGGGTCATGAATGCATGTCCTCGTAAGTTTGTGCCACTTTGGGTTTACGACTAGCCATGTCACCGGGCTCCTTATCATATGGATGCTAGCGACACTATCATATACATGTGCCAAAAGGCTAAACGGTCCCGGCAAAGGTAAGGCGACACCTGTGGAATACCGTGCGTGAGGCCGCAAAGTGATATGAGGTGTTACATGCTAGATCGATGTGGCACTGAGTCGGGGTCATGACAGCTTTGGTATCAGAGCTTGACTGCCTGTAGGATTTCCAAGCCAAACTGGTAGAAGTTGAGTCTAGAAATTCTTTAGTTATATAAGGGAATTGATTGTGGGATGGAACGTAAGGCTCTTTTTACTCCTTTACCTTATGGCCTTCTGATCTGAGTCATCTTACCTTTCCTACGGGGTTAAGAAACTTGGCTTTCTCTTCTTCTATCAGGATCACGTGTTACTAATCTGTAGACTTGTAGGATTGTTCGATTCAAGCCTCAGTTCAGTTCATACTACTTCCGTATGTTAACTATTGATCTCGAAACCTTGTTATTATGATGATCAAGTGGTTATGCCACCATTTTGTAGGATGTCTCAAATCCCTTTTCGAGCATTTATAGCCATTATGCTGTCCGAGTCACCCAGGTTTCTAAACAGTCTGATGCATTTGCAAATCCCTTCCTCCTGTTCCCGATGTCCATTTGGGCCAGGTTAATCACACTAATCGGTGAGTTGAGGTACTATGTTGCCTCGGCGTATATGTTGAAGCCATTATTATGACCCTAGGTGTCTTAGGGAGTCACCTAGTAATCCAGCCATGCTCTGTGTTCTCAGTGTGATGATTCTGGCCATCATTCTCGAAAGCATCCCGTGATGCCATTTAGTAGTAGGTATTCTACTCCTTGGGTTTTGAAACCGAGATTCACCCTACTTACCTCGTGTTGATAGTGTTGCTAGTTCCTTTAGGATATTAGTAACTTTGCGATAGTCCTCGAGGTCCGTGGTATATCGTTCTTCCAAATACCATGAAACATTCTTGGCAGGAGTTCTTTGAACCAACAGATCGCAACTAGAGTGCTCTTGACGAGTTCTCGATTCTATGATGTGACTCTGCTAGTTCTACCTTCTCCGCATGGGCTATCCGGAAGAAATATGCTGAATTTGTTCGGCATACTAATCCATGCATCCACAACTCAGAAAAACATATGTTCCTTTGAGTTGTCCCTCTTTAGTTGTTTTCTGGCCCTCATCTATCAATTGATAGTCTGGAGTAGCTATGCATTCGTGTTCATCGATGCCACTACTTTTGTGGTCCGTCAAGCCATTCTACTCCGGAATGACTAGGTGAAACAAACTCCAGTACCTCATCCATATCCAGGATTGGGTCAAAGCCGTTGTGTTCCGCAGATCAAAATGCTAATCTAGCTCTTGTTCTGCTCTACCTTGGAGCATTACCATCTTTTATATCAAGAATGTCATGGGAATTGCACACCACCTATGAACTCTTGACATTGTGATACTTCTCGCCATCATTATTCATTCCTCGGTTTCGTGTTGTCGCAACCGGAATGCCGACAAGTGAATCGTGATGTGTGAAATCTATACACCTAGCAACTCCGTTGCTTGGTAGTTAAATGGACGATAACCTCATTCTTAGCATGTTGATTATTGAATCATCACCATTCTAAGATTGATTGAACTACCTAGTCCTTATTTCCGGTGCACTCCTCGATCAATGAGTTGGGATTTTGCCAATCCCTCGCTCTGGTGATCATATCTTCTTGCCCTAAAAAGCAAG
Organism: Aegilops speltoides; assembly: GCA_021437245.1. NCBI lineage: Eukaryota > Viridiplantae > Streptophyta > Magnoliopsida > Poales > Poaceae > Aegilops > Aegilops speltoides. The sequence continues at coordinate 109,789,832 of CM038144.1, read as the reverse complement.
ATTGTTCTTGAGCTTTGTAACATATCGGTGGTTTGTGATTTTCCGAATATCTTCTCGGAAGTATTACCAGGTTGTCACCTAACCGCTATGTTGAGTTCGTGAACAAGATTGTTTCTTGTAAACCACCCTTCTTCAAGAATCTGTGGGATACCCCGAGCTAGTTGGTCAAGCTAAACAACAACTTGGAGAGTTGGAAGATGAAAGCTTGTTCGACTTAATTCATTTTAGGGGATATCTTGTATGTATGTTGAAGAAAGATGATATCTTCATTGATTGATCCTCGTGGTCAATTGTTGGATCTATTGTCTGACCCCAAACCTTTGATTTGAGTATGGGCTATCATCAAATCAAATCAGAACCAACGATGTTCGTAATGTTGTCTTACTCATGGTTGATTCCTCGAGCATACACCATTATATCTTTTGGGTCTGACCAATACTATCATTGCCTTGTTCACATAGTTGTGGAATTCCATCACCATGGGAATCTTGATGACTTGTTGTTGAGCTCATCAGCAGCATTTTATCCCCTCCATGACTCATGTTGGACATCTAAGCTAGCATTGGAAACTTGTGTAAGCATTTTCTTCATGACCCGCTCAATGAAGCATATGTTTGGACGAAAGATGTGAGTCCCTCTAATTCATGTGCACTTGATGCAAGTTGCCGCCATGAATTTGAGAAGGCTTGTTTTACCTCCTCTGGAATCATCCCAAGTCAATCATGCACATGCGAAGTATTCTATGGTCTGATAGACTGATCATCTTCATTCCATACGTATCCCTAGCACACCAAGCCACTGATTGATTTGTTCAAGGTTAAGAAGTTCATCGATAAGTGCACAAGGACTTTGATATCCTCGATGATGGTTCCGAACCATAACTCGGTAGTATTTTATTATAAGACTGCCATGTGGTCATGCTTGTCTAGGACAGTGTGTTCGCAGGTGTGTAGTAGAACCAGCTCGTGTTTTGGCGCTTGCTATCGCAGTTCATCCCCCGAGAATCTCGCAACGTCATCTCGTCGATTTGTGTTGCAAACTTTCATTTCCCTTCCTAGACTCGATAAGTCTGGATTGGCCTGACCCCAACCAGATCTGAATCTCAGGCAGATAGGATGGTTGGAACATTTCCCAAGAACTATAATATTGGCCTCTCTGTAACCGGTAAAGAGGATGTCGTGGCCAACACGTTCAGCCGGAAGACCCGTTATTGTAGTATCTTGTTTGAGAAAGTTGGCCACCTCCCCATAAGGATTTCGTAGGATTTATTCCAGCAGTTACTCCTTATGGATTTTTTGTTCCCGAAGTCCGACCTTTTACTTGATGTTCTAGATATCAAACCATATCTATGAATGGGATACACTAGCACATCAAGGAGAACATTAGAAGCGGAGTGCTAAATGTCTCTCGGTCGATCATCCAGATTTTGTTTCCTTGGCCTCGCTAAGGTGGAATCTAAGAAAGTGTTATCTTTCTTTGCATCTGCATCATCCATCACTATTCATCATGGTAGTGTGTTGTGTTGCCAGGACCCTTGACACGGAAATTGGTAAAACCTTGATGAATATGGAAATGCTCCAGTTCTTGAGAGCACACACAAGCGCTAGGTGTTATCATCGGCACTAACTGGGATTGCTCTCAATTTCCTCGATTGTGTTATGACTTTTCAAACAGTGGACTCACTCTCTACTATTGAGCTTCTTCCCAGGTACTAAAATCATTCCTTGTGTTGTTTTCAACAAGGTAATCCACATCATCCATTCTAGTCTGAGTATGTCATTCTACCGAACTCCTTCAAATGATCGATTGTGATTTGCCTTAAGCTGGTATAAAGAGCTCTAATGATCTCTGAATCAAAGGTAATTCTTTTTGCCACTTAAGGGATATTCCCACAAGTAACCTTCCCTAAGGTGCCCCGTTATGGTATCATGGCAATTCAACTCCTCGCTACGTTGACAACCGATCACCACATTCTTAAGTCCGAATTGTTGTCACCCAATGAGCCCTCGCCATCCGCTCTCCACCCATTTCTTCGATGTATGCTTCGTGTCTCAGCTTGAGAGATGTTTCCATGTCTCAATCCATGAGTTGATCCTAAGTTGTTCGATCTTCGAGGAGATCGATCCTTCTAGAGTTTTCCCTTTCTTCTTGTCATCATGTTAAATGAAGATCTCGAAAGAAAAGACGTCAAGATCGATTTGAAGCAATGAGTCAACATCTTCAAGAAGGGCAATGGATCATGAAGATTGTGATAGTTTTGTGATCCCCCTTTCCTTTTACTTCACGTCTTGAATCTCGGGCTGAGATTCTTGTTTAGTGGGGGTGAATTGTCACATCCCTAATTCTGGGCTGACCTATGCTAGCTTCCATGTGAGCATCATGTTTAAATTCAAATGAAACTTGAATTGAGGAATTTTCAAAAGCCTCAGAAAACCTCTAAAACTAACCAACATTTAAATCTCATCAAATGAGTCCAAGAAAATGTTCCTGTTATTCTGTGAAAATATTGGCATGAGGTAAAATTCAAACCAATATTTTTGGAGTCACAGAAATATTTTATTTTGGGTCTTTGATTTAAATCAATAATATATTTGGGTTGAAATTATTTCTGCTATATAAGAAATAATGTTCAATATTTTTGTAAGTTGCATGTGACCTTGGGCTAGTCCTGAGCTTACATAACAATTTACAGAAAGTTTATAAAAATGATTTGGTTTGTAAACTATATCAAAACAAAGCAAATAAATAGAAAACAGAAATAAAAGGGAGAGAGAACAGAACTCACCTGGTCCACTTACCTGGTGGCCTAACAGGAATGGCCCAGCTAGGCCCAGCCCACCTCCTCCTCTCTTCTACTGTCTTCAACCCCCGCCAAGGCGGGAGGGCGTGGCCTCACTGCCACAAGACGCTTCGCCTAGCTCTCCTTGCACGCCACTGGAGGCTCCTACAAGCGCCACGCACCCCCCGGGCCCCTCTCTCTCTCTCCCCCGTCCTCACCCTCTCCCCTGGATCTCTCTCTCGCGCCCGACAGCTGCCGTCGCCGCCGTCCACCATTCACAAAGCCACCGGCCTCCACACGTCTCTCCGACGAGCAAAGAAGCTCCGCCGTCGACCTCTATGCCGTCTCCGTCGAGCCACGCGAGCAGATGCGGCCTGCAGCAGCTTCCCCGACCTTTCTTCCCCGCCCACGGCCACCGGATGTCGCTGTCCGATTCGCCGTCTCCGCCGCCTCCCCGAGGCCATTGAGCTGATCTACGACCTCCCTGTGAGCTCCCGGTCACCTCCCCCCTTACCCCGTGGTCTATCTCTCTCTATAGACGCCGATTCGAAGACGACCGAAGCTCGCCGCCGCCATGCCTCCTCGCCGTCGTGGGCTGAGCGCGAACCACCCACGCCTGTGCACTCAAACGTGCTCATGGTGCCCCCAGGAGGCCAACGCAGCCACTAGCCGTCCCCCTAGTGCATCGCAGCCGCGTTTCCCGCATGTTCCCGAACTCCGACCGTCGATTTAGTCAACCCCAGCGCGAGGTGTTGCCACCGCTGGATGCGCGAGTCTCCCACCGCCAGAAGCCGCAAAACACGAGCGAAACGATGCTCAGAAGACCGCCCCGAAACAACGCCGGTGAGCCACCGCCGGGGATGTGGTCACCGAAAGCTGAACGCCGCTTGTCGACGTGGCGCCGGTTAGGTTAGCACTAACCACAACCCCGTGTCACTGACAGTGGGCCCCGCATGCTAATTAAATCTGGGCAGTTTTAGTTTAGGTTTAGTTAATTGGTTTAGCCACTGTGCAGCTGACATGTGGGTCCCATGCGTCAGGTTTGACCGTTGCTGACCGTGTTGACCTGCTGAGGTCAGCATGACGTAGTGCTGACGTAATAAAGCATTTTCTGGATTTAAGTTTATTCAGGAAATTCCAGAAAATGTCCTAAACTTCTAAAAATCATAGAAAATCATATGAAAAATGATCAGAAAAATCCAATCTATCCATCTGTACCATTTTCATGCATCTTAGAACAACTTATAGCTGCTAGCACAAATCATATAATGGCATTTAAACTTCACATATGGAGTTTGGATTTGAACTTAGGGTTCAAACCAACTTCATTTAACTTTGTTGCTAGTTGCATTAGCTCAAAACACCAGCATGTTGCCATGTCATGATCATGCATCATATTGTCGCATTTGCATTGATTATGTTCTTCTCTATTGCCGGTGCTTGTCCCCTCTCGATAGACATGGTTTCGATGATGAGATCGATGACACCGATGAAGAGCTATATTATCTTCAGAAGTGCCAGGCAAGCAAAACCCCCTTGTTCATTCCGATACAATCCCACTCTCTCGCTTCTGCTCTATTTTACTGCATTAGGAAAACAACGATACAACTGTTACATGCTGTGGTAGTTGAACCCCTTTATCCTCTGCATGACCTGTCATTCCACAGTAAATAGATGAAACCCACTAGCATGAGTAGGAGTTGTTTGAGCCCTGATGTGCCTACTCATTCATGCTTGTTTGTCATGCCTGCTATTGCTTAGAGTTGTGTCAGGTCTGATTCATCGGGAATGAATTGGAGGTGTGTGAACATGTCCTACTGTTGAGAGTTAAATGTGTGAACACGATTTGGTAAAGGTAGCGGTGAGAGGCCATGTAGGAGTACATGGTGGGTTGTCTCATTGAAGCCGTCCTCAGGAATTGAGTTCTGTGTTTGTGATCCATGAACAGCTACTACCACGCATTGGAATGCTTAAGTTCCCCTCTCGACTTATTAATCAACCTGATCTCTGTCCAGGAGTTGCAACTAGTTTCGTGTTTGTAGGTAGTGTTAGTAGTCTACCAAGTGGCACCCTGCAGGTGGGCTTGGGACAGACTAGGCACAATGTACGGTGTACCAAGTGGCACCGGATGGTGGGCTTGGGAACCCTGCTCACATCGTTTGGGGCCGTGGCGACACCCGGCCGGATCACCTTGCGGATGGAACCCGAATAGGCGATAAACCGGACGAGAGACTTGTGTGGTTAGTTAGGTCGTGGCCGACTCCTCGCCCGGCTTCCGCTTGAAGGTTGCCGAGGTACATGACGATGTCTGTATGATAAGTGGCGAGGCGTGTGTGAAGAAGTACACCCTGTAGGGTTATCATTATCTATTCAATAGCCGGATTCCTCGGATATGGAAACTTGGACCCCTTGCATAGTTCATAGACAAGTGAAAGTGGATACTCTAAAATACGCAAGATAAGTGTGAGTGCTATGGATGGCGTTCTCGTGAGGGAGACGGAGCGGATCCATAGTGGTGTATTGATATGGTGAATATGTGGACTCATGTGCGCCACCTCAAAAGAGTTACTTGCAATGTAGTTTAGGATAGCCACCGAGTCAAACCTGGCTTGTCGCAGCTTAAACCCCACCATCCCTTTGTTGATAATGATGCATATGTAGTTAGTTCGATGTAAGTCTTGCTGGGTACATTTGTACTCACGCTTGCCTATTTTACGTTTTTGCGAGAGACTTGGCCTCACTAGTAGTTCCGCCGACTTGACATTTAGCTTGTTACCTCAGCTACGATCTTGTGCCCTCGGCAGATCTCGGTAGATAATCGAGCTTCTCGGCCTTTTTCATTTGTAGATGTCTGTACCTGCACATGTTAAGCTTCCGCTTGTGCTTTGACTTGTATGTTTCAATGTTGGGTCATGAGACCCATGTTTGTAATATCTCGCTCCTCGGAGCCTATTGAATAAAATACTTGAGTTGTAGAGTCATGTTGTGATGCCATGTTGTATTTGCACATATCGAGCATATTGTGTGTATGTTATTGAAATGCTTGGTATGTGTGGGATCTGACTATCTAGTTGTTTTTCCTTAGTAGCCTCTCTTACCGGGAAATGTCTCCTAGTGTTTCCAACGATCCATTTTAGCTTGCTACTGCTCTGGAACACTTAGGCTGGCCGGCATGTGTCCTTCTTCATTCCCGTGTCTGTCCCTTCGGGGAAATGTCACGCGATGAATACCGGAGTCCTGTTAGCCGCTTCTGACGGGTTCACCGAGTCCTCTAGCCCAGTGCTACAGCCTGGATTCACTCACGATGACCGACACGCACGATCTTTGGGTCATGAATGCATGTCCTCGTAAGTTTGTGCCACTTTGGGTTTACGACTAGCCATGTCAGCCCGGGCTCCTTATCATATGGATGCTAGCGACACTATCATATACGTGTGCCAAAAGGCGCAAACAGTCCCGGGCAAAGGTAAGGCGACACCCGTGGGAATACCGTGCGTGAGGCCGCAAAGTGATATGAGGTGTTACATGCTAGATCGATGTGGCACTGAGTCGGGGTCATGACAGCTTTGGTATCAGAGCTTGACTACCTGTAGGATTTCCAAGCCAAACTGGTTGAAGTTGAGTCTAGAAATTCTTTAGTTATATAAGGGAATTGATTGTGGGATGGTACGTAAGGCTCTTTTTACTCCTTTACCTTATGGCCTTCTGATCTGAGTCATCTTACCTTTCCTACGGGGTTAAGAAACTAGGCTTTCTCTTCTTCTATCAGGATCACGTGTTACTAATCCGTAGACTTGTAGGATTGTTGGATTCAAGCCTCAGTTCAGTTCATACTACTTCCGTATGTTAACTATTGATCTCGAAACCTTGTTATTATGATGATCAAGTGGTTATGCCACCATTTTGTAGGATGTCTCAAATCCCTTTTCGAGCATTTATAGCCATTATGCTGTCTGAGTCATCCTAGGTTTCTAAACAGTCTGATGCATTTGCAAATCCCTTCCTCCTGTTCCCGATGTCCATTTGGGCCTGGTTAATCACACTAATCGGTGAGTTGAGGTACTATGTTGCCTCGGCGTATATGTTGAAGCCATTATTATGACCCTAGGTGTCTTAGGGAGTCACCTAGTAATCCAGCCATGCTCTGTGTTCTCAGTGTGATGATTCTGGCCATCATTCTTGAAAGCATCCCGTGATGCCATTTAGTAGTAGGTATTCTACTCCTTGGGTTTTGAACCCGAGATTCACCCTACTTACCTCGTGTTGATAGTGTTGCTAGTTCCTTTAGGATATTAGTAACTTTGCGATAGTCCTCGAGGTCCGTGGTATATCGTTCCTCCAAATACCATGAAACATTCTTGGCAGGAGTTCTTTGAACCAAAAGATCGCAACTAGAGTGCTCTTGACGAGTTCTCGATTCTATGCTGTGACTCTGCTAGTTCTACCTTCTCCGCATGGGCTATCCGGAAGAAATATGCTGAATTTGTTCGGCATACTAATCCATGCATCCATATATTCCTTTGAGTTGTCCCTCTTTAGTTGTTTTCTGACCCTCATCTATCAATTGATAGTCTGGAGTAGCTATGCATTCGTGTTCATCGATGCCACTACTTTTGTGGTCCGTCAAGCCATTCTACTCCGGAATGACTAGGTGAAACAAACTCCAGTACCTCATCCATATCCAGGATTGGGTCAAAGCCGTTGTGTTCCGCAGATCAAAATGCTAATCTAGCTCTTGTTCTGCTCTACCTTGGAGTATTACCATCTTTTATATCAAGAATGTCATGGGAATTGCACACCACCTATGAACTCTTGACATTGTGATACTTCTCGCCATCATTATTCATTCCTCGGTTTTGTGTTGTCGCAACCGGAATGCCGACAAGTGAATCGTGATGTGTGAAATCTATACACCTAGCAACTCCGTTGCTTGGTAGTTAAATGGACGATAACCTCATTCTTAGCATGTTGATTATTGAATCATCACCATTCTAAGATTGATTGTGCTACCTAGTCCTTATTTCCGGTGCACTCCTCGATCAATGAGTTGGGATTGTGCCAATCCCTCGCTCTGGTGATCATATCTTCTTGCCCTGAAAAGCAAGATTGTTCTTGAGCTTTGTAACATATCGGTGGTTTGTGATTTTCCGAATATCTTCTCGGAAGTATTACCAGGTTGTCACCTAACCGCTATGATGAGTTCGTGAACAAGATTGTTTCTTGTAAACCACCCCTTCTTCAAGAATCTGTGTGGGATACCCCCGAGCTAGTTGGTCAAGCTAAACAACAACTTGGAGAGTTGGAAGATGAAAGCTTGTTCGACTTAATTCATTTTAGGGGATATCTTGTATGTATGTTGAAGAAAGATGATATCTTCATTGATTGATCCTCGTGGTCAATTGTTGGATCTATTGTCTGACCCCAAACCTTTGATTTGAGTATGGGCTATCATCAAATCAAATCAGAACCAACGATGTTCGTAATGTTGTCTTACTCGTGGTTGATTCCTCGAGCATACACCATTATATCTTTTGGGTCTGACCAATACTATCATTGCCTTGTTCACATAGTTGTGGAATTCCATCACCATGGGAATCTTGATGACTTGTTGTTGAGCTCATCAGCAGCATTTTATCCCCTCCATGACTCATGTTGGACATCTAAGCTAGCATTGGAAACTTGTGTAAGCATTTTCTTCATGACCCGTTCGTGAAGCATATGTTTGGACGAAAGATGTGAGTCCCTCTAATTCATGTGCACTTGATGCAAGTTGCCGCCATGAATTTGAGAAGGCTTGTTTTACCTCCTCTGGAATCATCCCAAGTCAATCATGCACGTGCGAAGTATTCTATGGTCTGATAGACTGATCATCTTCATTCCATACGTATCCCTAGCACACCAAGCCACTGATTGATTTGTTCAAGGTTAAGAAGTTCATCGATAAGTGCACAAGGACTTTGATATCCTCGATGATGGTTCCGAACCATAACTCGGTAGTATTTTATTATAAGACTGCCACATGGTCATGCTTGTCTAGGATAGTGTGTTCGCAGGTGTGTAGCAGAACCAGCTCATGTTTTGGCGCTTGCTATCACAGTTCATCCCCCGAGAATCTCGCAACGTCATCTCGTTGATTTGTGTTGCAAACTTTCATTTCTCTTCCTAGACTCGATAAGTCTGGATTGACCTGACCCCAACCAGATCTGAATCTCAGGCAGATATGATGGTTGGAACATTTCCCAAGAACTATAATATTGGCCTCTCTGTAACCGGTAAAGAGGATGTCGTGGCCAACACGTTCAGCCGGAAGACCCGTTATTGTAGTATCTTGTTTGAGAAAGTTGGCCACCTCCCCATAAGGATTTCGTAGGATTTATTCCAGCAGTTACTCCTTATGGATTTTTTGTTCCCGAAGTCCGACCTTTTACTTGATGTTCTAGATATCAAACCATATCTATGAATGGGATACACTAGCACATCAAGGAGAACATTAGAAGCGGAGTGCTAAATGTCTCTCGGTCGATCATCCAGATTTTGTTTCCTTGGCCTCGCTAAGGTGAAATCTAAGAAAGTGTTATCTTTCTTTGCATCTGCATCATCCATCACTATTCATCATGGTAGTGTGTTGTGTTGCCAGGACCCTTGACACGGAAATTGGTAAAACCTTGATGAATCTGGAAATGCTCCAGTTCTTGAGAGCACGCACAAGCGCTAGGTGCTATCATCGGCACTAACTAGGATTGCTCTCAGTTTCCTCGATTGTGCTATGACTTTTCAAACAGTGGACTCACTCTCTACTGTTGAGCTTCTCCCCAGTTACTAAAATCATTCCTTGTGTTGTTTTCAACAAGGTAATCCACATCATCCATTCTAGTCTGAGTATGTCATTCTACCGAACTCCTTCAAATGATCGATTGTGATTTGCCTTAAGCTGGTATAAAGAGATCTAATGATCTCTGAATCAAAGGTAAATCTTTTTGCCACTTAAGGGATATTCCCACAAGTAACCTTCCCTAAGGTGCCCCGTTATGGTATCAAGGCAATTCAACTCCTCGCTACGTTGACAACCGATCACCACTTTCTTAAGTCTGGAATTGTTGTCTACCCAGCGAGCCCTCGTCATCTGTCTCACTCCATTTCTTCAGATGTATGCTTCGTGTCTCAGCCTGAGAGATGTTTCCATGTCTCAATCCATGAGTTGATCCTAAGTTGTTCGATCTTCTAGGAGATTGATCCTTCTAGAGTTTTCCCTTTCTTCTTGTCATCATGTTAAATGAAGATCTCGAAAGCAAAGACGTCAAGATCGATTTGAAGCAATGAGTCAACATCATCAAGAAGGGCAATGGATCATGAAGATTGTGATAGTTTTGTGATCCCCCTTTCCCTTTACTTCACGTCTTGAATCTCGGGGCGAGATTCTTGTTTAGTGGGGGTGAATTGTCACATCCCTAATTCTGGGCTGACCTATGCTAGCTTCCATGTGAGCATCATGTTCAAATTCAAATGAAACTTGAATTGAGAAATTTTCAACAGCCTCAGAAAACCTCTAAAAATAACCAACATTTAAATCTCATCAAATGAGTCCAAGAAAATGTTCCTGTTATTCTGTGAAAATATTGGCATGAGGTAAAATTCAAACCATTATTTTTGGAGTCACAGAAATAATTTATTTTGGGTCTTTGATTTAAATCAATAATATATTTGGGTTGAAATTATTTCTGCTATATAAGAAATAATGTTCAATATTTTTGTAAGTTGCATGTGACCTTGGGCTAGTCCTGAGCTTACATAACAATTTACAGAAAGTTTATAAAAATGATTTGGTTTGTAAACTAAATCAAAACAAAGCAAATAAATAGAAAATGAAATAAAAGGGAGAGAGAATGAACTCACCGGTCCACTTACAGGGTGGCCCTAACAGACAGCCCAGCTAGGCCCAGCCAACCTCCTCCTCTCTTCTCGTTTTCAACCCCCGCCCCGTGGGCGGGAGGCGTGTGGCAGCGGCCTTGACGCCGGGCGGCTAGCTCGCTTGTCGCTTCACCGGAGGCTCCTACAAGCGCCACGCACCCCCCGGGCCCCTCTCTCTCTCTCTCTCCCCCGTCCTCACCCTCTCCCCTGGATCTCTCTCTCGCGCCCGACAGCTGCCGTCGCCGCCGTCCACAATTCACGTAGCCACCGGCCTCCACACATCTCTCCGACGAGCAAAGAAGCTCCGCCGTCGACCTCTATGCCGTCTCCGTCGAGCCACGCGAGCAGATGCGGCCTGCAGCAGCTTCCCCGACCTTTCTTCCCCGCCCACGGCCACCGGATGTCGCCGTCCGATTCGCCGTCTCCGCCGCCTCCCCGAGGCCACTGAGCTGATCTACGACATCCCTGTGAGCTCCCGGTCACCTTCCCCCTTACCCCGTGGTCTATCTCTCTCTGTAGACGCCGATTCGAAGACGACCGAAGCTCGCCGCCGCCATGCCTCCTCGCCGTCGTGGGCTGAGCGCGAACCACCCACGCCTGTGCACTCAAACGTGCTCATGGTGCCCCCAGGAGGCCAACGCAGCCGCTAGCCGTCCCCCTAGTGCATCGCAGCCTCGTTTCCCGCATGTTCCCGAACTCCGACTATCAATTTAGTCAACCCCAGCGCGAGGTGTTGCCACCGCTGGATGCACGAGTCTCCCAGCTCGCCGTAGCCGCAAAACACGAGCGAAACGATGCTCTGTAGCACCGTCCCGAGCAACGCCGGCGAGCCACCGCCGCGGGATGTGGTCACCGACAGCTGAACGCCGTTCGCTGACGTGGCGCCGGTTAGGTTAGCACTAACCACAACCCCGTGTCACTGACAGTGGGCCCCGCATGCTAATTAAACCTGGGCAGTTTTAGTTTAGGTTTAGTTATTTGGTTTAGCCACTGTAAAGCTGACATGTGGGTCCCACGCGTCAGGTTTGACCGTTGCTGACCGTGTTGACCTGCTGAGGTCAGTATGACGTAGTGCTGACGTAATAAAGCATTTTCTGGATTTAAGTTTATTCAAGAAATTCCAGAAAATGTCCTAAACTTCTAAAAATCATAGAAAATCAACCGTAGCTCAGAATGAAATAAATTATATATGAAAAATGATCAGAAAAATCCAATCTATCCATCTGTACCATTTTCATGCATGTTAGAACAACTTATAGCTGCTTTTTAGCACAAATCATATAATGGCATTTAAACTTCACATATGGAGTTTGGATTTGAACTTAGGGTTGAAACCAACTTCATTTAACTTTGTTGCTAGTTGCATTAGCTCAAAACACCAGCATGTTGCCATGTCATGATCATGCATCATATTGTCGCATTTGCATTGATTATGTTCTTCTCTATTGCTGGTGCTTGTCCCCTCTCGATAGACATGGTTTCGATGATGAGATCGATGACACCGATGAAGAGCTATATTATCTTCAGAAGTGCCAGGCAAGCAAAAACCCCTTGTTCATTCCGATACAATCCCACTCTCTCGCTTCTGCTCTATTTTACTGCATTAGGAAAACAACGATACAACTGTTACATGCTGTGGTAGTTGAACCCCTTTATCCTCTCGCATGACCTGTCATTCCACAAGAAAATAGATGAAACCCACTAGCATGAGTAGGAGTTGTTTGAGCCCTGATGTGCCTACTCATTCATGCTTGTTTGTCATGCCTGCTATTGCTTAGAGTTGTGTCAGGTCTGATTCATCGGGAATGAATTGGAGGGTGTGAACATGTCCTACTGTTGAGAGCTAAATGTGTGAACACGATTTGGTAAAGGTAGCGGTGAGAGGCCATGTAGGAGTACATGGTGGGTTGTCTCATTGAAGCCGTCCTCAGGAATTGAGTTCTGTGTTTGTGATCCATGAACAGCTACTACCATGCATTGGAATGCTTAAGTGCCCCTCTCGACTTATTAATCAACCTGATCTCTGTCCAGGAGTTGCAACTAGTTTGTGGTGTTTGTAGGTAGTGTTAGTAGTCTACCAAGTGGCACCCTGCATGTGGGCTTGGGACGAGACTAAGCGGCACGGTGTACCAAGTGGCACCGGATGGTGGGCTTGGGAACCCTGCTCACATCGCTTGGGGCCGTGGCGACACCCGGCCGGATCTCCTTGCGGATGGAACCCGAATAGGCGATAAACCGGGCGAGAGACTTGTGTGGTTAGTCGGTCGTGGCGACTCCCTCGCCTCGCTTCCGCTTGAAGGTTGCCGAGGTACATGACGGTGTCTGAGGCGATAAGTGGCGAGCGTGTGTGAAGAAGTACACCTGCAGGGTTATCATTATCTATTGAATAGCCGGATTCCTCGGATATGGAAACTTGGACCCCTTGCATAGTTCATAGACAAGTGAAAGTGGATACTCTAAAATACGCAAGATAAGCGTGAGTGCTATGGATGGCGTTCTCGTAGGGAGACGGGAGCGGATCCATAGTGGTGTATTGATATGGTGAATATGTGGACTCATGTGCGCCACCTCAAAAGAGTTACTTGCTTTCGTAGTTCAGGATAGCCACTGAGTCAAACCTGGCTTGCTGCAGTTAAACCCCACCATCCCCTCTGTTGATAATGATGCATATGTAGTTAGTTCTGATGTAAGTCTTGCTGGGTACATTTGTACTCACATTTGCCTATTTTACGTTTTTGCAGAGAGACTTCAGTCTCACTAGTAGTTCCGCGTGGACTTCGACATTTAGCTTGTTACCTCAGCTACGATCTTGTGCCCTCGGCAGGATCTGGTAGATAATCAGGCTTCTCAGCCTTTTTCATTTGTAGATGTCTGTACCTAGACATGTTAAGCTTCCGCTTGTGCTTTGACTTGTATGCTCTGAATGTTGGGTCATGAGACCCATGTTTGTAATATCTCGCTCCTCGGAGCCTATTGAATAAAATACTTGAGTTGTAGAGTCATGTTGTGATGCCATGTTGTATTTGCACATATCGAGCATATTGTGTGTATGTTATTGAAATGCTTGGTATGTGTGGGATCTGACTATCTAGTTATTTTTCCTTAGTAGCCTCTCTTACTGGGAAATGTCTCCTAGTGTTTCCACCGAGCCATGGTAGCTTGCTACTGCTCCGAAACACTTAGGCTGGCCGGCATGTGTCCTTCTTCATTCCTGTGTCATCCTTCGGGAAATGTCACGCGATGAATACCGGAGTCCTGTTAGCCCGCTTCTGCTTCGGTTCACGAGTCTGCTAGCCCAGTGCTACAGCTGGATTCACTCACCGATGACCGACACGTATGATGCTTGGGTCATGAATGCCTGTCCCTGTAAGTTTGTGCCACTTTGGGTTTTCGACTAGCCATGTCAGCCCGGGCTCCTTATCATATGGATGCTAGCGACACTATCATATACGTGTGCCAAAAAGCACAAACGGTCCCGGGCAAAGGTAAGGCGACACCCGTGGGAATACCGTGCGTGAGGCCGCAAAGTGATATGAGGTGTTACATGCTAGATCGATGTGGCATTGAGTCGGGGTCCTGACAGGGGGCGTGGCGACGGGCGCGGTTGGGTTCCCCATGTCCGTATTGATGAGAATCCTGGAATAAGGGGAACACGATCTCTGCTTCGACAAGACGTGCCAAGGAAACTGCTTCGCTGAACGCGCTGAGGTGGTATAATACAAAACAATTCAAGTAAAGGCTTGGTAGTGGCGTGACGTCATGCTACAAGATACATCAGCAGATTGAACTTGTGTACATAATATTCTCTCTATGGTGGAATGTGGAAATTATTTTGCAGAGCCAGACACTATCCTGGTGTTCGCAATCTTCTATGAATTATTCGGAGGAGGAACCCGCCTTGCAATGCCGAACAATATGCGCGCCAGACTCATCGTCATTGAAGCCTGGTTCAGGGGCTACTAAGGGAGTCCTGGACTAGGGGGTGTCCGGACAGCCGGACTATCATCGTCAGCCGAACTCCAAGACTATGAAGATACAAGATTGAAGAGTTCGTCCCATGTCCGGATGGGACTTTCCTTGGCGTGGAAGGCAAGCTTGGCAATATGGATATGTAGATCTCCTACCATTGTAACCGACTCTGTGTAACCCTAGCCCTCTCTGGTGTCTATATAAACCAGAGGGATTTAGTCCGTAGGACGAACAACCATTACAACAATCATACCATAGGCTAGCTTCTAGGGTTTAGCCTCCTTGATCTCATGGTAGATCCACTCTTGTACTACCCATATCATCAATATCAATCAAGCAGGAGTAGGGTTTTACCTCCATCGAGAGGGCCCGAACCTGGGTAAAAACATTGTGTCCCTTGTCTCCTGTTACCATCCGCCTAGACGCACAGTTCGGGACCCCCTACCTGAGATCCGCCAGTTTTGACACCGACAATGCCCATATCGGCTACTACATATTCTAAGAAGATCTTTATCGGTTGAACAGTTATGACATCATAGGTAATTCCCTTTGTCTATCAGTATGTTACTTGCCCGAGATTCGATCATCGGTATCATCATACCTAGTTCAATCTCGTTATCGGCAAGTCTCTTTACTCGTTTTGTAATACATCACCTCATGACGAACTCCTTGGTCGTTTGCTTGCAAGCTTATGATGTTTATTACCGAGAGGGCCCAGAGTTACCTCTCTGATACTCGGAGTGACAAACCCTAATCTTGATCTATGCCAACTCAAAAAACACCTTCGGAGATACCTGTAGAGAATCTTTATAATCACCCAATTACGTTGTGACGTTTGACAGCACACAAGGCATTCCTCCGGTATCTGGCAATTGCATAATCTCATAGTCTAAGGAATATGTATTTGACATGAAGAAAGAAATATCAATTAAACTGAACTATCATTATGCTAAGCTAACGGATGGGTCTTGTCCATCACATCATAATCCTAATGAGTGATCCTTTATCAAATGACAACTCATGTTAATGGTTAGGAAACCTTAACCATCTTTGATCAACGAGCTAGTCAAGTAGAGGCTCAATAGGGACACAGTGTTTGTTTATGTATTCACACATGTATTTAAGTTTCCGATCAATACAATTCTAGCATGAATAATAAACCTTTATCATGAATAAGGAAATCTAAAATAACACCTTTATTATTGCCTCTAGGGCATATTTCCTTCAATCTCCCACTTTCACTAGAGTCAATAATCTAGATTACATTGTAATGAATCTAACACCCATGGAGTCTTGGTGCTCATCATGTTTTGCTCCTGGAAGAGGCTTAGTCAACGGGTCTGCTACATTCAGATCAATATGTATGTTGCAAATTTCTATGTCTTCGTCCTTGGCTTGTTCATGAACGGAGTTGAAGCGTCTCTTGATGTATTTGGTTCTCTTGTGAAACCTGGATTCCTTTGCCAAGGCAATTGCTCTAGTGTTATCACAATAAATTTTCATTGGACCCGATGCACTAGGTATTACACTAGATCGGATATGAACTCCTTCATCCAGACTCCTTCATTTACTGCTTCCGAAGCAGCTATGTACTCTGCTTCACGCGTAGATCCCGCCATGACAATCTGCTTGGAACTGCACCAACTGACAGCTCCACCATTCAATATCAATATGTATCCAGTTTGTGACTTAGAGTCATCCGGATCAGTGTCAAAGCTTGTATCGACGTAACCATTTACGATGAGCTCTTTGTCACCTCCATAAACGAGAAACATATCCTTGGCCCTTTTTAGGTACTTCAGGATGTTCTTGACCGCTATCCAGTGATCCACAACTGGATTACTTTGGTACCTCCCTGCCAGACTTATGCCAAGGCACACATTAGGTCTGGTACACAGCATAGCATACATGATAGAACCTATGGCTGAGGCATAGGGAATGACATTCATTTTCTCTCTATATTCTGCAGTGGTTGGGCTTTGAGTCCGACTCAACTTCACACCTTGTAACATAGGCAAGAACCCTTTCTTTGACTGATCCATTTTGAACTTCTTCAAAACTTTGTCAAGGTATGTTCTTTGTGAAAGTCCTATTAAGCGTCTTGATCTATCTCTATAGATGTTGATGCCCAATATATAAGCAGCTTCACCAAGGTCTTTCATTGAAAAACACTTATTCAAGTATCCTTTTATGCTTTCCAGAAGTTCTATATCATTTCCAATCAACTATATGTCATCTACATATAATATCATAAAAGCTACAGAGCTCCCACTCACTTTCTTGTAAATACGGGCTTTAGCGAAAGTCTGTATAAAACCATATTATTTGATCACCTCATCAAAGCCTATATTCCAACTCCGAGATGCTTGCACTAGTCCAAAGATGGATCACTGGAGTTTGCACACTTTGTTAGCACCTTTAGGATCGACAAAACCTTCTGGTTGCATCATATACAACAACTCTTCTTTAAGAAATCCATTAAGGAATGCAGTTTTGACGTCCATTTGCTAGATTTCATAAACATAAAATGCGGCAATTGCTAACATAATTTGGACGGACTTAAGCATCGCTACGGGTGAGAAAGTCTCATCGTAGTCAACCCCTTGAACTTGACGAAAACCTTTTGCGACAAGTCGAGCTTTGTAGGCAGTAACATTACCATCAGTGTTAGTCTTCTTCTTGAAGATCCATTTATTCTCTATGGCTTTCGGCAAGTCCACCGAAGTCCACACATTCTTCTCATACATGGATCCTATCTTATATTTCATGGCCTCAAGTCATCTATCGGAATCTGGGCTCATCATAGCTTCTTCATAGTTCTTAGGTTCACCTTGGTCTAAAAACATGACTTCCAGAATATGATTACCGTACCACTTTGGTGCAGATCATGCTCTGGTTAACCTACGAGGTTCAGTATCTGTCGGCTTTCTGGATACGGGGGTACCCGGACTTGCCTGCCTGCGGCCCATGGAATGGCCCAACCAACGGCCTGGTATGGCTCAGTTTTGACATCGACAACCCAAGACCCTCGTGAGGGGCCAAGCCTCGCGAGGTAGACGACACCAAGACCTCCAAGGGGATCAGCCTCCTTAGGCTGGCTCCTGAGGAGCGGATATTTGTATGCAAAGCTGACCTTGCGAGGTTTGGATGACGTGAGCCATGACGACCAAGGCCAGGCGGGTGCTAGCGGGCGTAGAGTACCAGTTTCCTCTTCGATGCAAAGGCGGCAAGCAACAGGCACGGAGTCCCAAGGGAGCAGCCAAAGGTTTCCATTCTCATGCAATAAGACCAAGACTGCAAGGACTGCAGGACGGAGGTCATCACCAAGCCCTTTGCAGCATCACGGCCAGAGGCTTTTGCAGGCGAAGACCAATTTAGTCAGTATAAGATGTACTTGTTGTCTCCCTTCAAATTTGGCCGTTGTGGGATCTTTTCCCGCCTCCATTCAGGAAGAGGACCAAGGACACTATAAATAGGACCTAGCCACCACCAAGTAGGGGGATCAGATCCATTCCACCCTCACCGGCTCACCAGCTCACTTGACCCCAAGAAGACGCCTCCTGAGGCTGCTCTGCACTGTACTACTTCTTCCTCAGCTCCTCGAGGCAATTCCACCACAAAGTAGGAGTACGATTTTACACCGCAAGGTGGCCCGAACCTGGGTAAACTGCTGCGTCCCGTTTCCTTCAAGCTCGACGCGTTAGGCTGTGAGACTAGCGAGTCGGCAGACTAGGGAGAGAGAGATCTTCGCACGCACCCTAGAGTTCAAACCTCTCAAGGTTTTGCGGAACCCATAATCCAACATTTGGCGCACCAGGTAGGGGTGTGTCGGAGATTCCACTCCGTCGATCGACTCGCCACAGCTCCACCGCTTCCATGGCTGACGCGCACCGAGCTCGTGCCGAGCGCGGGCCGCCCTTGCCGCCTGCATTGCTGAAACAGTGCCAGAGGGCGACGACTGCCCTCGCCGATGCCCATCATCGGTGGCGAATGCCGCCACGGGCCCTGCAGGCCACGAGCAACAAGCCTCTTCACTGCATCCGTCTGTGCGCCTTGACGGGTGCACCGCCACTCCGTCGCTAACTCCAGCCGCTTCGTCCTCTCACGCTCGTCACGGCCCGGCAAGCGCGCATGCCGCTCTGCTCATGGCGTGCGAGCTCCTGCGCTACCACCCGGTCGATGACCTCTACAAAGACTGGCTCTACCGCATCACCGAGATCGTGAGCGCCGCTGGGGATTCTGCTGCATTAGCTCGCTCGCAGCGTCAACCGCTCCTGCTGTAGGAGACGTAGCACACGGGGCACCCGCCTCCAAGGCAAGATGCCATCATCGAGCCAAGACGGGTGGTGCCTCGGCGTTATCCGCAACGTCAGGTGCCCGCGCATGATGAAGCAAGCTACCAGGTGGTCCAACGGCCACAAGAAGAAGCACACATGCTTCCAGTGCCGCGTCAAGACCGCGCGCCTCCTGTGGTGGCGGTGCGCGAACGCCAAGACCAGGCTCCACCTCCACGGCGGGCTCTCGTGACCACAACGGGGTGCCGCTCGTTCACTCCAGAGCTATGCAGTGTTGTCTGGCCAGGGAAGTTCAAACCCGACCTGCCTCCACGCTACGACGGCACTGGAGACCCTGTCGAGTTCTTCTAGCTCTGCGAGCTGAGCACCGAGGTGGCCAGCGGCGACGAGCAGGTCATGGCTAACTGGTACCCCATGGCCCTTGAGGATGGTGCGCGCTCCTGGCTCCTGAACCTGCCCGTGAGATCGATCTCCTCCTAGGATGAGATGAGGAAACTTCCAAGGCACTCGCGACCGCCGGCCAGCCGCAGGTGACCTCCGACACGTTAAGCAACAACTAGGAGAGACCCTGCAGAAATACATCCAGCCCTTCAACATCGTTCGCCTCAAGATTCCCAAGGTGTCGGACAAAGCCATCATCTCGGCGTTCCCCGACGGCATCCGCGACATCAAGATGAAGGAAGAGCTCGCCATACACGAAGACCTATGCATGACCTTGGAGATGTTCAACATGGCAACCAAGTGCACAAGGGCTGAAGAGGGACGCCTCTTGTCGGTGTCAAAACCGGCGGATCTCGGGTAGGGGGTCCCGAACTGTGCGTCTAGGCGGACGGTAACAGGAGACAAGGGACACGATGTTTTTACCCAGGTTCGGGCCCTCTCGATGGAGGTAAAACCCTACTCCTGCTTGATTGATATTGATGATATGGGTAGTACAAGAGTGGATCTACCACGAGATCAAGGAGGCTAAACCCTAGAAGCTAGCCTATGGTTTGATTGTTGTCATGGTTGTTCGTCCTACGGACTAAAGCCCTCCGGTTTATATAGACACCGGAGAGGGCTAGGGTTACACAGAGTCGGTTACAATGGTAGGAAATCTACATATCCGTATTGCCAAGCTTGCCTTCCACGCCAAGGAAAGTCCCATCCGGACATGGGACGAAGTCTTCAATCTTGTACCTTTGTAGTCTTGGAGTCCGGCAGACGATGATAGTCCGGCTATCCGGACACCCCCTAGTCCAGGACTCCCTCAGGCGCTTGAATGACGATGGGTCCGGCGCGCATAATGTTCGGCATTGCAAGGCGGGTTCCTCCTCCGAATAATCCATAGAAGATTGTGAACACCAGGATAGTGTTCGGCTCTGCAAAATAAATTCCACATTCCACCGTAGAGAGAATAATATGTACACAAGTTCAATCTGCTGACGTATTTCGTGGCCTGACGTCATGCCACTACCAAGCCTTTACTTGAATCGTTTTTTTTATTATACCACCTCAGTGCGTTTAGCGAAGCGGTTTCCTTAACACGCCTTGTCGAGCGTAGATCGTGTTCCCCTTATTCCGGATTCTCATCAATACGGACGTGGGTAACCCAACGCGCCGTCGCCGCCACGCCTCTATCGGCGAGTCGAGCGGTCACGCGAGACGGCTCTTGGTATTCTTCCTCTTTATAACAGGACCTAGGCTCGTTTCTTTTCTTCAATCCTCCATCGAATCTTCTCCTTGCCCCGAGTTCCAACTCCCAGAGCCCCAGACTCGAGCGCCTCGGACCTTCAACAATGTCTGGCTCCGATCTTCAGGGCCGGTGGATGCCCTCCTCCATCACGGAGGAGGACGTGCTAAAGCTGCGAGAGGCCAAGTACCTGTCTTACGAGATTTCGCACAGGTTGCCCGCCGAAGGGCAGGCCATCCCCACCCCCGAGCCTGGTGAGTACGTCGTCTTTGTGTCCCACCTCCGTCGGGGTTTAGGCTTCCCGATGGATCCTTTTGTGAGAGGGCTCATGTTTTACTATGGGTTGGAATTCCACGACTTGGCTCCGGAGTCCATCCTCCATATCTCCGCATTCATCGTCGTCTGCGAAGCCTTCCTCTGCGTCACCCCCCACTTCGGCCTGTGGCTGAAGACCTTCAATGTGGAGCCGAAGATGATCGGGGCGTCAAGCGAGAGTCTTGCGGGCGGCCGAAGGTGGAGGGCCGATGCCCCGTGTCCCGAGGGCTCCTTCCAAGAGGAGCTTGGCTTGTGGCAGCAGGAGTGTTTCTATATCTCCGCTCCAAAGGGCAGCAGGCAGAAGCCGCCGCCCTTATTCCGCTCGGGACCTCCACGACGGTTGATGTCGTGGGTCAACCAAGGGCTCAACTGGGGGCCGTCAAAAGACGTGCCCCTATTGCAGGGCCGGATTCGAGACCTCTAGGCAAGGGAGATCGATCTGGTCGTAGTGATGCAGGTTATGCTGATTAAGCGTCTCCTGCCCTGCAAGCGCCGTCCTCTCCGGCTATGGGAGTTCAATCCGGAGGGACCACGGATTCTCCAACACTTTATGGGTATGACACCCGTGGAGATGTACGAGTTGTTCTTCGGATCACGGGTGGTGTGTCCATAATTGACCGAGGACGTCGGCCTAAGCTGCAATCGCCCGGATACTCAAGTAAGTAGCTCAGTGTTCGGAAGTACCATTTGTTTTCCTTTCTACAATTTGCCTTTTAACCCGTTATCCTTCAACAGGAGTGGATAGGGCAAGCAAAGCTGATACGGTGTCCGGCCCCCCTCCCAAAGACCGCGCCGGATCCCATGCTGGTCAAGATGCTGGAGGTTGCGCCTTCAGAAGAAAGCGAAGGGGAAAGTAGAGGAGCTACTGCCTCATCCAAGGAGGCTCTTGAAAGAGGGGGGATTGAGAATCCCACCCTCCAGGGGGAGAAGAGGACCGCCTCCGAAGACCCGGAGGCCAAAGCCCCTAAGCGGGGGAAGAAATCTTCACCAGAGGGTCCTGCGTCCGGGGAGGCCCTGGCCGCACAGTCTCCCTTAAAGGATCAGCCCTCCAGCGAGCCGTAAGTAGAAAAAAGAGAGCTTGGTAATAAGAGAAATCCCTATTTGTGCTTCTGAAGATATCCAAAATTTTTACCTTGTAGTTCGGATCTCCGACCTTCTCAGATGAGCTCGTCTTCGGGGGACCTTCATCCAGAGATGGTGGAGAGCGAGACGCCTCCGTCTGCTGCGCCGTCGGATAGGGCGGACGAGCTTGAAGTGTCATCATGGAGGGTATCCCCGAGTCCGGCAGAGCCGAAGAGTTCGGCGCCGACTAGTGTTCGGCCGGGGGAGCTGAGGGATCTGCTTGAGAGGGCGTCCGTCTCAGAAGATCACCATGCATTGATGAGCATGGTGATTGGAAGGATTTCGTCCGCCGAAAGCGGATTGCATAATGCCGTCAGAAGTTTGCTGGCGGGGTTTGAGGTATGTAAAAATGCACCCCTTTTTGATAGTTTTGCACATAAGGTGCGCCCTGTATAGATAGTAGCCCCTGAGACTCGGTAGGTTGTCGAAAGCGATAGCGTGCCGACGATCAAAATCGCAGGTATTGAGTGTCGCCTTTCCTATGCAGGTGGCGGATAGTCCGGGGGCTAGCCAGACTGATGGAGTTGCTGAATTTAAGCGGCAACTCGATGTTGCGGATGCGGACATTGCGCTAATCAACAAGCGACTTGACGAGTCGCAAGGTAAGTTGTTTCTCCGTAGTCACCTATTAAGGGAGACAAAGCCCACCTCTTACAATATTTATGCTTGACGCAGATGGTGCTGCTGCTGTGGAGAGCCTTCGGGCAGAACTTGCTCAAGCCAAGGAGCAAGCCAGAAGGAGTGATGCGGCTGCGTCGAGGACGGTCGAAGAGTTAGAAGCCGAAAGGGCTGCACACTACCGAAGCAGGGAAGAGATGGCCGAGCTGGCCGTTAAATTGAAGGATGCTACCGACCGCAATGAGGCTCTTGAAAAGGAGCGCCTATTGGAGCGAGAAGACCTGGGGAAGGCTACCGCCAAAGCCAAGGATGCCCGTTCTGTAATGCGGGCTATAAAGGAGGAGCTGCGTCAGGCCGGAGACATTGTGGCTGACAAGCCTTTTCTGCTGACCGCAGGTTTACGGATCCAAAGTATGCCCAGCTTGGCCAGCTGTGGGGTCCAGAGGATCCATATATGGACTTAGCGGCGAGTGCGGCGGATGCCGTTGTGCACTTCCGAAGTCAGAAGGATCACAAGACGGAAGAGCTGTTTTGGTCTCAATTCCATAGTCTGGATCGTTCACTTCCGCTGACCGATCGGTTGGCCGAATGGGCTGAGCTGAATAGGTTGTCCGGACTTGCCATGACGGGTATCGTGACTCATGTCTCGCTGGATAGGCCCAAGCCGAAGAGCTATTTTGGCTTATTGCAGCAATTTCTTGGGGCGGTGCCGCATATCAAGGCGATGAAGCAGTCGGCCTGCATAGAGGGTGCACGGATGGTGCTCGCCCGTGTGAAGACACATTGAACGGAGATGGATGCCACCGCTGTTGCAACCCAGGGTTCGGACGATAGCCGTTTACCCGTCGAGCACTATTTTGGGGAAGTTCTGCGTGGTGCTCGTATAATAGAGTCGCAGTGCTCGAGAAATGTCACGTTCAAATGAACGTTTAATTTTATAAAACAATGTTTATGATGTAGGCGCTTTTTGTACTTGTGCGCTCAAGTATTGAAATATCTCCTGTGCGGCCATTTATTTATATGTATGTATAACCTGAAAGATGGCAGTCGTCGGCTTCAGCCCCCACGCACAAGGTGCGGGGGTGTTTGCAAAAAATAGCACATTTTCACACTTAATCCGACGTCTCCGTCCTGTTAAGGAGGTGGTAGAGTAGCAAACGAGGCAACCGGACTATAATGCTTTATCACTTTCGCTTAGCCATTGGAGTTCGAGGGTGGGGCTACGATATAGCCCCTGGGGGCACCGCGCTCTCCGAATTAGGGGAGCGTATGTGCCTGACCGGGAAACGGTCCTTCGTCAAAGCGAAGGAATTCTAAACATTCCTGTGGTCGATCGAGTGGTTGACCAGTCTCGCAGTATCATAGACGATCGGTTTTGGCTTTCTCTCTCGAGGTGCTCGCCCGGCACTGGGCACAATCGCATAGTTCTCCTGGTGCCGCATTAGCCGATGATACGGAATGTAAGGCAACAAAACACAGGAGCCGGGCAAACCCAATATTTGACCAAAGACATGATTCGGAGCTGATGCATATAGGGCCTAACTCGAGACGCCGAACACTCCCTAAGGTGTTCGGTCTTTATAATAATGGGCAAAACAATGCCCTGAGCCCCTAGTGTCCAGGTATAGGCGAGGTCCTCTGACGCGGCCGATGCCAAAACATCAGTCTCCACTCTGGTTATAATGAGAAACCAGGGGATTATAGCAACAAGAGACAGTAAAAAAGGTTTACGCAGGGTCTTAATCAAAAGAATCCTTACAACGGGTCCTCTCTTGCGCCCTGCTGTGGTTCTCCGCAGCCGTTATCACCGACGGGTGTGCACGTTGTTCGTCTGTAAAAAGAGAGGAACTTAGTTTGAAAGGAAATCGTGCGAAAAAAGTGCATAAAAAATATTAATAAATAAATGAAGTTGAGTCTATATTAGCTCATTATTGCTTATATGCACAGCCCCTTGTGAAGGGGTGTGCGGCTAGGGAGCCCCTAGCTTATTTATGCCGGACTCGTCTAGCCGTGTCCGGGGTCTTTGAGTGACCCTCTTAATGAAATGATGCCACGTGGACCGAGCATTTTAAGTGTATGGGACGCGTAATGCGGTATTGCGTTAAAGCGGACAAAAGCTTCACGTCCCAATAGTTCTTGATAGCTACTTTTGAATGGGGCGACATGAAAGATTAGCTTTTCGCGTCGGAAGTTGTCCAGTGACCCGAACACAACTTCTAGTAGTAAGGAGCCTGTGCACTTGGCGTAAGGGCCTGGCGTCACTCCTTTAAAGGAAGTGCGGCTATGTCGAATTTTAGTAAGGTATATCCCCAACTTGCGGATTGTGTTCGGATATAGCAGGTTTAAATCGCTGCCGCCGTCCATTAGGACTTGTGTAAATTGTAGTCTGTCGATTTTAGGATCCAATATCAGAGCAGTCCATCCTGCATTTCGAACACTCATGGAATGATCCAGGTGGTCAAAAGTGATTGGTTTTGACATCCAATCTCGAGGTTCAGCTGGGGTGGACCGTGCGACACTGCCTTAGCGGGTGCCGCATTGTTTTTCCGCATACTTTCACATGAAGTGAGTTTATCGCTTTGACTTCTTGTAGGAAAGTCTTTTGTTTTCCGTGCTTTCTCACAGGGGTTCATCATCGTCCTCGCTTGGTGCATCGAGCCCCTTGTGTTCGGCGTTGAGTCGGCCGGACTGTTTGAAAACCCAACAATCTCGGTGGGTGTGGTTTGCAGGCCTTCTGGGGTACTGTGGATTTGACATATCCGATCCAAAATTTTGTTTAAGTGGGATAGCTCATCACTGTTGTCCTTAAGAGGCAGTGTTTTGTTGTTTGGCCGTGAGCTTTTGAATCCGGCGTTGACCGCCGTGTTCTTTGGGGTTTTCTCTTTATTCCGGCGCTGATCCTTTCAGCGCCGTGATTTTCCGTTTCCATCTCTGATCTCGGATGTACTTGGGTCACTGGTGCTGCATCTTGCTAGCTGTTGTCTTCCCCGCCAGCATAAGCGGGTCATGAGGCTTGTTAGCGCGGCCATTGTCCTCGGCTTCTCTTGGCCGAGGTGTCTGGCGAGCCATTCGTCTCGGACGTTGTGTTTGAAAGCTGCTAAGGCTTCGGCGTCCGGACAGTCGACTATTTGGTTCTTTTTAGTAAGGAACCTGTTCCAGAATTTGCGCGCTAACTCTCCGGGCTGTTGAGTTATATGACTTAGATCGTCTGCATCCGGAGGGCGGACATAAGTCCCTTGAAAATTTGCTCTAAACGCGTCCTCAAGCTCTTCCCAACTTCCAACAGTGTTTTCTGGGAGGCTTTTGAGGCAATGACGAGCTGGTCCTTTGAGCTTGAGGGGTAGGTATTTTATGGCGTGGAGATCATCTCCTCTAGCCATGTGTATGTGTAGTATATAATCCTCTATCCAGACTCCAGGGTCTGTTGTTCCATCGTAAGCCTCTATCTTTATGGGTTTAAACCCTGCTGGAAATTCATGATCCAGCACCTCATTGGTGAAACATAGCGGGTGTGCGGCGCCCCTGTATTTCGGTGTGCCGCTGTTTTCGAACACTTGGTGTGTTGTGTTGCTTCCTGGGGCCCTCTGTTTTGGCCCATAAATGGACCAGGTTGGGCCGTCTGTTTTCCCAGGATCATGAGTTGGCTTGTGTGCGGCACCACTTGTCGTTTTTGGCATGTCATCTAGTCGTCTATCCGGCCAGGCGACTTCTTTAATTTTTTACTGTGGTGGCTCTATGGCTTCCTCGTCAAATTCTGGCAGCAGCTTGCGCTTCGGGTAGCTCTTTGATTGATGGCCATTGCCGTATTTGTCTGCGGTTTTGAGCACTTTGCTCCACCTCATTCTGAGCATGTGTTCCGCTGTTTGGAGCTTTCGTTTTTCCTTCTTCAAACTTCTTGCAGTGGCGACGAGTCTTTTGTGAAGGCTCTTATTCTCCGGTGGTGTGTCCGGCGTGGTCGTCTGGGTATTGGTTTCGCCGGGCATGGATTGATTATCCGATTCGTCCTGTTCGGACGGTTGCTTAGTTGCATGTTCGTCGTCCACTGGTTTGCCCTGCTCTATTGTTGGGTCATTAGGAGCACTATTTTTGCCAAGCCGAGACTTAGGGCGGCGTCTGCGTCGCCGTTTTGGTTGTTTGTCAGCGGGATTATCCTTTGCCGCGTCCCGTTGGTCCTTGTTATCGCTTCCTTTTGGGGTGTCCACCATATATACATCATGTGTTGGGGTGGCCTTCCAGTGCTCGGTGAGCGCTGGTTCTTGGTCATCTCCGGCATCGTCGTCCATACCGTTGATGTATTCGGAGTCGTAGTCTAGCATGTCGGTTAGATCGTCGACAGTTGCTACCAAGTGGGTGGTGGGTGGGTTTTGAATTTCTTCGTCGTCCGCATCCCAACCATCCTGGCCATAGTCCGGCCAGGGCTCTCCGGATAGCGAGAGGTGCTTTAGCGAATTTAGGATGTCGCCAAAGGGTGAGTGCTGAAAGATGTCCGCAGCGGTGAACTCCATGATTGGCGCCCAATCGGATTCGATTGCCAGGCGCAGGAGGTTGAGTCGGCGAAGTCGGCACCTCGAGTCCGCAGGCTTTATAAGGAGCGAGGTCGGTGTTCGCTCCATCGCCGTAAAGTTTGCAGCTCCGCGGTGTCCAGCCACCCGCCTCGTCTGCTGCGATTGGCTCGAATTATGGATCGGGCGATTAGTGTCTTGACCTCCAAGGTACTTGTCGTGTACTAAAGTAGGGTACCTTAGTATCCCGAACTTGTGCCTGAGCGATCCTAGCGCCCACGGCAAGGCTTGCCGGCGTCGCCAAGATCCTTCTCTATTCCTATTCTCGCCATTCAAGAACAAAGTGTTAATCTGTGAAGACAAGGCCCGGCAAGAGAAGCTTGCCGGAAGGACAAGACACCGCAAGAGGAGCTTGCCGAAGGCTAACCAAGACCGGCGGCGCCAAGCTGCGGGTGCGACAAGACAGCGACAGCGACAGGCGCTGCCGTGGCGAACCACAACTCGCGCCCATGCTCGGCACATCCGGCGATGTGTCGCCACAGGATCGCTCTGGTGCGCGTGGCGGGTAGCTGTGCAATGGCGGTGCGGTGGCAAGTGAAGATGACTAGAAGGCCATCGTGGCGATCGGTGGCGCCCTAACGGTCATTTCTTGCCTTTTTTGGGCGACTCGCAGCGGGCATTAAATGCCCTTGTCCCCTGCCGTCGAGTTAGGTAGGGGCCTCGTTGATAGCGGTTGTACCAACCCCTGTTTTACTTTTGCCCCTCTCTCTACGCTGCTACATCGGTGACCCCTTTAGACTATAAAAAGGAGGCCCATGCGCGCGTAGAAGGGGTTCGACTCATTCAAACTACAACACACCGCTCTCGAGCAAGAACAGAATAAAACACAAAAGCAGCGATAGGGTTTTATCTCCCGGAGAGCTCGAAGCTGGGTAAAATCCTCGCGTGCCGCCTCGATCTGCTCTTCATCGCCCTCCTCCCTTGCGGACGAAAGGGCCCTGCCCCCATAGGTGTTCATTTCCCATGACATCTTTGGTGCGCCAGGTAGGAAGCGTCGAGGTTGTGCGAACCTGATCCGGCGATGCGCCGCTTACATCAACATCTTCATCGACATGCCACCGAAGAAGAAGGCTTGGAGGTGGCCGCTCGCGTCACGTCTATCCTACCGCCATTTGGAGCAAGCGGGCGGTGGGGACGCCCATGCCCAGCGGGCGCCGACGGGGACTCACGTCGTCACCGTGTCAAGGACAAGGCCCCGCAAGCTTCAGCGTCAGTACATCCACCGCACCTCCCGGAGGTGCAGGATCGCTCGCCACGTGCTCCTAGCACCGCTCGCGCGGAACAAGGCCAACCGGCGGATCGCGGGATGCTCAAGGCCAACATGCACGTCAACACGCTGGCACGAGCGCAATACGGTCGCCTGGATGAGATGTTGCTCCTTCTAACACTGTTAGAAGTTTGAGCATATCCCGCACCTCGCGTCGTTCGCTGCCGCCGCCCAAGACTCCAGAGGAAGCGTTGGCCCGAGCCTAGCTGCTTCTTGATTACCCTCCAGCGCCAGACAAGATCGACGACTGGAGGGCAACCATTCAGAGCCTCATCGGCTTCGCCAACGGCGACAAGCCCCGTAAACCGAGCACATCAAGCCCGGCAAAGGCGCCCGGCGCAAGCCGGCGCCGACAAAGACCGTTGGGGTGCCACCACCATGCACTCCCGCCGAAAGGCCAAGATCGCCGACTTCGCCGGGCCAACCTCGACACCGACTCCACCGGCGTCGTCGGACCCATGAGCTCGCCGCGATCAACGCCAAGTTCTCCAAGAACAACGACACGAAGATGCTCGTACCGCATCGAGCGCCGAAGAAAGCGCGACGTCGGTCAGACCAGTGGCTGGGCCCACTGTCGATATGCATGCGCCCGAAGAACGAGCGACTTAGCGTCTGTGAGGTTGCCCTGCGGTCGATCGTGAGCTGCGGCAAGTCCAAAGGCCCATACCAAGAATTCAAACCAGACGTGCCGAAAGTACAATGGCGGGATACATCGTCGGAGTTCCTCGGCGTCTACACCATCGCCGTCAGGGCTGCGGAAGCGCGCGAGAAGATCCTCGCCAACTATTTCCTCTTGGTACTCAAGCCCAACGTCGATCTTGGCTCATGCACTTTCGGACAACTCCATCTCTTCGTGGGTGGACTGTGCCATCGGTTTGTCGGCGCCTTCACGCAGGCGGCCACAAACCCCATGGCGGAGAGCGATCTTCATCGCTGCGCCCGAAGAAGGAAGAACCCTGCGCAAAGTACATACAGAGATTCAGCGGTGCGGCGAACATCCCGACGTCCACCACGCGGTTATCGGTCGCTCCATCGAGCGTGCGTAACACGCGAGATGAGGAGGAGATGGCGATGTGCAAAATCAGAGATGTCAGCGAGCTATACGCTCTGGCGACAAATGTGCATTAGAGTGAGAGGGGAGAAACTCCCGGAGAGAACGCAGGAAGCGAAGGATCGGACCAGGAGGACGCCCCTCCGGCAAAGAAGAACCGGAGGCGGAATAACAGAAAGAGAAAGGCTAAGGATGTACTAGTGGTCGAGCAGTCCGGCAACAGAGGCGGCGCCGAGAAGGCCAAAGCTGGTGACTCCAGCAAGGCTGTGGTGGCCGCCGACAAGTAGGACGGCTCCGGCAAGCGATCTTGCAAGATCCACCGCACCAAGGGCCATGACCTCCAGGCACGCAAGAAGGTTGAGCAGCTTGTTGAGCTCTGAAAGCTGAATCTGGCGCCCACGACAAGGAGAAGGCCCGGGAAGGTGGCGAAGGATCCAGCAAGAGCGTCCCGCCCAGGAGGGCGCAAGGCAAGGCTAGCGGCAAGCAAGGAGATAGGCCTCCCAGCGGCGCGGCAAGGACGAAGACGAAGACGAAGATGGCGAGATGGAGGAAGATGAGACCGACGAGCGGGGAGTTTGAGCAGCAGAGGTTTTGTGCGTTGGCGGCGGTGCTTCTCTGCATCTCGCACCGCCAACTCAAGCGATGGATGCGGGAAGTGAATGCAGCAGAACCGTCTGGCCGAGTCGCACAAGCCCTAAAGTGGTCAGCCGCCCATCGTCTTTGGCGTTGAGGATCCTACGATCGCGCCATCTGCGGTCGAATGCTTGCCGATGTTGGTTTCGCCAACTATTCGCAACCTCAAGGTCACAAAGATGCTGGTTGACGGCGGGGCCGGCCTGAATCTGATCTCTTCTGCAGTGCTCAAGAAGCTCCAGATTCCCGACAGCGAGCTCGAAGAGACCAGCACTTTTCAAGGAATTAACGGGGAAGGAGCAAGCGAAGGAAGATCCTGCTTGCCAAAGGACGTTTAGCGATGAGCTGAATTCAGGGACGAGAGAGTTACCTTTGAGGTTGCTGATTTCCCATTACCCTATAATGGGATACTCGGCCAATCGGCGCTTCGCCAAGTTCATGACAGCCTCTCACTACGCCTATAACGTGCTCAAGATGCACGGTCAGATAAGTGTTATTTCGTCCATGGCGACAAGAAAGATGCACTTACCTGTAACGACAAGATCTACCGGGAAGCGGCGGCCGCAGGCGAACGCATAAACCACTTGCTGCTGAAGCTCCCGGGAAGAAGAAGACCAAGTCCGGCAAGAGTAGCTCGATGCCCACTCGCAAGCGCACCTCTTGAAGTGCTGCGCTACCATCGAGGACGCTTTCATCGAGCTCCACCGGCAAGTGCAAGAAGGCGAAGAGCCTCACGAGAGACCAAGAAAGTGGCGCCAAGGAGGGCGGCACTGGTGGTACCTTCACCATCGATGCCACGCTTGACCTAAATAGGAAAGCACGCTCGTTGCTTTCTGCGGGCAAATGTCGATGTGTTTGCATGGCAACCGCTCGACATCCCGGTGTTCCTGTGAAAGTAATTGAGCACCAAGCGAGTCGGGGAAGCAAGCAAGAGAACGCCAAGAGTTCATTGCGAAGAGATCAAGAAATTGGAAGCAACGGGCTGGGTCCGAGGAGTACTCCATCCAACGTGGTTAGCCAATCCGGTAGTCGATGCGCCAGTTTAACGGGAAGTGGAGGCTTTGTATTGACTTCACCGA